>JADLZN010007516.1:57500-417551 GCA_018155175.1 Sinocyclocheilus anophthalmus
TTACATGTCTATATTTATATAATTTATATTATAAATAAATATAAATATTTCATATATGTAAACAAATCATATTTTTCTTAAATATATACATGCATGTGAGTGTATGTATATATAAATAATAAATATACACAGAACACAAACATATAATTTGTAAACAAAATCTTTTATTTTGGATACGATTAATCGCGATTAACAGTGCCAGCAATCATATTTATATTCATATACTTTAATTATATATAAATATAAGTTAATATATAAACAAACATTTTCTTAAATATATACTACATGTGTGTGGTATGATACATAATATATGTTGTGTGCTGTGTATATTTATTATGTAAACCAAAACTTTTTATTTTGGATGCGATTAATCGCGATTAATCATTTGACTGCACTAGAAATATCATATATTAAACCCTAACAGATTTGGTTCTGTGGTTTAAAGGTCTCAGACTCAGAAACTGAGAGAAAGACTTCCTGAATGCTTCCTGTAATTGCTAACTCGCATGATCACAACCTTTATGTTGGTTCCCGTGTGCTCGTGCTATCAGGGAGGGGATGCTTAACCTCAGGAGCATGTTACTGTGGTGTCCAGAGCCGAGCGTTTAGTGATGTTGAGTTTGACGAGCTCCTCGGCGCAGGTGGGGTGTATCCCGACCGTATTCCTGAGGTGTTCAAAGGTAACCCCACACCTCCGGATAAAAACACAGACGCTATATTCATTAGCTATGTTTCCATCAAAAGTTCCAAATTAAACTTATAAGCAAAATTGGAGTATCGCATAAAATATTTGCGAATGAAGCACCGTTTCCATCCAGCGAGTTAAAAGAGAACAAAACCGTCCCTTCCTGATTGACTTGCACTAAATATCACGAAGAACAATTTAATTTGCTGCAGTAATAGATTAGGAGCTTAAGAGCGCGCAGACGAAACGCGGTCATATTATCTTATTTTCGGAGCCTGCTGTTTGAACTGATTGCACTGTATTTTATATGTGACCCTGGAGCACAAAATCAGTCATAAGGGCCAATTTCTTTAAGTTGAGATTTTTGGAAAATTATTTGAAATTCTGGAATCTGAGGGTGCAAAAAAAATCTAAATATTGAGAAAATCATCTTTAAAGTTGTCCAAATTAAGTTCTTAGCCATGCATATTACTAATCAAAAATTAATTTTGATATATTTACGGTAGGAAATTTACTAAATACCTTAATGGAACATGATCTTTACTTAATATCCTAATGATTTTTGGCATAAAAAAAAATCTATAGTTTTGACCCATACAATGTATTGTTGGCTATTGCTACAAATATCCCCCAGCGACTTAAGTGCTCCAGTGTCACATATATAATCATTTCCTGTTTTTAACTGTTTTAAATTCATTTTAAAGCAATTTTTTTATCATTTTAAAAGTTTTCAAATTCCTTGTTTTATTGTTGTGATATGTGGATGATTATTCTATTTCCTTTTATGTAAAGCACTTTGAAATACCATTGTGTATGAAATGTGCTATATAAATAAACTTACCTTGCTGTTTAGGAACGCAGTTCTGAAAGTTAATTATAACGAAGCACTTTGACGAGACTTTGCTCAAGCATTAGACTGACAAAACTAGCATTTCAGATAAAGTCACATGTCTTTTTTGATGCACATTAAATAATTTATTCAGTAAAAGTGTTTACATCGCAGTTTATGCACATGTTTTCTTACCGGATAAATAATTTAATTCCTATTTAGTTGAGTGCATTCGTTTTTAATGCACATTTTTAGAATTTATGCACATATTGGCAAATTCATGCACATATAACTTCCATCCAGCATTTTTTATGCAATATCCCAAAATGCACATAAAAATAGGTGGATGGAAACAGCCATTGTTATTCACAGATTTGAATTGACACGCAAATGTACGTGCAACGAAACAGACACCTGGGTGATATCAGAACAAATGAATGTAATCTGATTCTAGTGCAGGTTAACAGAGATGTGGAACTTACTGGAAGCCCAGAGAAAAGCCCGGTGAAATGCAGACCCAGAATGCACTGCTCACTCTCCCGTAGACAAACCACCTGAGAAGGACAGAACATGGATTTAGATATTAGTTGATAATTAAGATCATTCAATTATATTCTGACAGAAATTGGTCCTTTTACTCTTCAAGGATGCATAAAATTGATCAAAAATGACATTAACGACATTCATAAATGTTATAAATATTCTTAAATATAGTTCTTCAAACTTTTGCAACGAACCCTACACAGCAGTGGTCCTACAAAAGGGAAACATCTTCAAGTTACAATATTTTCATCCACACATTTGACTATTTCACTATCCCCTTTCAAGATAGTAGTGCAAAGAACAGTTTACATTTACAGTGAATGTTTTTTTTTTTTTATATAATAAAATTCAAAAAATCTGCTAAATGTAACTCAATACAAGGCACACTCAAAAAGACACTGTATTGCAATTTCTGGACGAAAATTATGCATACAGTAATTTCAGAAGAAGATCAACACCTGCTTCTACATAACTGCCTGTTTAGCCCCACCAGCCGATTCTACATAACTGCCTGTTTAGCCCCACCAGCCGATTCTACATAACTGCCTGTTTAGCCCCACCCACTGATGGTATTACTTCATTGACTGTGTAGGCTCGCCCACCGATTCTATATCATGCCTGTTAACTCCGCGCCACTGATGTACATCGCCGCCACCGATTCTATAGAATGCCTGTTTAGCTCGCCACGATGTTAATCGCCCCGCCCAACGATTCTAAATCACTGCTTGTGTAGTCCGCCCCCACCGATTCTACAAAAGCTGCCTGTTTAGCACGCCCAACATCATGGCCCTGTTTAGCCCCGCCCACCGATTCGTGCTTGTAGTGTAAATAACGAGAGAGGCAAATGCAGATCTACACAGAAACTAAACGATAAATATGGCTCCGAAGATAAGAAGGTGCTGTGCAGTGCCAAGTTGTGGAAACACAGTGTTTGCGTCGCCTTCCTTCCGATCCCAGTGTTAGGAAAGAGTGGATGAACTTATTTTTAATGAAGATCCAGACTGCACCAGTAAGAACTTGGTCCTTTGTTCACTTCATTTTACCGCAGATTCGTTTACACACAAGGCACAATTCGTTGCAGAATTTTCAGAAAGATTGAAACTAAAAGACAATGCTATGCCGACTATATTGGATCCGACAGTACTGTCGCAATTCAAGTCAAGTCAGTCAAGTCACTTTTATTTATATAGCGCTTTTTACAATACAGATTGTGTCAAAGCAACTAAACAGCATTAATTAGGAAAATAGTGTCAATAATGCAAAAATGACAATAGTAAACACTCATTTTTCAGTTAAAAGACAGTTCATCATTGAATTCAGTGAGGTCAACATCCAGCTCAGTTTAAATAATATCTTTGCAATTATGTCAATGATAAAGCTGGAAATGAAGTGTCCCCAACTAAGCAAGCCAGAGGCCAGAGGACAGCGGCAAGGAACCAGAACTCCATCGGTGACGAATGGAGAAAAAACCTTGGGCAGAAACCAGGCTCAGTCGGGGGCCAGTTCTACTCTGGCCAGACGAAACCAGCAGTACGGACAAATCACTATAAGAAGTAAATAAAACAGAGACGATGAATATATAACAGCAAGTATAGATGATGCCAATCAAAAACCTTATAGCAAAATGTGGTAGTTCAGATGTTGTTTCAGGGTTGGCATCATCTGAGGTCCTCTTGAGGGGTTGCATCATCTCTTCTCAGGTGTTCTGGATCCAGACTGAAGCTTGTGTAAATCCTAGTTACCACGGGATGTTAATCCCAGCAGAAACAGAGAAACAAATAGAGACATAATTAGCGTAGCTGCTGTTCCAACCAAGCAAAAATTATTTGTTTAACCCAAACTAACGAATAATAATGTGCATTAGATAGATTAGATATAACTGCAGTAAAAGATAATGACTGCAATAAAAGATTATGAGATGCATTATTTGAAAGCTTGGCCAAAGAGATGTGTCTTTAATATAGATTTAAACAGAGAGAGTGTGTCTGAACACCGAACGGTATCAGGAAGGCTATGCCAGAGTTTGGGAGCCAAATGCGAAAAAGCTCTACCTCCTTTAGTGGACTTTGATATCCTAGGTACTACCAAAAGTCCAGAATTTTGCGACCTTAGGGAGCGTGATGGATTGTAGCGTGGTAGAAGACTAGTTAGGTACGCAGGAGCTAACCCATTAAGGGCCTTATAGGCAAGTAATAATATTTTGTAACTGATACGGAACTTTACAGGTAGCCAGTGCAGAGACTGTAAAAATTATGATATTTTCTTGACCTGGTAAGGACACAAGCTACATACATTTTGGACTACCTGTAGCTTGTTTATTAAGATGCAGGACAACCACCTAGCAGTGCATTACAATAGTCCAGTCTAGAGGTCATGAATGCATGAACTAGCTTTTCTGCATCAGAAACAGGTAACATGTTTCGTAACTTGGCAATGTTTCTAAGATTAAAGAATGCTGTTTTTGTAACATGGGAAATACGATTTTCAAAAGACAAGATGCCATCTAATATAACACCCAGATTTTTGACTGTCGAGGAAGTAACCGTGCATCCGTCTAGTTGCAAATTGTAATCCACAAGTGTAAGTAGGGGGCAAAACAAGAATGAAAATAGCTATATTCAAAATGATGTGTTTGATGTACAAATCTTGATAGCATTATAAGTTAACCTCAGAGAACAGCACAAAATAATTAAAAATAATAATTTTTAAACAATGAACTTTGAACATTTAAATAGGTATTGCCTTTGGTTTTGGAGGTTATCCTTACTCCAAATTTCCCTTTGATTATATCCTTGCTTTCATTAACCAGCTTGTAAGAAGTAACGGCGGTTCTTGCGTCCAGTTTGGTTTTCTTTTACGTTTGCATGTCATACTATCAGCCATGATTATTCCACTCTGTTAATTAAAAGGCTGTTTATATGCATATTCACTAATTGTTTTTAAGAAGCACACATGTAAGAGGCTGACAATTAGCTGAACATATATACTTGTTTAATTAGTGACACTTAGCCTACATTTTAAAACCTTTATTTGAATATGGCAACATAATATCGCACTCTACAATAATTCTATGAATGAATCTCTGACAGAGACTATCAGCCAATCACTGTGTGCATAGTTAATAAGCACGCTGACATCATCCATAGCAACGAGCTCAGCCCCGCCCCCTTACTCTGAGCTTAAGACTTCTCTCTATTCCTTAGTACAAGTTTATCTCAGCAGCTTTGTGAATAGGTTTTAAGAGAAAACTCTTAGCTAAAAACTCTTACTGCTATTTAAGAGAACTCTTAGTGGTAAGATAAAAGATCAGATCTCTGTGTGGAGCACGGCCGTGTCAGACAAAAATCTCACTGGATTATTACAATTAATGGCAAAGGGAATGTTTGGAAACGTAAACTGATATTTCCTACTGACACTACAGCACATAAGATAGAAATAACTGACTTTAAACCTTTTTTTTTTTAGCTGGTGAAAATACTAGTGGTTCTAATAATTTTGGCTACCACTGTATATGTTACCTTTATGTAGCACTGAGTGGCGTCTCTCTCAGTCACGGTGAACTCCAGGGGTTTGTAGAAGGCATGGTACACCTGTTAAACCAGACGCACACGCCGCTCACAGCTGTGAGGGCCAATGGGATGCTGCACTTTTGATCATCTCTCATCGACCTCGACAAGCATCAGTCAGCCCTCCTGCACACCTGTCAATCAAACCAGAGGCACACCCCTTTCTGAATGCTTTGGGCTTTAGAGCCACGCAGGTGTGTGAGGGCCAACTGTACACATGCATGCAGTAGACAGCACTCACATATGCATAAATACATATCATGAGCATTTTTTCATATTTTCAATTTTGCATGCATGTTCAAAGGAATTGTAAAATGACTGATAGCGTCTCTAGGTTACGTATGTAACCATGGTTCCCCGAGGGAACGAGACGCTGCGTCGAGATTGCTTTCGGAACGCCCTTGTGTGACCGCGTTCTGAAGCACGTGTTAAATCAGTCCAATGGAGTAGCGAGACGTCACGGGCAGGGTGACGTAAGCACCAGAAAGCAAAAAAGTGGCATTCCGGCGGGCGCAAACCAGCCGATGAAGTAGCGCCTGAAGGGGATGCAGGGAGTATGGCAGGGAGACGCAGCGTCTTGTTCCCTTCGGGGAACCATGGTTACATACTTAACCTAGAGACGTTCCCCTTCAGGAACTCGAGCTGCGTCGAGATCACTTTGGGAACGAGAATACCCACTGCGCCATACTACCAAGTCCCTGCCTGTGTGTGTATCCTATGAGCACATCACGAAGAGAGAACTTAAGAACCTGGGGCAGATGCCAGGTGTAGGTTGTAAAAGCAAACAAAAGTGTGCGGAAAGGACCAGCCACAAATGTCCTGCAAGGCCACACCAAAGCTGAAAGCCTTGGAGGCCACCATACTCCTGGTCCAGTGCGCTCTGACCCCATAGGTGACGGGAGGCCAGAGGACTAGTAGGCTAGTGAGATGGCCTCGACCACCCACCTACTCATAGACTGCTTGGTCGCCGGAAATCCATTCTTTGGCGGACCAAAACAAACAAAAAACTGATCTGCCTTACGCGACGGGGCAACTCAGTGTGCGTAAGCGTCCAGTGCTCGAACTGGACAGAGCAGATTAAGCCTGTCTTGGCCTACTTCCTGTACGGAGGAGGACAGAATGCCTGAAGTACTCTGGGCCCTGGTGAAGAAGTGGGCACCTTAGGGACATAACCAGCCCTCGGGTAAAGGAATGCCCAAACCATGCCTGGAGCAAATTCCAGGCAAGAAACAGAAAGTGCCTGAAGATCCCCGATCCTTTTTTAGTGAGGAAATAACGAGGAGAAAGATGGTCTTGAGCCTGAGCAACTTGACCGAAACTTCTTCTATGGGTTAAAAGGGGGCATTGCATAAGCCCTTTAGAACCACAGCCAGGTCCCATGAGGGCAACTTGGTGCGCTGTACCGGCCTCAGCCTCAGGGTGCCACGGAGGAAACGAGTGGCAAGTGGGTGTCTTCCCAATGACTGACCACCCAGAAGGGCATGGTAAGCAGCTAAGGCCGCCACGTATACCTTCAGAGTGGAGGGAGATAACCCTGCGGAGAATCGCTCATGCAGAAACTCCAGAACTGTACCAATTGGGCAGTTGACTGGGTCCTGCAGTCGCTGTCCGCACCATGAAGCGAAAAGTTTCCACTTCAAGGCGTACTGTTTCCTAGTGGCGGGAGCTCTGGACTGGAGTACAGTCTCAACAACCTCAGTTGAGAGACCAGATGCTAGGAGCTGTGCCCCCTCAGGGGCCATGCCCACCGCTTCCATAACTCCGGGCGGGGGTGAAGAATGGCGCGCCCCCGCCTGAGGGAGGAGGTCCCTCCTGATCGGAATCTCCAGCGGAGAGCCGTCGAGGAGGGACACCAAGTCCGAGAACCAGCTAGTACAAGGGGCGCGAACGCAGACCCCCCTGCCGATTGATGTAGGAGACCACCGACGTGTTGTCTGTGCGGACAAACACATGATGCCCCCTTAGGTCTGGAAGGAAGTGTGTCAGAGCTCGAAACATGGCAGTTGATGTGCCAAAAGAGATGAAGGCCTTCCCACAGACCCTGGGCAGAGAGCGGCCACTCATGACCACTCCCCAGCCCGTGAGAGAGACATCCGTCGTTAGCATTACGCGACGACAAGGAGCCCCTAACGTAGGGCCTTGAACCAGGAACCAACGTTTATTCCACATGTCCAAGGCACGTAAGCACCGCCGCTTGACCTTGATCATGCAAAGCGGATTCACCCTCAGGGAAAATCCTTTGGTTCTGAGCCAACACTGCAAGGGTCTCATGTACAGCAGGCCAAAAGGTATCACGTTGGACGCCGCTGCCATCAGGCCCAACAGCCTCTGAAACTGTTTGACAGTGAGTGACTGTCGTGAGGATATTGACTAATCGGCGATATAATTGGAGTATGCGGATGCCTCGAGGTCGCAGTGGTGAGCCAGGAGCAGCATCCACACACTTCGTGAAAGTGAGGGGTGAGAGTGACAGGCCGAAGGGAAAAACTCAATATTGGTATGCTTCGCCCCCAAAAGCAAACCTCAGGAACTTCCAATGTTGAGGGAGGATGGAAACATGGAAATAAGCGTCTTTGAGATCTATCGTAACAAACCAGTCCTCGGACATGATTTGAGACACGATCTGTTTGATAGTGAGCAAACCGAAGGCGCTTGATCGCACGGTTCAGAAGCGGGATATAAGATCGGACGCAAACCCACATCGTCCGAATGATGAAGTAACGGCCTTAGAACCCGGACGCTCAGAGAGAGAGGAGGAAACACGTTCTATGGCCATTCTCAAGGAGAGTATGACTCTGTTCCTTACCAGAGCCCTGCTCGGGGTCCAAATGTGTGGGGATGACACCATTGAAACGAGGAGGGGACGGAACCGAACTGGATTCTGTAAACCTTTCTTACAATCTGCAGGACCCATTGGAGATATTTGGTATACAGAAGGTGCCACGCTACCAGAAAAATCTACTAGGGAACCACCTTCGAGGCTGGGAGTCTGGTAATTTCAAAATTTTAGAGGAGCCCGTTTGGTGCCCTGAGCGGATGACCGGCAGGGGAATGACACAGACATGACTGCTAGGCTGTAGCACCCTCACACTGTCACAATCTCTACCATGCCTTTGACCGTTGTCGGGCGGAAGCTGGGATTTTCGCTCGTCGGAGCTCACTGAGCCCTGAGGGTGGCAGGGGTATCAATAAGCCACCGTCAGGGTACTGAGGAGGATTGGGCAACGTATACTGAGGTGTTATCCTTTCCTCTCCAGGTGGCTGCCCTCAGGGACCTGACAATGGTAGGACCATTTCGGCGAGGTCCTCTTAGACAAATAACGGTCCGCAGATCTGTTTTCGTTCTAGAAGACCCCAACTGGAGCATCGCCCCGACCCCCGATCTTTCTGTGGAGGGGTGCGGGTTGCAACGCTTTGTTTTTGAGACTGGCGATATGAGGATCTTTATGGCATTGGGCTTCTGCCGCTCAGCAGCCCCACCCCTGAGCAGGTCAGCTTGGTATGCTTGTAACACCGCCATGCTGTGCAAACATGCGCCAGCCTGACCTAACGCCGTATAAGCTTTCCCAACCAGACTCGATGTAAGCCTAACGGGCCTGGTGGGAAGCTTCGGGGCCTTCAGGGACGATGCTGAGGATGGGGAGAGATAGCTCGCAAGCGTCTGCTCCACCACTGGCATCGCCCCATATACCATTCAGCCCCACGATGTTCTTTTGAATAATTCGAGACTGTGGGGCTGTATTACGGGATGAGTACGGTTTCTCCCACGTTCTTGACACCTCAGCATGGAGATCGGGTAAAAACGGAAGGCTCTTGTTGTGAAGGCTGTGATCTGGATTCAGAATATGCTCGTCTAATTATTTTTAGGACGTGCGTCCTGTTCTAGGCTGGCCAAACGATATTTTAATATGGCGAATGCACAAAACACACCCCATAATAACGAATCACACCTCATACGCGAGGAAACCGGTGGGTGGTGATGTCCACAGTCTCCTCTGTCTCGAACTCATCAAAGACACCTCACGGAGGAAGATAGATTTGAAGCGTCTGGATCTCTCACCCTGGGGGGGGGGGGGTTAGAAACCGCAGCGCGGGCTTCCGAACGCTGAGAGAGAGCCGCGGATCTAGCGGTTGAGGACCGAGAAAAGGACGAGCCCGTTTCGGATACCTCCACTAAATCCACCCGTGATCCCTACGACAACAGTCTGCGCTGTGCCTCGACAACAGCGGGACCGCTGCCAGCGGGAACACGAGCCTGGCTGCTCTCATCAAACGCAGCCAGACGAGAGCGGAGCGTGCGCAGCGAGAGCAACTCGCAGTCATGACAATCAGCCCCCACGAGAGCTGACCATGCATGCTCCGCTCCCAAACAAACAACACAAAGATTGTGTGTATCCCCCGCCGCCAGATATAGTGGGCAGGGAGAAACACAGCGTTTGCAATGCCGTTCGCTCGCCATAGACTTTCTCAATATTTTATATATATGAGTGATTGTGCGGACAGACAACAGTAAATAGAAAGACACATACACAGAGCGCTACTGAAAAGCAAAAGCTGGGTGGCACCCGGCCGGATGCGCTTTTATGCTTTATGGTGCTTACGTCACCCTGCTCGTGACGTATCGCTGCTCCATTGGACGGATTTGACACGTGCTTCAGAACGCGGTCACGCCAGGGCGTTCCCCCCAAAGCGATCTCGACGCAGCTCGAGTTCCTGAAGGGGAAACACAAACATGTTGCCGCACTTCAGTTACTAAAACACTTCTGTGTTTGCTTGGTAAATGTACAGAGCCCACATTTAGTATAATAAACTATATGTGACCCTGGACCACAAAAACAATCATAGGGAAAATTTCTGAAATGAGATTTTATACATCATCGAAAGCGATAAATACACTGTCCATTGATGTAGGGTTTTTTTTGTTTTTTTTGTTAGGATAGGATGATATTTGGCTGAGATGCAACTATTTGAAATTCTGGAATTTGAGGGTGCAAAAAAAAATCAAAATATTTAGGAAATTGTCTTTAAAGTTGTCCAAATGAAGTCTTAGCAATGCATATTACTAATCAAAAAAAATGAAGTTTTGATATACGGTCAGAAATGAACAAAATATCTTCATGGAACATGATATTTAGTTAATATCCTAATGATTTTTTGGCATAAAACGAAAAAAATCAATATTTTGACCATGCACTGTATTGGTGGATATTGCTACAATAAACCCAGCGGGGACTTACATGCTTTGTGCTCCAGGGTCACATATTACTTGGTGGAAGAAAATTTTACTGCTATTATTAATTATGTATTGAAATTGAAAATTAGATGCATTTATGCATTTATTCATATTGCTGCTGTTGCCATTTCATAACTACACTTAATTGTCACGAATCCGGTCCATGAACTCCGTCTGCTAGCCATCAGAGGTCACCCTTTCCAATTGCATTGACTCTCGCACTACACACTGTTGCACATCACCCCGGAGTACATTTCCCATCATGCATTGCACTGATTGCACTCAGCACGGATTGCACACAGCTGTACACTGATTGCACCCAGCTGTTTCATATCACTCCCTCACTATTTAACACTCACTCTGATCCTTTCCCTTGGCCGAGTATTGTCTAGCGCTTATCTTCCCCCAGATAGCTACATTACGGAGCCCTAGTGATAGCCTTAGCCTTAGCCTTAGCCTTAGCCTTAGCCTTAGCCTTAGCCTTAGCCTTAGCCTTAGCCTTAGCCTTAGCCTTAGCCGTTTTCTCGGTTCTTGATCTTCGCCTGTTTTCTTGGATTTCTCCCTCTTGTCTCGCCCCTGTTATTCTGTCTGCTGATCGGTGACCTATGCTAGCCCTGTGACTGTTCTTGTGTTTTGCCCGCCATATACCTGTTTGCCTGTGTTCTGACTCTGCCTGTCTTATGACCACGTCTCTGTCTAATAAAGCTTTGCATATGGATCCGCACGTCTCGTGTCTCGTCAGCCCTGTTACATTAATGCTGTGTCTAACAGCACCCACGGTAACATTGCTGTATTTTTCCTCAATCTGGTCTTTGCCATGTCTCCTTTCAGCTTCTTCTTCAGACAAACCTACACAGCCATACTCTAGTGGAGTGAAAACTGTAGTGGCCCAGTATACACACACACACACACAACCATATAGAGCACATACAGCATACAAAAGTTTTTCGTAAAAACACAAAACAAGCAAAAGAAGCACTAGAAAATTAAATCTCACAAAATAGGAAATTCCAAATATAATTTTCTTACAGATGAATCAAAATAATTTTTGTTGCACTAAGACGTTATTTTCATGACAATATTCTCACAGTTAATTCTCATTACAGTAATTTGTCCAGTCTTTTTGTAATTCCCGTTATCCTCAAAGATTACGATTACATCATCATAAAAATACTGTAACAAGAATATTTTTAAATTAAATCAGCATAAATCATTTTTTGTACTTTTTTAGTAATCGGATTAATTATATTTAATAAAAATGTGAAAAGTTTGTAATTATACATACATAAAAATGTATAAAATACTAATGAAAATGTTTTATAGAAAGGTAAAATAATTAAGTACAGGCAGTATATCAAATATATTTATAAAATATGATACATTTTTGTGCATGAAAATTAGATTTCTTGTCATTACAGTAATGTTTTACAGTACTGTACAGTAAATGTTTTCATTGACCCGCATATCACAGTACAAATAACCATAAGGGTAAAAAACAGGCCTCACTTTCTTCGTTAAAATATAATTTCTTATTTGTTCCTTTTGTTTTTGAGGTGAAATATGTTTTTGAGAGGTGTTCATGTGATTCGCTCAGAAACCAGTACAGAAATGGAGTGAATGAGAATGAAAGCATACGCATGTAACGGCAAACTCACATTCTCATAATTCATGAGCTCAATGGAATGGCCCACCAGACTGCGGGCCAGGAGCCTTCCGGCCTTAATGGCTGTCGGGGTCAACTCAGGACGACCCTGACAGAGCACACACACACACACACACACACAACAGACCACACACACACACACACACAACACAAACACACCACGGACAGCAGCAGACGACAGACGACACGAGACACACAGCCACCACCCACACACACACACACACACACACACAGACAGACAGACAGGCAGACAGAACAGAACAGACAGACACACACACACAGACAGACAGACAGACAGACAGACAGATGACACAGACACACACACACACACACAGACACACACACACACACACAACCCACACACAAACACCGACAGCCCCGACAGACAGACGACAACAACACAACACCACACACGACACAGACGACAACAGACCCAGATACAGACAGAACGACAATGACAGAAACAGACACCCACACATAGACACACAAACAACCCCCAAGGGAAAAAACACAGAGACATAGACACAGACACACACACAGAGACAGACGATACCACAACACACACACACAGCCAGACAGACAGACAGACACACATATCACACACCATAGACACACGATAACAGACAGTGACCAGACAACGACACATACACACACACACACACACACAACACAGACACACACACAAACACACGAAAAACAACACACACACACACACACATAACACACACACACACAAAACACACACAAAACACACACAAAACACACACACACAGAGACGACGACACCACAACACACACACAGACCGACAGACCGACAGCGACACGACACACAACACACACACACACACACACACCACACACACAACACACCACACACCACACACACACACACACACAGAAACGACAACACACACACACAACACACACCTTAACACACAGCCACACAGACAGACAACAGATGACCCGACACACTACACACACACACACCCAACACCACCCACACACAGACTAACACATAAAATAACCAAATAACAACATACACATTATCAAAACCTCGGCTTAAATTAAAATTACTATAATAAAAATAAAGCAAAATATATTAATACTATAATAGTAAACTGAGAAATGATACTCAACTCCTTCAATCCATCTATGAGCCTGGGCATGTCCGGAAGTGCAACAATACAATGAAAATTTTTCACACATAATTTCCTTTGTGCATTTATGTTGCAACATGCCGTGTCGTATCAAGAGTAAACCTAGTGCGATTATGTGAGCCTGATCAACATTTCCGAGAGTAGTATCATACTCAACATTCCACGGCTGCCAATCAGCGCGGTGAAAACATGCCTACAGTAAACACACGAGTTTGATTCCTCACTCACGGCGTATGGCTCAACCACCGTTTGATAACTCCTGTACATCTCTTCTGTCAAAGGAACCGCCTTTGTGTGTGTGTGTTGGTGTGTGGTGTCTTGTCGTCTGTCCCTGTCTGTGTGGTGGTGGTGTGTGGTGTGTGTGTTTGGTTACGTGTTTGTGTGTGTGTGTGTGTTTTTGTGACATATGAGGACATAAATTTGTATAATGACAAAGGTATGACATGTATTACAAGGAGAAGGTGACTTTTCTGGACATTACCCCATGTCCCCACTTTTATAAACGCTTATAAATCACACAGAATGAGTGTATTGAAAATCTGAAATAGCACAAAGTTTTCTGTGAGGGGTAGGTTTAGGGGTAGTGTTGGTGTAGGGCAATAGAAAATACGTTTTTTTACAGTATAAAAACCATTACGCCTATTGGATGTCCCCACTTTTCACAAAAACACACCTGTGTGTGGGGTGTGTTGTTGTGTGTGTGTGTGTGTGTGTGAGTGCGTGTGTAGAGTGTGTGAAGTGTGTGTGTGGTGTTATGTGTGATTGCGTTGTGGAGAGTGTGTGAGAGGGTGTGTGGGTGTGTGTGTGAGAGAGAAAGAGAGAAAGAGAGAGAGAGAGAGAGAGAGGGGGTGTGTGTGTGTGTGTGTTTTCTGTGTCTGTCTGTGTGTGTGTGTCTCTGTCTGTGTTGTGTGTGTGTGTGTGTGAGAGAGAAGAGTGTGTGTGTGTGTGTATGTTGTGTGTGTGTGTGTGTGTGTGTTTTTTTTTTTGTGTGTGTGTGTGTGTTGTGTGTTGTGTGTCCTAATTGGTTTCTTTGCATTTAAAACCAAATTAGAAGGGATGCACTTTTGAAAGGGTGTAAAGTAGTAAAAGGCGCATCTTTCGACTAAGTTTTCTGTGCTCTGTGTGTGCGCCGAAATCCCACAGCTGCTGATATCTTGATCCCACAGCCAGTCGTGTCGGAGATGTTTCGGTGTGACCCGCCAAGAACAGTGTAGATGTTTGCTTTCACATAGGCTTCGATGAAAAGACTTCCGCGACCTCCCATTCTGTCTGCCAAACTCAAAAACGTACCTTACAATACAATATGAACCTCTGGGCTGTTTCCACATTGTACAAAATCCGACATTTAAAGTTTCCTACTACAAATGTAAAAAGTAGCCTGACAAATCCTTTTTATCTGATTTCAGGTTTTTTGTGTGAACCGATCAATAAATACTCTAAAACATTCGTAGCAAAGTGTCTTACCTTTCTTAGATACTTAAGAGGCAATACTACCCATATTAAATGCAGTGGGCTTAAAGACAAACATAAACTAAAAGAAGAGGACTGTTAAAAAAATTAGCTAAATTTAAAAAATCTTTGGTTGATATACAGATCTTTTAAACTACATAACTGTACTTTTATTCATTAGATGAAACTAAGGCAGTAAAACTCTGCAACTTTTATCCTTTTCAAACAAAGTATTATGTTGTTCAATTTGCACATAACTCCTGTACATACACTTGTCATTTGTATATTTTTAATCCTTTTCTTGTTCATTTTTCTATTTTTTATTATCTGTTGTTGTTTTTCTGTCACGTCATTTCTGTTACCCTGTGGAGCCGTTGCTGTCCGATGAAAACAATTCCTCGATGTGTAAACATGACCTGGCAATAAAAAACAATCAAACTCACTCAACTCATTTGCCAGTCCACAGTTTTTCGATCACCAAACCTACTTTCGCATAGACTTGAGGTATATTATGTTAGCAAAACAATGTTACCATTCTGCAGCTTTGAAAACTGTACTTTTGAACGGTCGTCAACATCTCCCTCTCATATGCAGGAGTTTTCTAATTCAAGGTGTGATCGGTAGCTCACCAGCGATCCAGTGTTGCACGTGATGACGAGAGCCCCGTGAAAACACGGTTTACCAACCAGCTTAAAATCCTTAAAATAGCACGGCTTGCATCAACACCATCATTTTTATGTCACGTTTGCATTTTTACAATATCGGGTAGTTTGTGGTTGGGTTTAGTGAGGCATATTTCTCAACACGGAAGATCCTAACCTTTTAGCACCTTGCTCGGCTATTTGAATTTGAAAAGCCAGGGCCAATACGACCCTAGCACGTAATACAACCACAGCATCCATGCCTATATCAACGTAACAATACGTGCAAGGGTCATGTATTGAACACAGCAGTTTAGCGCCACTCACTAAACGTTCAACTTTGAAACTGCCCGCGAAACTTCAGCAAGGAACGGAATAACTGCTGCAGAATGTATTTAGAGGCCCGTATTTCCATGATCCTGGGTTGGTTGCTTGTCCAGCTGTGCATCTCAGCGTCTGTTCATACCCTGCCATTCATCCATAACTCAGAGAGTCTCCAATAACAAATATTTTGGCACAATTGGGCTTCGTCGGCAGCTACATTACTTCCCCGTTTCTATGTTATCTCCATGCCAACCTTCTCCCAATTGAGGGGTTGGTTTCAGGGGCTTCTGCCTAGGTCAGAGAGAAATAATGACAAGTTGGGCTGGTAAAAATTAATCGATTCTTCGCGAATTGAGAAATTTTCCACATGCATCGCGATTATTTCTCGAGTCGATTCTGAGCTCAGTCTTGAACAGCAGATGGCATTGCATGCTTTAGAAACAGCCGTACTCTGCTCGCTTACAGTTCCTTACACACATACCACTTAAACCTAAAATAATCATTCATAAAATTAAAAAAGGATGAAGCGAATTACAAGGGGCTGTGTTTACATTAATCTCGTGTCATAAATGCATTTTGAGCCGAGGTGAAATTACATGATTCTTCAGCGCTCTTCTTCTTGAGCATTTGAGTGTGTGGATAAAAACTACATTGCCTTTAACTGAAAATTGTGTGTTTACTATTGTCATTTTTGCATTATTGACACACTATATTCCTATTTAATACTGTAAAGTTGCTTTGACACAATCTGTATTGTTAAAAGCGCTATATAAATAAAGGTGACTTGACTAAATTAGAGAGCCATCTGCTGTTAAATTCTAAGCTCAGAATACAGAGAATCGCGATGCATTCGGAAGATCTCAAGAATCAAGCTACGAATCCATTCTGCATCGATTTATCGTCGCAGCTCTAATGACAGATAGAGCGACATATCAGACAGCTTTTGGAGGATTGAGGTTGGCGTTAACCGCTCGGCCTGCTGGGAGAATTTAGGGGTGGCTTTACGCTCTGAGATTAGCGGGCAAAATCTTATCCAGTGATTAGAAAAGAAAACACAAGCACAGCTGGGGTAGAGTTTCTGTGTGGTGGCGTAATGAGGAGACCTGGATGCATATCCCATCAGCCACCTGGGGCCTGCTGTGTCATTTCTGTCACTTCCTATCCGACGGCTGAGAGAGGCTGTCGACACTTGTCCATCTACTTCCCCTGTCCCCCATTCACAGCGGGGTCTAAGACCACCACACACACACACACACAACACTTAAGACTCGAGTCCCCATGCCTTCATAGGTAGCACAATAACCACGGTTTGCAGCAGAAGCCAGAGGTGCCCATGTAGATGCTATCAGCCAGCAAGAACAACAAACATTAAGCCCCTTTTCCTGCCTCAAGATCAGAAACAACTTCCTTCGGCTCCACTACAGTAAGACCCGATCCATAGATACAACTCTAGTATGCATGCATCGATTACACGCACATATACATGGGTCAGACGTTAAGATGTCCGCATCAAAAGAAATGTACAAAAGTGATTTTATGTCCATAGAAAGCATAATAAATGCAAGTAAAGTGTCTACATTTAAGGTTTAAAATGATTTTGAAGAATAAAATGTCAAAATTTGGTTAAAAAAAGTTACATTGTCATTCAGTGTAACAATATATATGTAAAAATTCAAACATGCTTATTCTGACCTGTTCATATTAAAATATATAAAAGAATAAGTGAGCATATTACATTTTTATTGGTTGTTTAGAGATATAAAATGTTTTTCCCCCCCCCCCCCCCTACTGACAAATGGGCAAAACCTAGGATAGTGGCAAATTTTAAAAATGTAAAATAACAAATAATTAATATTTGGGGTGAAAGTAATTAGATTTTTTAATGTGTCATGAATTTTTGTTGTAAATATGCCTGACAACATTGTTACACTGAATGACATTTAATGGGTGTCTTCTGTAAATCGGGGACAAATTTAGGATATTTTATTTTTTGCTCAGAAAATTTAAATCATATTGTTTTTATGCTTAAACCCTTTTTTTCGTCTTTGACCCACATACTTGTGCTCAATTATTGCATACCCTGGTAATATGATCAAAGAAGCTGTTGAAAAAAAAAAAATTATAAAAAAACATAATACTAATTTTTACAAAACCTAAAACTAAGAATTTAAAAGGGAGGAAATCTCATTCTGAAATAAAGTATCTCATACACCCTGTTAGGAATATTTTTTGGCAACCTCCTTATTGCCAAGAGAACAGCTCTGGTCTGCTCCGATAAGCCTCGAAATGTGGCGAACAGCCCAAGAAATAGAGACCATTCCTTCATCCAGAATCGCTCCAGACCCTTCAGATTTCTATCATGGTCATGTCAGGAAAATGGAAAAAAAATAGCAATGTAGCCTGGAGCACAAAGCAGTTTACAGTGCTGGGGTATATGTGTAGCAATACCAACAATAACAATGGAGGGTCACCATAACATTCTTTTATGCCATAAAATCACTAGGATATTAAGTAAAGATCATGTTCCATGAAGATCTTTTGTAAATTTCCTACCGTAAATACTCAAACTTTTTTAAAAAATTTTTGATTAGTAATATGCATTGCTAAGAACTTCATTAAAACCACTTTAAAGCCGCTTTCTCAATATTTAGATTTTTTTTAATATATGTTCCCCTAGCCGAACAACCATACATCAATGGAAAGCGTATGTATTCAGATGATGCATACATCTCAATTTCAAAACATTGACCCTTATAGGTTTTGTGGTCCAGGGTCACGTGTGGGGTGGTTGTGTGTGTGTGTGTGTGTGTGTGTGTGTGTGTGTGTAAACATGCCAATATTTTTTCACTGTTGATTTTCAATACATATCTGAATTTTTATATATTGGTATAACTGCCCAGTATTGTGTCTTCTAATGTTTTACTAAAACATCTGAAGACAAAACTACAATGTCAAATAAAACCCGCAGTAAAAATCACACATAATAATGGTGTTATTTTGGCAATAAAACAGTACTGAATAGATTTAACACTTATTTCTGTGTCTGTGTTAAAGGATGTTGCTGCCACACAGGCTCAGAAGTTCACAAACTACACGCTGGTGCAATTTACATGAAAGACATCCTTTGTTTTACACCGTGGAAAAAGAACGTCCTTGACTTTGTGTGGGCAAAGCCAGCCTGATAATAGTGAGAATGCACTTTTTATTGGTTCATTTGAATAAAGCGGGAAAAGTACCAGCATCTGCGTCAAACTGGAGCGAGCAATTCCTGCATTGCACTTCCTGTCTGATCTGGGCTCCTGGAACTTCGCTGACCATTGTGAAGCCTGGACACAATAACACAGAACCACTGATAAGGACTACGCCTGAGAATTCAAACCCACACCTCCTCGCTCTCTCCCTCTCACACAAACACACTCAGCTGGCTCTGATAATGCACAAGAACAAAGCCTGGAGTCATACAAGACAGAAACCTCAAGGCCAACATGTTAATTAGCTACAACAATCTGCCTGGCAAGACTTTAAATGAGCCTTATCGAGAGAAAAATGGATGAAACCATAAGAGAGGATTAAGCTGCCTTCCATTCCAGTCACACAAGAAATCAGTGTGAGATCTGTAATCCTCCACCGTGATTTTAATTAAATTTTACTGCACACAAAAAAAAAACAGCTCCTGGAAACTATAATGCAAAAACAAATTAAATTAAACTGAAAGAATGGCTTAGCCTAGATAAAACAGAATTAAAATGACAAAATGTGACCCTGGATCACAAAATCAGTCATAAGGGTCAATTTTTTTAATTTAAGATTTATGCATCATCTGAAAGCTGAATCATAGCTTTCCCTGGATGTTTTTTAGATCGAGGACAATATTTGCTGAGGAGACAACTATTTGAAATCGGTAATCTGAGGGTGCAAAACTCTAAAATTGAAAATCATCTTTAAAGTTGTTCAAAGGAAGTTCTTAGCAATGCATATAACTACTCAAACATATTTTTTGCTAGTTTTACGGTAGGAAATTTACAAAATATCTTCATGGAACATGATGTTTACTTAATGTCCTAATGATTTTTGGCATAAAGAAAAATCAATATGTGAACCCATAGCAATGTTTTTGCATTGCTACAAATATCCCCCAGCGACTTAACACTGCTTTTGTGCTCCAGGCTCACATATGATCACAGTTTTCTCCAAAACACATAGTCCAAGTAAGATTACTACTGTAAACTGTGGGCTAATAAATTCATATGGCTTTAAAAAAGAACTTTTAATGCATTTTAAGTTTCTTTAAAGTTTCCTTTGCCAATAGACAAAACTAAACACGTTGTAAAAATAAATGGCTGTTTTCAAACAGGTTTTCTCTTCCACTGGTCAGACAAAAAGAAAACTCCCACCTCGAACTCTGAAGCCAACATATCTAATAACCTTTAATTAGCAAATGAAACACCCTGAAAATGGATCACTATAATTACTCAAAAAACAAACAAACATGAAAATTAACAAAAGTGACATGACAATAACCTGTAACTACTGTATTAAATGTTAATAAGTAAAATGCGTACGGTTACTGGCCAACGCAGATAACCTAAAAATGGCAGTATTTTGCCCAATGTGCAAAGGGTCTACTTTTAAGATCCATTTATTATTTTCCTTCTCAGGACAAATAGAGGCTAACAGCATGTTTATAGGAGTTTTACAGTAGTAACAATAACTGCAGTAATTTGGCCTTAAATCAGGTTATAATGGTAGGAGTCTAAAAATCAGAATCAAAATACATCAAATGCACAATTGTGAACCAATTGGAAAGCCTATTGATGCAAAGTATATTACTTCCCTTCTTCAATCCTCATAAAAGCGGCAAACCTACAGTGTGGAGGAAACGTTCTCTTTCCTGGCATTTAGCAGCCACCTGCAGAAGGGTGCAGCCCAGAGGAAGGATGGAGGAGCTCCGCTGGGGGTAAAAGACAAGAGGAGGGATGGGGCTGCTCTATGAGTTGCCATGAGGGAGATAAAAAACGCCAATTTTTATGCTTTCACTGCGGGAAAAAGAGCAGGACGGAGAAAGCGAGAGGCCACAGCATCCTCTCAGGGGTGTGATAAAGGATATCAGCCTCTGAAAGCTCTTTTCACTCTAATAACACTACTCGACTATAAAATACAGATTGTTAATAGTGCTGTCAAACGATTAATCGCGATTAATCGCATTCAAAATAAAAGTTTTTATTTGCATAATATATGTGTGTGTACTGTGTATATTTATTATGTATATATAGATACACACACATGCACGTACTGTATATATTTAAGAAAAATATGTTGTTTATAATGAAGATAATTTATATACATTTAGAATATCCACAAATGCATGTAAATAAAAAATTCAAATATATACATGCATTGTGGTATTTATATATACATAATATATACCCATATGGCCACACATCTTATGTTTTATTTTGGATACGATTAATAGTTTGACAGCCATATATTAGTGATCAAATTTGCTTGGCGGCTACATTTAGGCTAATGAAGGCACAGTAATAAATATGATAGTACTTGATGGTAGAATGGTTCATATTTGTACATTATTGTAATTAATAAATGTAATATTTATTTAACATTGTATAGCTAAAACACATAGATGGTTATTCAGCCTTGAATCAGTCTCAAAGTTTGCTAAGATTATTAGAAATTATAATCTTTAGAAAAGAGTCAATAAATAAATGATGATTTAATTATGCATTTTCTATTAATAATTTCCAATACTAAATTTTAGTACATTTTAGGTATTTCCAAAAAAAAAGAAAAATATTATTTAAATAAAAAATTTGAGTTTAAATAAGTGTTCATTTAATTTTAATCGATAATGCATAATTTATTAAAAATCAATTGCTTAATTTTAGTAAATTGTAATTACTACATAAAGGAAAACAAGTAAAAGTAAGAAATAATAATTATATAATTTCGATTATGTGTTATTTTCAGCAATTTGTGTATGTCTCATATGCCTTTATTAAATTATGTAAATATATCGGCATAATATCGGCCATGTGTCACCACTGTTTTTTAGATTTCGGTTGACCACTACATTTTACACACTAGGTTTTTATGCACTCAAGACCATCATACCTTAACTAAATACACATATCTGTGGTAAGAGTCAAGTTAGGCACTGACAGGAATCCCTCAACTGCAAACAAGTCTGGACCAAAATCTCAGGAACAAAAAGGCCAGAGAAAACCACTCAACTCATCAAACACTCAAAGCCAAGACCGCCATACAATGCAGCAGGAGTCACTACAGACCACTAGAGCTCTGTCTCATGTCACACACATCCAGAGAGGAAGCTGAAGTCTCATCCTCACTGTACACACTCTTCTCACGCCACTGATAAATAAACCAGCACCAATACTCCTATATTCCTCTCATTGTCCCTGTAACAATGAGAGAAATCAGATGAGTGGAAGACAGAAACACAGAGCAGAGGATGGCTTCTGTGGACAGAGATGCTGAGGGACGGCAAAAGGGGAAAACCGTGGAAGCTCTGGGTTGGTTTCCGTACAGACAGACAACTCTGGCAGGAAAACCCAGAGCGAGAGAACAAAGCAGGGGATGGGGCGACCCCGGGGCCCCTGGTGCATCCTGGTCCCGAAGAGCAGATCTCAGTGCAGTGATTAACACTTCCCTACATGATTGCATCCCTCTCTCTTTATTACCCTGTTTGCAAGCCTGATAGTGCAGTTTTTGCTGATTAGGCAGCAATGTGTGTGGGTAAGCAGAAACGAATATGTGACCTGGACTCTTTTTAATGAGATGTATGCATCATCTGAAAGTTGAATAAATAAGCTTTCCATTGACGTATGATTTGTTGGGATCGGACAATATTTGGCCGAGATACAACTATTTGAAAATCTGGAATCTGAGGGTGTAAAAAAATCTAAATATTGAGAAAATCATCTTTAAACTTGTCCAAATGAAGTTCTTAGCAATGCATATTACTAATCAAAAATGAAGTTTTGATATATTTACGGTAGGAAACTTATCTTCATGGAACATGATCTTTACTTAATATCCTAATGATTTGTTGGCATAAAAGAGAGTATAATTGTGACACATACATTATTGTTGGAGCTATTGCTCAAAATATCCCCCAAGGACTTAACACTGGTTTTGTGTCCAGGGTCACATATGTATTATGAGGATTTATGCTTTGGAAAAAGCATGAAAGCATAACCGATCACAGCGGATGCGCAAACGTAGAAACACATGTTTTCCTGCAGCATTAATCTATGACAGTCTGATCAATGAAACAGAAGGGATTTTTAAAGGATTTACTTGAGCTGCCGTATTCTGCTTAGTTTACACGGCTCCTTCAAAAAAAATAAAAACAGATAAAATTGACAATATTAATTTGTAATGGAGATGGTTATTTTATTAGCGGATGGAAACAAAAAACAAAAAAAGAAAGAGAGGACTGTGGAGTTGACGTTACGGATTTCTTACTTAGCCACAAGTACATTACACTGTATATGTAAACACTTAAAAATGCAAAAAATTGCTAAAATGTCAATTATGTGGAAACGCGTCTAAAGAAAAGTGCCTAATGAATGGAAATCAAAGCTGCATTGTTGAGATGCATTGAAGCCTCACCTTACAGCCAAAGGTACGAAGGTGTCTTGCATGTTCCTCTTTAGTGTTTAGATCATCTTTACCTTTTTGGTGTTACATCCAGGAGAACTTGCGAGTGCCATAGGCCTCCATGTAGTCTTTGAATAACCAGACATTGCTTTGAGGAGATAAAATATAAGGGTATAGGATAGCGGATTTCAAGTTTTCCTTCTCTTTGGGGGTGTTACAAGCGATTGTGCATAGATAGCATCCATGAAGTTGCCAAGACTAACGTCTCAAAAACAAAGAGATCATTCTTTATCAAAGTTAAGACTCTGCCAAGCCCCCCTAAAACGGCTAGTTCTAACACGCCCCCACATATCTAGGTCACTATGTGGAATATTTGCATAATGCCGCCCAAAAGTTCACACAAAGAAAGAAGGCGTGGGTCAGTAACCGCATGTTAGTGTTGAAGCAGCATGTCAGTGAGACGCTGTGTGTTTCTAGGCGAAGCAAAAGCACTTTATTTGGCCTTCCGAACAAGTAGATGCATTTAGGAATCTTTTAAGATTACTTACAACAGAACAGCAATGATTTTATGGACGACCGTTTCGTGAAGCTAGGAGAGGAGATCATTCTGACTTTGCTATGACAATCTCGCGCTTCTGAATCAGCTACTGTTTTGATATTAGTTTAGATTTGATAGTGGATGTTTCAAATGACGGAGTTGTTGAATTGTGTGTGTGTGTTGGGTGTGTGTGTGTTGTGTGTGTGTGTGTGTGTGTGAGGAGAGAGAGAGAGAGAGAGAGAGAGAGAGAGAAGAAAGGGGTCAATCAAAAAACACATACCAGCTTCATCAGTGTCTGTCACGTGACTCTGTTCCCCTTTCGGGCTCTGTCTTTACATTTATTTGAAAGATGAAGCTCGTTGATTATGGTAAGGGGCGTTACATTTCCGATGAGTGCTTGCGGTGTGCGGCCAATCACAATGCACTGGGTCAGCTGCCAATCAGAGCAGACTGCGCTTGTCGGGAAGGAGGGACTTTGTAGAAAACGAAGAGTTTGAGAGAGGCGGGGCATATAGGACCTACAATAATGTACAGTATTTGAAAAAATAATGGGTTTTTTGAACATTAAAACATGTCAAAATATTCTGTTACACCAAATAATGATCTTTAAAAAAAGCATAATATGACCCCTTTAAATCTTCATTCGTTAGGAGCCATGCCAGTGGAACAGTTTTAGAAAAAATTATGCTAGTATCAGTCATAATAATATAATAGGACATTTCCCATTAATATACACACACCCCACAAAAAATATATATATATATATAACTAAATAACATATTAATAACATATACCCTACTGTATACATAAATATAAATGTTTAAATTTAATATATAACATTTTAATTTAAACAAGGAGAATATTTGTGACCCTGGAGCACAAAAGCAGTGTTAAGTCGCTGGGGTATATTTGTAGCAATAGCCAACAATACATTGTATGGGTCAAAATTATAGATTTCTCTTTTATGCCAAAAATCAAGAACTTCATTTTGGACACTTTAAGGCGTTTTCTCAATCTTTGATTTGTTTGCACCCTCAGATTCCATATTTTCAAATAGTTGTATCTCAGCCAAATATTGCCCTCCTATCCTAACAAACCATACATCAATGAAAACATATTTATTCAGCTTTCAGATTATGCATAAATCTCAATTTGACCTTTATGACTGGTTTTGTGCTCCAGGGTCACACATTTTATCTACATAGTGGCAACCTGTTCAATCTAACAAAGAGTAACTACAAATTAAGTGATGCTTTCAAATACTTTTAAGAGCTTTTCCTCATCATTTGTTTTCTTAAACACAGATTTTAGTTCAACTGAGCAATTTGCTCTTTGTTGTCATTCTATTACTTCTGTCAGACGTACTGCGGGTGTAATGCTTAATAACAACATGACAAATCTCCTGTCAGAACACTAGAACCATTAATTAAAGACGAATGCTTAAAAAACAGGGTCATAAAACAAGTCTGGCCAGGTCTCTCATCCTGTTTTTGCCACACAGCCTGGCGGTTCTACCAGGTGAGTCACATTAAAGAATGCCCAAACCAAAAGCTATGTTATTGGGATCAATAATAGCTAGTATTTCACAACTCAACAAACAAAATTCAATTCAGGCGTATAAAAAAAATTTTTGGTGTTTAAAGAGAACCTTTTTTTTCTCTCTTTTCGAAATGGCACCCCTGGACCACAAAAAAAACCAGTCTAAGTTGTCCTTTTTTTTTTTTTTACGAAATTGAGATTTAGTCACACTAATCTGAAAGCTGAATAAATAAGCTTTCCATTGATGTATGGTTTGTTAGGATAGGAGGACAATATTTGGTCGAGATACAACTATTTGAAAATCTGTAATCTGAGGGTGCAAAAAAATCTAAATATTGAGAAAATCGCCTTTAAAGTTGTTCAAATGAAGTTCTTAGCAATGCATATTACTAATAAAAAATTAACTTTTGTTATATTTACAGTAGGGAATTTACAAAATATATTTATGGAACATTATCTTTACTTAATATCTTAATGATTTTTTGGCATAAAAGAAAAGTCTATAATTTTGACCCATTCAATGTATTTTTGGCTATTTTTACAAATATCCCCCAGCGACTTAACACTGCTTTTGTGCTGCAGGGACACATATACATCAGAGAGGACGTGCTGTCAGGCACCAAAACAGAGATGTACCTGATCAAAGCCCCGGAGGGTGATACTGCGCACCATCACAGTGGTGTCCAGCCCAATGCCTGTAAGGAAGCCGGCACATTCCAACGCTACATCTTTACACACACACACACACCCTTAGTGAAGGAAAAAGAAGTGTAATATTGTATTTTAAAATGTAATACAATAATCATAAATCATCATCACTATATGGTATCTTTCTTTGCTATGCACCACATCCTGCCAAAAATGAAACTAGAAAACTCACCTTTGATAACAAAAAAAAAAAGAAAGTCTCCAGTCTATTTTCAACAACAAAAATTTGAGCCTGGAGCACAAACAGCAGTGTAGTCGCTGGGGTGAGATTTTGTAGCAATGCCAACAATACATTGTCTGGGTCAGTATAATAGATTTTGCTTTTATGACAAAAAAATCATTAGGATATTAAGATCATGTTCCATGAAGATATTTGTAAATTACCTGCCATAAATATATCAAAACTTTATGTTTGATTAGCAATATGATTGCTAAGGACTTAATCTGGACTACTTTAAAGGCGATTTTCTCAATATTTTAGATTTTTTTGCACCCTCAGATTCCAGATTTGCCAAATATTGTCCTCTCCTAACAAACCATACATCAATGAAAACGTATGTATTCAGCTTTCAGATGATGCATAAAAATCACAATTTAAAAAAAATGTACCCTTATGACTTGTTTTTGTGCTCCAGGGTCACATATAATAAATTTACTTAAAAGTTTACTTTTATTTTAATGCCTAATTGATTAATGTTATTAATCTAATAGTCTATGAGGAAAAATACTTCTGGAAAACTAAGAGATATATTTATTTAATATTTATATATATATAAAGTATAATTAATAAATGTAATCATATGGCTGTTTAGCCAAATCACTTGGTGGCTTAAAAAAATCTATATGTTATGTGGAATAATCTGTCATTGAGTGTGTTTACTTGCACAATCAAAAAGTAATTATGCTTAATAACCTGAAAAACATGTAAAGAAATGTAAACGCCTTAGTGTTTTTATATTGAACCCAACCCTTAAGATTTTCACCCACTACATCTTGTTCTACATATAATTTTTTACATGCATTCTGGCAAAGAAAAACACTAAAACAAAATCTCATGGTAACACTGTTTTCATCTTAAACTGATTTATCAGGATTTGGTTGAACACGTAAATGCACCTATTGATTAATCATAGCGTATCTGGGTAAGTAGACACCTCCCTGTACAGAAAGTGACAGCTTTGAAGGATACAACTGGCATCAACAGCCAACCTGAAACACACAGAAAACAGCAGCTGATGAGATCACAGATGAGCAGCATGAACAACAACATCAACAAGTCTCAGCACATAGGAAACACGATGCAAAATTATGCTAAACAACCTAAAGAGATCAAAAATTGCACAGCACTTTATACGAACACTAACATCAAGATGACTGTGTGTGTGGTCGGAGACGTGTGACATCAACTTTAATCTGCCCTGAGACTCATGGTCACGGTGAAGTCTAATTGTTAACACAAGGCCTAATCCTCGAAGATGTCCCGACACGGTACTGCTGAGTGACACCCGCTTACACCAGAGCAACACCACCCGCATTCAGTGCACAACGCTGCTAATGCACATCTGCACTTACTGCTCTTTTGTGCAGCAGTTTATGGAGGGATTAGGAGCAAAATCTCAGACCTCTTTTCTGCCGTTTTAGCAGCAAAACACATCCCTGAGCTTCCACCCGCCACAGTGTAACATGTCTGATGATCAAGAATGACACAGACTAAAAACTGCCTAATCCTGCCTGGATTAGAACGAACGCACATTCCATTTAATACAGAATGACTAATGTAGGATACATTCTCATGCATTTAGGTCTCATGTGTCCAAATTAATTTGCTTTTGCATAGGCAACACTTCTTCTTCCTTCACATGTAATCTGTTGACCACCACCGTCATTCAGAGGAATTATTTGTCCGTTGTGTTCTACTGTATACTGAAATTAGTCAAATTATCGAATCAGTTTAACTCTGTTGAACATGCAAAAGAAAATGTTCAATCTTTTTGCATGTCCACACACATTCACATAACATTTTAATGGCATATAATGGTCATTTACAATCTTTTTTTTTTTAAATGTTGAATTACTTATTAATCATTTATAATGTTAATTATTTTGTAGGGTTTTTAAAGGTGTTATTTGATAAAAAATACAGAAAATGTTTAATAATAAGTCGTTCAGATTCCTTTATTAGGATGAATGGCTTGTGTGAAGTAATGGACGCCGAAAATTCAGCTTACCATCACATTTTAGCATATATTGAAATGAAAAACGTTATTTTAAATTGTCATAATATTTCGCAACATGACTGTTTTTTCTGCATTTTTCAGCAAATAAATAAATGACCTTGCGTGAGTATAAGAGACGTCTTTCAAAAACATAAGAAATTGTAATTAATCAAAAAATTAGTGTATAAGTGAGATTTGTGAGCCTGGAGCACAAAAGCAGTGTTGAGTCGCTGGGGGATATTTGTAGCAATAGCCAACAATACATTGTATGGGTCACAATTATACATTTCTCTTTTATGCAAAAATCATTAGGATATTAAGTAAAGATCATGTTCATGAAGATATTTTGTAAATTTCCTACCGTAAATATATCAAAACTTAATTTTTGATTAGTAATATGCATTGATAAGAACTTAATTTGGACAACTTTAAAGATGATTTTCTAAATATTTAGATTTGATTTCTCAATATTTGAGATTTAATGTTATGTACAGATGAAAAGTTCTAAATTATTCTTTGCAAAAATATACAGTATTCATTCTATATAATCATAATCCAAGCCTAGACTGAGCATAAGAATTTATTTAATTGTGCATAGTCCAACGCAAATGAATGAAAACGTGCATAAAACCATGCTATATGCCAATTTTAAATAACTACACACTGAATAAAAAAATTAAAATAAATGCATAATCGTATTGCCATGTTTCCCAATCACATTACCTCTCTCTCCCATAAATATATTTCACTCTCATAAACACACACACACACACACACAAAACGCAGCTCATATTTGATCATGTCCTTAAATAACCTCAGGCATTTACTGTTAGGCCTAACCTAACATTCTCTTCAGCCCAAGTCTCACTAGCGAGAGAGAGTTGATTCTGGGGAGTGTGTGGGAACTGCGGTTACTGTAGACTCGGTCAACCTCGGCCAGCACTTCTATAATAACCCCGACATTGACAAGATCGGCAAGTCTGCACAGACTGAGCCTGCTTTCATTTCAGCAGAGCAGAGAGAGATAACAGGACAGAGGACTATTTACTGCACGACCATCTGTGGGTCACTTGAACCACGGGCAAAATAGTTACCTGGTTCCTTCAAAACAAGTTATTTTCAATATTGACAGACAGAATGCATGTCCTGACAGACGCTCTGTTGTTTTGGTGGAGACGACTGCACAAGTCAATGTAAAAGCCTTTCCATGCGTGCCGATGGTCTTGTTCATGCCCATCAGTCACCAAGGTCTCGCCACTTCCACAGGATGAGCACGGTTTCTGGCAGCGGTCTGAAATCACATCTGTACCGCTGACAGCTCAACAGCAAAACAACATCACCTGTCTGAGAGGATGCGGCCACGACAGAAACTATAGCGTGACTAACTGAAAAAATTACATGAGTTAAAGCGGAGGTTAATCTCTAAATAAAGTTATAAATCAAAAAATAAAATATAATATGTGACCCTGGACCACCAAACCAGTCATAAGGGTCAATTTATATATTAATGCATCATCTGAAAGCTGAATAAATAAGCTTTGTTAGGATACGAGGAAAATATTTTGAGATGCAACAATTTGAAAATCTGGAATCTGAGGGTGCAAAAAAATCTAAATATTGAGAAAATCATCTTTAAAGTTGTCCAAATGAAGTTCTTAGCAATGCATATTACTAATCAAACATTAAGTTTTGATATATTTACGGTAGAAAATTTACTAAATATATTCATGGGACATGATCTTTACTTAATATCCTAATGATTTTTTTTGGCATGAAAGAGAAATGTATAATTTTGACCCATACAATGTATTGTTGGCTATTGCTACAAATATCCCCCAGCGACTTAACACTGCTTTTGTGCTGCAGAGGACACATAAAAATGTAATTAACTTGCAAAACAAATGCAGTTCCTGGTAACATGACAAGTCTACACTTCGATAGTACGAGCCGAAGCAAAAGGTGAAGCAAGACAGGAAGATGATGCTGAAACCACACAATAAGTGCTTTCCTTCTTAAGGGTGTTTTTGTGGAAAATGTTTGCTCTGTGGTCTGGTCCACAATATAAAAGTCACTTACGTTTTTTTTGGAGACTCTTAAGCCAGAAGACATCATCGCTCGTGATCCCGAACTCTTCGGCTCCTGGGATCTGAAGGATAAACCACACAGATAAATCATTTTAAAGATGAAATATTCAGCATAAGTAACAATAAATTGAATAGCTATTATTTAAAAAAATATATAATTTAATATTTAAAGCTATAAAAACATTCAAAACTCGATATTAAAAAACACATTATTACTATCAGCAGGGCATAATAAAATACATTGTACTATAGAATATATATATCTTTATATATATAGATAGATAGAATATGATATAGATTATTTAATATAAAGCCTACTTTAACAAACTACTGTTATAATGTATACGAAAAAATTATCAATTATATTAAATACTTTGATGAGTTTAAATATATAATCGTTAAATAATCTCTCCTAAATTATTATTTTTAATGAAAACTGCCACGATTTAAGTGCCCTAAGAAGAGACATACATTTCTTTAAATTGTTATAATTTCTTGCCTATTTATTTACTTTTTTTAATTAAACTCAAAACTAACAATTGCTGTTGTAAATAATAATAATAATAGACCAACCAATAAAAATAAATGTTCCAATATTTTCCATACAAACATCAACTCAATTTAACATAGTGCTGTTTTTTCAGTACTTTAATTACAAAAATAGAATGTAAAATGTATCTAGCAATTTATTTTTTTTTTTAATTCACATCATGCAAAAACATTAAACTGCCCCTCACAAAAAGATAGGGGGGCTGTCAAAATGACTGAAAAACTAAATTAGATTTTTCCACTTAAATATTATCAAAATTTGAATTATATTCAAATTTAAAATGCATAATATCAGTTAGGGGGAAGAATAGCTTTTGGCTTCTCTTCTGAAGCCACAAGAGGGCGCATCAAGCAAAATATTACTAATGCACGTTTATTCAAAGCATAAGATAACATGACTATCTGTGAAAAAAGTGCATAATGTTTAAAATAATGTTTATAAACCAATTATAATTAAGTAAGTTGCTTAAACAACTATAAACAAAAAAGCATCATGTATGTATGCATAGTTTAAATTTTAATATCAATAGGGGCTGAAAGCCAATCACACTGAGTACATTTTTCATTTAAAAACATTAGATGCAGTGGGATGGGGAAAACCTCCGCCATAAAGTCTCGAGATATGTTTTTTTAAAGTTGAATTTGCATTAATTTTACATGGCTTTCTAAACATGCGGCACTTTTGTGCGAGATGCGAGTGCAACAGTAATAGAAGTCCCTCTAGAAAATGCGAGAAATATGCGTTCTGTGTGAACGGCTTGGTTTCAGTTTTGATGTAAACAAGATCTTCTCTGCATTGATGTTCTCTTTTCCCGCAATATTTGAAATTACATCGCAGCAGCGCCGCATCTAGTTGCTTCAAACTGGATAGACTAAGGAAAAAATTAAAATGCAATGAATCTTACATCGTCATCGCATCTCGTGCGCCGCTGATAAGGCTGCCTGGTGCACACCTAAAATTCGAAAGCAACGTTTAATGTAAATTCGACGAATATTCGAAATTCTCATTTTTTTTGACAGCCCTAAAAAGAAGCATCACTTTCTTCAACTGTATAATTTTTTGCCTATTTACCCCAAACCCAGGAAAATAAAAATGTTTGTTCCACCCTTAACAGGTCTCTTGATCGTTTAGAATATGTTTATATTTTAGCAATGGGAGCAGAGACAAATAGCAGGCTTTCAAAGTCTGAGGAAGAATAATATCAATTGTATTATATTAGGCAAGTCAGACAGGAGGACATTATCTCTATCGGCAGGACAAGGTCACCCACACATGGTACTTCGGCCGCCCACCAGCAGCAAACACAATGTTTTTGGCGGTCACTGTCATCTGTGAATATGAAGATGCAGGGTAAACAGGAATGCGGCACATCAGGTATATGGTTAAATATGTTTCAGAGAATTAAGTGTTTTAAACTAAAGCAATAAGCCCCAAGAAGCTGCTTGGTGTCGTACCTAACAACGCCCCCCCTTAGCTGTTATAAATTCACTGCAAACCAAGGCTTCACTTTTGCTTTTATATAACAGATCATATCACATTAAATACCAACACATGAACCGAAGTTGTCTACTGCCATCATAACTCTCCATGCATACCAATTTCTACAAATTCATGGAGATGAAGGAACCCTCAAGATTTGATCATAAACAGTTTTGATGTTCAAACCCGACCTGCCACGTCTGCTGTACTTTAGTACAATTTATCATTCTCTGTGTTCATATAGCCTCAGTCTGCAATTACCTAACGAAACGGTGAAAGAGATAGACAGCTAATGAGATCTACTGCAAAATAAAGAGTCTTCATGCACTACATTTTATTTTCTACATTACATTTTCTATTTATTTTTTCCCAACAGCTTTAACGACAAAATAGCAAACAGTTAAAGATGCTCTCGATTGAGAAATGGCCTCTAGAATGCCCATAGATAATCAACATATCAACCAAATAAATTAAGACGGTGTCGGTAGAAATACTTTCCTCCCTACTCACTCGTATATATATATATATATATTACATATATATATATATATATATATTGTATTAGTTATCTATTTTAGTTGACATTGCTAGTAATGTTGTACACTTTGAGTATTGTCTTCTATAGGAGTTTTTTTTGTTAAGTTTTAGTTTATTTAATTTGAGTATTTCAGTACCGTCTACAAGTACAAATGCGAATGAATTAGTAATAGTTATATAGTATATATTGAATGTATTGTGATATGTATGTGTGTTGTGGCATGTACATACACACATGTAGTGTGCGTTGTTTTTTGCCTGTGGCGTTGGCCTTAGTGTATGTTAGAATCTATAATTATACTCAGAGCCTTTTGCCTTTTTTTTTTTTATTCTTTAACATTTGAATGTTTTTTTAACTTTATTTTTGTTATATCATTTAAATGCTTTAGATTTTGATAATGTTGTTGTTATACATTGTCCCACCCCCCATTTTGTATTTAATTTCCTTTATTTCTTATAATGTGTGCCTTATAATTATAGTATTTTATAGAGTTTTAGCTTTTCAGTCTTTGTAATTACTTTTTTCTTATTGTAGTCGCTGTTGGATAAATACGTCTAGCTAAATGACCTAAAAGCCCTTCAACAAGTAAAAGTAACGGACTAATATATATTTATATTAAAGAAGAATGTATAGATATGGAGAATTAAAAAATATATGTACAGAGAGTATATAGTTTTTGTGTGTGTGTGTGGTGTGTGTGTGTTTGTGTTGTGATGGAGTGGTGTTTGTGGGAGTGAGTGTGTGTGTGTGTGGTGTGTGTGTGTGTGTGTGTAGTGTGTGTGTGGGGTGTGGGTGGTGTGTGTGTGTGTGTGTATACAGTGTGTGTGTGTGTGTGTGTGTTGTGTGGTGTGTGTGTGTGTGTGTGTGTGTTGTGAGTGTGTGAGGGACGTGGTGAGGTGGTGATGTGTGTGTGAGTGAGTGTGTTGTTGTGTGTGTGTGTGTGTGTGTGTGTGTGTGTGTGAGTGTGTGATGTGAGTGTGTGAGTGTGTGTGGTGGGTGTGTGTGTGGCGTGGGTGAGTGTGTGTGTGAGTGAGTGTGTGGGTGTGTATGTGTTAAATATGGGTGTGTGGTGTGTGTTTGTTGTGTGAGGTTGGAGGTGAGTGTGTGTGTGAGTGTGTGCTGTGTGAGAGTGTGTGTGTGTGTGTGGTGAGTGTGTGTGTGTGTGTGTGAGTGTGTGTGTGTGTTCTGTGTTTGTGTGTTCTGTGTTTGTGTGTGAGTGTGTGTGTGAGTGTGTGAGTGAGGGTGTGTGTGAGTGAGAGACGCTGTGTGTGTGTGAGTTGAGTGTGTGTGTGTGATTGTGTGTTGTGTGAGTGTGAGGTAGCAGCAATTGTGTGTGTTATGTGGTTTATGAGGAACAACCAAATTTGTATAATAACATGGTTCTTATGGCTAGTAGGTATTACAACAAAGCAGGTGATTATGACGGACATTTAAAAAAGGTTTTTAAATCATCAGGAATCGGACTGTATGAGATGGAATGAAAATCTAAAAATGAAGAAAGTCTCCTGTGAGGGGTAGGTTTAGGGGTTTATGGTTGGTGTAGTGCAATAGCACATGCAGTTTGTACAGTATAAAAACCATTAAACCTATGGAGAGTCCACCATAAACCATCAAAAACCAAATGAGTGTGTGGTGTATGTAGAGCGTTTGAGAAGTGAAGGTAGTGAGTGAGTGTGGTGTGTGAGTGTGTGTGTGTGTGTGTGTGTGTGTGTAGTGTGTGTGTGTTTGTGTGTGGTGTGTCTGGTTGTGTGTGTGTGTGTGTGTGTTGTGTTGGGTGTGGTGGTGAGTGTTTTGGGTTGTGAGTGTGTGGTGTGTGTGCTCTGATCCCATGTGAGTGAGTGTTTGTGAGTGAGTGTGTGAGTGTGTGTGTGAGTGTGTGTGTGTGCGTGAGTGTGTGAGTGAGTGTGTGAGGTGTGTGCATTGTGCGTGTGTGATGTGGTGTGTGTGTGTGTGTGTGTGATGTGTGTGGTGTGTGTGTGTGTGTGGGTGTGTGAGTGTGTGTGTGTCGTGATGTGAGTGAGTGCTAGTGAGGTTGAGGTGAGTAGGGGTGTGTGTGTGTGTGTGTGTGTGTGTTGAGTGTGTGTGTGTGTGTGAGTGAGTGGAGTATGTCTGTCTGTGTGTGTGTGTGTGTGTGTGAGCGGTGTGTGTGTGTGTGTGTGAGTGTGTGATGTGTGTGTGTGTGAGTGAGTGAGTATGAGTGTGTTGTGGAGTGTGTGTGTAGTGTTGTTGAGGGGAGTGTGTGTGTGAGTGAGTGTGTGGTGTGTGTGTGTGTGTGTGTGTGTGCTGTGTGTGTGGGGTAGTGTGTGAGTGAGTGTGTGATGGGGTGTGTGTTGATGGTGTGTGTGTGTGTGTGTTTTTTTTTTGTGTGTGTGTGAGTGTGTGTGTGAGGTGTGTGTGTGTGGGTGAGTGTGTGTGTGTGTGTGTGAAGTGAGTGTAGTGAGTGAGTGTGTGAGTGAGTGTGGGTGTGTGAGTGTGTGTGTGTGTGTGTGAGTGTGTGGTTGTTGTGTGTGTGTGTGTGATGTGAGTGTGGAGTGAGTGTGTGTGTGTGTGTGTGAGGTGTGGGTGTGGTTGGTGTGTGAGGGAGTGAGTGTGTGTGTGTGTGGGTGGTGTGTGGTGTGTGTGTGAGAGTGAGTGTGTGATTTGTGTGTGTGGTGTGTGTGATTTGTGTGTGTGTGTGAGTGTGTGGGAGTGTGGGTGAGTGTGTGTGTGTGTTGTGTGAGTGAGTGTGTGAGTGTGTGTGTGTGTGATGAGTGTGGGTGGTGTGTGTGTGTGTGTGTGGAGTGTGTGGGATGTGGTGTGAGTAGTGTTGTGAGTGCGTGTTGTGAGGTGTGATGTGAGTGTTGTGAGTTGGTGTGAGTGATGTGTGAGTGAGGTAAGTGGTGTGTGTGTGTGTGTGAGTTAGTGAGTGTGTGAGTGTGTGTGTGTGAGTGTGGGTGTGAGTGTGTGTGTGTGTGTGAGTGTGTGTGTGTGTGTGTGAGTGAGTGTGTGTGTGTGAGTGAGTGTGTGAGTGAGTGAGTGTGTTTGTGTGTTTGTGTGTGAGTGTGAGTGTGAGTGTGTTGTGTGTCGTGTGTTGTGTGTGTGTGTGTGTGTTATGTGTGAGTGTGTGTGTGAGTGTGTGAGTGTGTGAGTGCGTGTGAGAGTGAGTGAGTGAGTGAGCGAGTGAGAGTGTGTGTGTGTGTGTGTGTGGGTGTGGTGTGTGTGTGTGTGTGTGTGTGTGAGTGTGAGTCTTGTTGGTGTGCATGTTTATGTGGTTTATGAGGACACAAATTTGTATAATAACATGGGTATGACATAGGTATTACAACAAGAAGGTGATTTATGAGGACATTTTAAAAGGCTTATAAATCATTCAGAATCTGACTATGATGATAGAATGAAAATCTAAAAATGCAGAAAGTCTCCTGTGAGGGGTAGGTTTAGGGGTAGGGTTGGTGTAGGGCAATAGAATATACGGTCTGTACAGTAGAAAAAACCATTACGCCTATGGAGAGTCGCCATAAACCATAAAAACCAACATGAGTGTGTGTGTGTGCGTGTGTGTGTGTACAGCAAGTGTATGGAAAAGTGTATTTAAGTCCAGTGTTGGGAAAAAATGAAAAACCTGTAAAAACCCAAGCATCTTTATCAGACCTGGAGTGCCCTCTAGTGCAAAGACTGCTGCACTTTACATTTGATCATTCAGACGTCTGGTTTATACCACAAGATGGTGTTGTGCATAAAGTGCTTGTGAAAAAGTAGTACATGAAACAAAACCTACATCGCCACTCAATATTATATGAATATTATAATACGCTCTGATCAGGATGAAGCTACACTTATGCGCAATAAAGCAGCTCTGGCTATAAGCAAAGTCTCTACATACAGTCATGCATGCCAAGCATCTCTGATATAGCTTCATGAATCTCAGCAGTCGTGTGACAGTGACATCAAATTACATCTTAATTAGACCAATAAAGGAGATGCATTGAAATGTCATTCATAATAACTGTAAAAGAAGAAGAAAAAGAAATCAAAACTCTTTTGAACATGCCAATCCTGCAGAGCCTCCACCAATGACCAGCAGCTCATAATCAAATGTACCTGCTGGAATCAGAACGACATTAATAGATCATTCAACGACAGAGTCAGAGACTTTAATAGTTTGCTTTATTCTATTAATTTGCTCTTTTGCGCTTTTAATAATTTGCCTTTTACCTACGGCTCGAGTGTACGTTTAACAGCTGATTTAATCTAGAAATACGAGTTTAAAAAAAGAGAAGTTCTTTAGAAAAGCGTTGATTTCGACTAGCGACGTCTGATTCATTTGAGTCGGATCTTTTTCAATGAATCAAATGTTTACGAATCATACTGAATCGGTTTGATCAAAACGCATTCGATTTTTTTCAAACATTAATAATAATAATAATGTTAATTAATATTTACTTCTTAAGTGCAATATTTAAAATTATATTTAGATAACCGTCTTCATTAAATAGAAAATAAACCAGGTTTACTAAAGTGTTCGAAAGAATCGATTCGTGGAAATGACTCGAACTTTCTTTCCATCAAACGGCTCTGCATCACAGTTCAATGAACAATCGCAATAAATCAACTGTAGGGGGAGACAGACTGCGTTGATATCTCGCAAGAGCATGGAGTCATCTAACGTCAAATGAGGCTCTTTGGAAATGGACGCTCTGGGGAAAGTGTTCTGGGGTCCAGAGCCCATTGCGCGCGCATGCAGGAATTAGCCTCTGCATCACACAACAGTCACAACTTGCTGATATGCGTTTGCAATACGGTGCCTTTTTAACCCATTCTAAGCATTTGCATTGACTAAAGAGGGTTGAAACGAATGCATTCAGTCTGTAGTTATGTAATTGACGCAAGGGTCGGATGCTATGGGATGAAATTAGACTCAAAATGATTAATAGATGCACGCACAATTATCCATGTACTGCATACATTTTATACATGTATCTTACGAACCACAAACAAATGCCTTTCAATTTGAGTCTGTGGAATTCAGGATTAAATGATTGTGCAACGATTTGTACAAATACAGACATATACACGTTTGCGAATAAAATGTTCTGTTCTGCATTAATATATAATAAATTGCTCATGCAAAAAGGAATCCATGCATAAGTGGAATAGGTGACACGCGTGCATTAATTGACTCTAGTTCGGGTCGATTTTGTTCAGTTCATTTGGATTTTGAGACTAAATTTTTGCAGTTTACAGCATTTCACGTCCCCCACACACAACTACCAATGAACAAGGCCCAGTGCAATTCATTAACGTGTTCACGGTTTGAAAAATTCGCAAATGTGCGTCACTACACTGAAACAAATGCTTTTCAACCGGTGTCTGCAGAGTTAAGAATTACATTAATGTGCAGCATTTTGTTCAAATAGAGACATATTTGTGAATACAAATGTTATATTTTGTATTAAAGTATCATAATTTGTGCATGTAGCGATTAAAATGTGCATTTGTGGATCAGGCAACGCGCGTGCATTCATTTTTTTTTTCCCCATACTTCTGAGTCGATTCTATTTGATTCATTTGAATTTTGAGATTTTAGCCTTGCGCAATGCACACACACACAGCTCGCAATCCACGCGTAATAATAATAATGATATTAATAATAATAGCCTACAAGGAAGGAATAACTGACCCAAGGTGACCCAAAAAAAATAAAAACAAGGTACCGTCACAAACTTCTTGTTTGGTCACATTAATATAAGCTATTCTGTGTCTTAAGACAAGATAAGTTAGAACAAGTTCAATAAAACATCTTTATTATATTTCTACGGTAGAGGAGAATAGTCAAACCAAAAAGAAACAAAGAAAACACAATGTAACGTTCATGAAACTCTACTCAATGGAACGCGCACATGTGACTGGGGCTAGTGCCATCTAGTGGTCGCTGATGTTCTGTGGCTCAGCTATGTGTGGATCGCGAGCTGTGTGTGTGTGTGTGTGCATTGGGCAAGGCTAAAAGGATGGAACGAAAGTCTCAAAATTCAAATGAATCAAATAGAATGGACTCGAGACGTGAATGAATGCACGCACGTTGCCTGATCCACAAACGCACATTTTAATCGCTACATGCACAAATCATGATACTTTAATACAAACTATAACATTTGTATTCACAAATATGTCTCTATTCGAACAAAATGCTGCACATTAATGTAATTCTTAACTCTGCAGACACCGGTTGAAAAGCATTTGTTTCAGTGTAGTGACGCACATTTGCGAATTTTTCAAACCGTGAACACGTTAATGAATTGCACTGGGCCTTGTTCATTGGTAGTTGTGTGTGGGGGATGTGAAATGCTGTAAACTGCGAAAATGAAGTCTCAAAATCCAAATGAACCGAACTAGATCGACTCGAACTAGACGTCAACTAATGCACGCGTGTCACCTGATCCACATATGCACGGATTCCTTTTTGCATGAGAAATTTATATGATATTAATGCAGAACTGAACATTTTTATTCAAAAACATGTCTGTATTTGTACAAATCGTTGCACAATCATTTAATCCCGAATTCCACAGACTCAAATTGAAAGGCATTTGTTTGTGGTTCGTAAGATACATGTATAAAATGTATGCAGTACATGGATAATTGTGCGTACATCTATTAATAATTTTGAGTCTAATTTCATCCCATAGCATGCAGCCAGAGTTGCATCTGTTTAGAAATCCCACGATCACGTGATGTAATGTGGACATGGCCGCGTGCAAAAATTGTGAGCTATTAATTAATGGGCCAATTAATGAGCAGTCAGGCAGCATCAGCTGCTCCGAAGCAGTCCTCACCAATCGCTCTGGAGACAACCGTGGAAAATTCAGGATCCAGAGTTTCTGCAAGAAATACGGCCTCGGTGCTCCAATCACTTCCAGGCCCAAACTTTACCAACAGCTTGCTGGCAAATAATGTAGAATTTCTGTCTTTTTCTGCACATTTTCACTAATAAACTAAACAATTTAAAAATGTTTCATGAAGATATTTTGTCAATTTCCTACCGTAAATATATCAAAACTTAATGTTTGATTAGTAATATGCATTGCTAAGAACTTCATTTGGACAACTTTAAAGATGATTTTCTCAATATTTAGATTTTTTTGCACCCTCAGATTCCAGATTTTCAAACCATGCATCAATGGAAAGCATCAGATGATGCATAAATCTCAATTTCAAACAATTGACCCTTATGACTGGTTTTGTGCTCCAGGGTCACATTGCAGTCTGCCTACAGTTAAAAAAAAAAAAGACTTTGCACCTTTAAATAAAATGCAAGGCAAATTTTTGTTGGATTTGTGGCCGCACCTTTAATTTCACAAAATTCTCACTGCAGCATGCTGGAAATAAACACATTGGAATAAAATGTTCCAGACTACAATAAGACACCGCTTGTGTGACGAGCACTTTATTTACAAATATAATTAAAAGCTCTGACAGAATCATGCCTCTTAACCTGAAAACAAATGTAAAGTGCATGCGACAGTAAAGCGTTTTTGTTCACTATTTGAGACTTTGTAGAAAATACACAGCCGGAGAGGATGCCCAGAATCGAAACAGAAACCCCAATCATGAAATGAGACAATTTCACCAGTGACTGCAGGAGGGAAAGGGTGGCAAAACATTTATTATATATAGATGTGTGTGCATGAATATAAAAAGAAATTGAAATTCAGTTAAAATGTAATAGGAAAATAAGTAAGTTCTCCATAAAGCCTTCTATACACAAAATACATGTCCCTTCCCCTTCAGCCCTTTGTGCAGGTACCACAAGTTAGGATTGACGTATGCATTATTCACATTGTGCACCTCAAATGAGGTGAATTACGGTATCGTGCATATGAAAAAAATGTATATTCAATTACCATAAGAATCTCGGGAGTCACAGATGCAACTATTAAAATTTGTTTTAATATGCAAACGTTATCAAATTTCTTCAGTACTTAATAAAAGGTATTTTTTCATTTCCTGTGGGTGAATAAATACCAAATAGAGATTCAAGCAGCTAGAGGCTGCAAAAACATATTTTTTAATTAAAAAAATTATTAAATCACACAGCCGGTCAAAAATATTAGCCCAAAAAAAAAATTGTGCACAAGTGCATCTAGATTAAAATGAGCAACACAAACCCCCGTTCATATTGCTTTTGTCTTGAAATCTCTCATTTGAATTACACTGGAAGTGTTATCATTGCACGAGAAAACGTCGACATCAACACTGTGACAGATTTAATCGTCTCGTATATAATATTCATATATAAAAAGAGACAACTAAAGCACGTAATCCAGCACGTTATCCGCACCAGCCCAGAGGATTGACAGGACCGTCAGTAGAAAAAAGCAGATTTGTTGCAAAACAAACAACAACAACAAGAAGTGGTCGAAGATGACAGAGTGCAGGCTTCTTGATTTTGGGGGAATCTCATCTGTAGTCATCTTTAGGGTAGTCCAAAGCACCCAAGTTATTGAAACCCATACGAATGCTCTCCATATCGAAGGCGCGATTCTCTCTCCTGACTGTCCCATAGGTTCTTGATTCGGTCGTTTGCGTCTCTTTTCTGCATAGCAGCCAGCTCCTCACTCCTCTGACAAACACCAAGACAGAAGCTCAAACTAACCGACATAGCTTAAGAGGAACCAGTAGACTGCATTATCCCTGGTTAAGGCCTTACTTTGATTGCTTTCTTTCCTCCAATTTGCCAAAAACTCTACGAACTCATTAAACCCAGTTTGTGAGACCGGAGCACAAAAGCAGTGTTTGTGCTCTGGTGATGATTTTTACAAATACCCAAAATACATTGTATGGTCAAATTTCGAGTTTTCGTGTTATGCCAAAATCATTCAGGATACGAGATCATGTTCCATGAAGATTTATTTTGTAAATTTCCTACCGTAAATATATCAAAACTTAATTTTTGATTAGTAATATGCATTGCTAAGAACTTAATTTGGACAACTTTAAAGATGATTTTCTCAATATTTACATTTTCAGCATCATTAGTCCAGTCTTCAGTGTCACATGATCTTCAGAAATCATAATAATATGCTGATTTATTATCAGTGCTGAAACTGTTGCTGCTTCATATTTTTTTGGAAACCTTGATATATTTTTTTTCAGGATTTTTTGATGAATAAAAAATCAAAAGAACAACATTTTTTAAAACTTATCATATTTTCTAACAATATACACTACAACCGTCCAAGTTTTGGGGTCATAAATTTGTCATTCGTTTTTTTTTTGTGAAAGGAATTAAAACTTTATTCAGCGAGGAATGTGTTCCATGATACAAATTGGATAGCACGTTTATGGTTAGAAAGTTTATATTTTAAATAAATGTTGTTATTTGTAACTTTTTTTTATTCATCATAGAATCCTGAAAATAGTATCGCAGTTTCCAAACAAATATTTGTGCAGCACAGCTGTTGATAATTCTAGTATATACATCAGCATATTATAATTATTTCTGAAGATCATGTGACACTTTATACTGCAGCAATGATGCTGGAAATTCAGCTTTGAATCACAGAAATAAATTATACTTTAAAGTATATTAAAATAGAAACCATTATTTTACATTGTAATAACATTTTGCAAGATTACAGTTTTTTCTGTATTTTTGATCAAATAAATGCAGCCTTGATGAGCAGAAGAGACCTCTTTAAAAAAGTCTTACTGATCTCAAACTTTTGACCAGTAGTGTATAAACTGCTGACTGTAAATCTTATTTAGATTGTCCTTGAAAAACCTATGTTGGAGACCCATGAGTATAAGCAAGTTAAGAGTCAGGGTTCATTAGAGGTTAATAAAGGACAAACCTTTGTTCAAGGTTTGCTCAGGGTGTGAACTGTGCTCGGCGCAGTGAGACTTTCTGCTCCAGTTTCTGTTGCTCGCGCTCATGCTGAGCCTCGGTCTGAATCTTGATCTTGCTCTGGTACGCATTGAGTAACTCCATCTCCTGCTGCAGCTGCTGCCTCAGAGCCTGGCACTCGGCCTCCTGAGCTTCATCCAGACGGAGCTGCACAAAAACACACACGAGCGCACGTGAGCCTCACACTACAGCACAGTTGCGGTTAACCATCAATGGCCTTCTTGTACAGGCAACGAGCCGAGACTGGAATTTCAAACAGGAGGCCTCCGTTTTTTCTTTATGTTAACTTTTAAATCTGTATGAACTATCAACAAAACAAATGCTCACATTAGCTGTTCCAAAATGACTTATAAGCAGTGTTGGGGAAAGTTACTTTTAAAAGTAATGCATTACAATATTGCGTTACTCCATAAAAAAAGTAACTAATTACGTTACTTAGTTACTTTTTATGCAAAGTGGATCATTACTCTTCTTTTTTAATCTGGGCGTGTTTCTTGTTTTGCTTTTTAAGGTAGTGCTGCAACGATTAATTCGATCCAAATAAAACTGTTTGTTTACATAATATATGTGTGTGTCTTGGATTTAATTTTATTATTCAATAGATCGAGTGGCAAACGCAGGGGGAAAATACACACCCGACATGGTTATATATTTTTAAAAATATGTCGCATGTAAGAATATGACGCAGGAGAATAAAGTTCCACACTTCAGCAATAACACAAATGAAACACAAATGTATAATTTTTGGTTAGTATGGTTGAAATGGATCATCGAATGTCAGTAGCAAAGACATTGGTTAATATTGGTTAATGGGATTAAATACATAAATGATATTATTTCACATATTTAATTATTGCCGGTTTGTGTAATCTGATTACGTAACTCATGTTCGTAATTGCGTACCCACAACACTGCTTGTACCATAACAAATTCGTTGCATCTTTAAAGATATCCTGAAATCCAATGACAGCCTTACTTTATAAGATTGCATTAGTTGCCCCGCCTAACTTTTTTCAGCGGCATTGATTTCCCGAAATATTTTTTTTCCAGCACTTTTCCCTAAGGATTTCAAAAAGTCTTTGTTAAGTATTGATTACCCAGCCAACCAGCTACAAAGGTAATTATAACATTACAACCACGTTTATTTAAGCAAAAAAGTAATTTGAAAATCTTGGTACAAGACCCATGACTTACATATTACATCGAGGACGAGAGACAGCCTCGATGGTGTCACGTCACGGGAGAAGATTTCCTTAAAGAGCGCTTTTGGTGCACTTTTTCTATGACACTGAGGGTGGTTGAATTTTCTATATAGCAGTATGGTTAATGTAGTTTTCCACCACAAATTCAGCCGTCAAAGAACTACTTAAAAACCGTTTGAAATAATGCAAATGGATGCTTCAAGAAAAGCATATACCTCAAAACAGTAGTTTCGTACAGGTTTATAAGTAGTTTACAACTAGTGTAAAAAATGTCATTACGAGAAAATGAATGGAGTTTTTACTTCCAGAACCTGACTGCTGCACTTCAGCAAACATCATTACAAATATCACTACAGCACACTATTATCCACTATTTATCCTTTTTCTCTCAAAAATGTCACATTATGAACATTAACTCTTTCCCCGCCAGTGTTTTTGCTGATTTTCACTAAAATTTCATGGCACCCAGAATATTTTGTTGTATGAATATCTGAACATGCAATACATCAAAACAAAGTTCAGACCCTCTACTTTCAAATTAAAAAAAATCTGTTTTATTGTAGCTTCAAGCATTCTTTTTTTAATCAACACTTGAATGTAGGTAGGTTTCATTAGAAAAGCCAGATTTTGAGCAAAACGCTGAGAAAATCGCATTTTTATCAAATACTACATCTGGATCATATTCAGTAATATTATCAAAGCAAAGATGCAGTAGATGGCTTCCATCAGCACTCCCAACGCTTGCACAGGCCTTTACCACTTTCAAGACTCATTCTAGAGCACATTCTAGCCTCATTCTAGAGCACTTTCTAGAGCATTTCTAGACTCATTCCACAGCACTTTTCAGACACATTCTAGAGCATTTCTAGACTCATTCTACAGCACTTTCTAGACTCATTCTACAGCACTTTCTAGACTTACTCTACAGCACATTCTAGACTCACTCTACAGCACTTTCTAGACTTATTTCTAGACTCATTCTACAGCACATTCTAGACTCACTCTACAGCACTTTCTAGACTTATTTCTAGACGCATTCTACAGCACATTCTAGACATACTCTACAGCACTTTCCAGACTCACTCTACAGCACTTTCTAGACTTATTTCTAGACTCACTCTACAGCACTTTCTAGACTCACTCTACAGCACTTTCTAGACTTATTTCTAGACTCACTCTACAGCACTTTCTAGACTTATTTCTAGACTCACTCTACAGCACTTTCTAGACTTATTTCTAGACTCACTCTACAGCACTTTCTAGACTCTCTCTACACAGCACTTTCTAGACTCTCTCTACACAGCACTTTCTAGACTCTCTCTACACAGCACTTTCTAGACTCTCTCTACAGCACTTTCTAGACTCTCTCTACAGCACTTTCTAGACTCACTCTACAGCACTTTCTAGACTCACTCTACAGCACTTTCTAGACTCACTCTACAGCACTTTCTAGACTCACTCTACAGCACTTTCTAGACTCACTCTACAGCACTTTCTAGACTTGTTTCTAGACTCACTCTACAGCACTTTCTAGACTTGTTTCTAGACTCACTCTACAGCACTTTCTAGACTTGTTTCTAGACTCACTCTACAGCACTTTCTAGACTCACTCTACAGCACTTTCTAGACTCACTCTACAGCACTTTCTAGACTCATTCTACAGCTCTTTCTAGACTCACTCTACAGCACTTTCTAGACTCACTCTACAGCACTTTCTAGACTCACTCTACAGCTCTTTCTAGACTCATTCTACAGCACTTTCTAGACTCATTCTAGAGCATTGCTGGACTCGTTCTAGACTCATTCAGGAAATGTGTAATAGCGCCACCGAGCTTATAACAGTGGAAATACGGAAACACGGACAATTCCGTGTTTGGCAGGGAAAGAGTTAAATGCTTTGTCAAAGACATTCCAAGTGTATATTCCTTACAATGATCTCACAGAGCTACTAGAATGTGAACGTATTGGTCTCTATAATGGTTAACAGTGTTGTTTCTTCACTCACTGCCTGTGATGCCATCATCTCGTTGATGCTCTGCTCGTACTGCTCAGCCAGGATGGCCAGTTTGCGCGTTTGCTCGTCCTTCAGGGCTTTTAGCACCGTCTTATGCTCGCTTTTGGGGGTCACCTCTAGCTGATGGTGCCGCAGGGCCTTGTACTGTTTGGTCTGGACTTTACATGTGTCCTGGAACTGCTTCTTTATCTGGAGCTCCATCGCCTGCAGGAGACAAGACTCAAAGTAGAATCAACACAAACTGACAGCCTTTTCAGGACAAAGATGACCATCTAATATGGGTTTTGCCTCAAAGGATTGTGAAATGGAGCAAACTGTAGCTTTTTTGGTAACACTTTACAATAAGGTCCCATTATGTTAATGTATTAACTAACATTAGCAATAAACAAAACATTCACAGAAAAAAAATAAGAACTGTTCATTGTTAGCTCATATCAGCTCAGGTCCATTGAAAAATATTAGCAGATATGACTTTCGATTTTAATAATGAATTAGTAGATGCTGAAATTAACATGAACTAAGACTGATAAATGCTTTTGAAGTATGTTCCATTGTTAGTTTCAGTTTGTTGACTAACAAATGGAACCTAATTGTAAAGTCTTACCGCTTTTGTATATTAAGAAGATATTAATGTTTAAATGTTAAACGTTTCTCAGATAAAGAAACGTCAGAGCATCATCAGGCATCGACTGACCTGCTAACGTTCATAAGATCTACCCAGTTTCTAAAATACAACATTAATGCTCCAATCACAGTCATAGAAACAATGAGACCTACATAGATTTTGTAGGTTAAATTCACACTATATATAGCTAAGTAATCGTTCACGATTGGTGGTACCTTGAGGTTCTTGGGCTGCTGCCGTAGTTCGAGCACATGTTTCCGGTGCAGTTCTCTCTCTCTCCGGTTGTTGTATTCGATCTGGTTCTCCAGCTCCGTTTGGTGCTGCAGTCGGATCAGATCCATGCGAAGTTTCTGTAGGGTCTTCAGCTGCCTGTGCTCAAGTTCTTGGGTCGACTCGTCTTGCCTGATCAACATAGCGTGCTCCATTTCCTTCTGGGTCTTCTTTTTATTCAACTCCTGACAGACAGCGAGACAGAAATTAACATTACAATATTACATTATTCAAATAATAAGGTCTCTTCTAAATCTACTAATATTTTTACATATCCTTAATAAGAAAACTAGTGGTGTTTTCCTGTACAGAAGTCGCCACCACAATGCCATGTGATTGCTAAGGTTTTCTGACTTTTATTATATATGGATACTTGCCACGGTGGTTGCTATGGCACTGCTAGGTTGTTAGGGTGCTCTTTGGGGTTAAGGTTAACAAGTGATTTAGTTTCCCAAAAGTTACAAAGCAAAGTTAGTGGTTTAAAACAAACCCTTAATCATAAGTATGCACAACAATAATAATAATACTAGTACTAATAGCTCACCTTAGTAAGCAACGGTTACAACGTTAAAAGGCATGATCAAATAAACGTGTTAATATGCAAGTGGAGCTATGCAAAATTTGGACTAGGATTGCAAACCACTGGATTATGCGTCATCATGTTTGTTGCTTTATAGAGTGGGTTTAGACTCAGTAATACTTCCAAAGGTTTCCTGCAGATTAAAGCACTAGATTAAAGGATTTGCACATTGCTGCATTACTTACTTTCAAATCAGATTAATTGAAAGCAGTCATCGACCTTGAGAAACGGTTCAAATTTTGCATTATCCCTGGGAAAAGCCTTCATATGATTATCCTGTATATATACATACACGCTACCGTTCAGAAGTGTAGGCTTGGTAAGATTTTTTTTGTTCCGTTTTTGAAAGTCTGCAAGGCTGCATTAGTTTGATTGAAAACAGTAAAAATAGTCATACTGTGAAATTTGGTGCTCAAGAAACGTATCAATCTCGAAAGAGCAGAAATATTTCGTAACAGTCTACATTTCTTTATTTCTCTTTATTAATTCATTTAAAAACAACAACAATCTTACTGATCCCAAAACTTTTAAACACATTTATATCACAGTCTTTTTTTTTTTTTACTTTTTGAAGCATTTCATCCCCACCTCTCGTAGCTGCTCCTGCTCAAACTCGTGCTTCTTGATAATGATCTTGCGTTTGAAGGCTCTGCAGTTCCTATCGTAGAAAGTCCTCTGTTGACCCAGAAGCTGAGCCTCCTCTTCAGCCTGAGAATGCTGAATGTTCTCCTTATGCTTGGAAAGCCTCTCCTGCTTCTCTTTCTTAGGCGTGCTGTGGTCTTCACTCATTTCCTGAACAAAGAAACATGAGAAGAGACAAAAGAATTAAAAGAGGTGAATACCCCGTTTTTAAGTCAACATGAAATGGCATTTACAACCCATTTTACTCTTGCAATGTAGTGTTTTTTCAGTGACAACTGAAACTAACAACTGAAGTGACAACTTATTAACTGGATTATAAAGACTTGTCAATATGATGCAGTTAGAGGGGAAAGGACTAAAAAATTAGATGGCTTGGTAAGTTGAATAGTAGAGTTGTTTTCCAATTTTTCTTTGGAATAATATTAATATTTCAGTAAACAGTGTCAATTTTAGTTTCAGCTTGTAGGGACTAGACAAGAACCTCTTTGATCTTCTCCTTGCACAGCTTATACTGTTTCTTCTGGTTATCGAGGAAGTTGGTGAGCTCTTTCTTCTGCTGGACCATGATTTGCTGCTGGAACTTCTTCTCATCAGCTGCCAGTGTTTTCATCTGAGGAACACAATGCAGATGTATCATTAATAGCAATGCAATTTCATTGCAACTTCAGTATGCGACTGATTTTTTTTTTATATACTCCTGAGGAAAGCAAACAAAAAAAAATCCACACCGTCCCATTTTCTTCTCTGGCTTCATTAACATATTAATCAACATATGCTACATGAATAATTAGCATTCATCCCTTGGCTTTTTACATGCTTAGCATGCAATATGGAAAATAATAATATAAATCGGGGGAGCTTTCACATGAACTTGTGCACTCGTTTTTTTTTTTCAACTTTGTGCAGAGATTTTAAACTATAGAATTTATTGTTAAGATGTGAAAGTCCCAGAATAACCATTCTGGATGGTATATTGGTCAAATCACAATTTTTTTGTCAACATCATGTCATTTCTAATCGACCAATTTTTGATTAGCTAGTAACTATAAACCCTTTGGGTCTCAACAGAAGAATAAAGAAAGATCACCCACTTCTTTGTCCGTTTGCATGACGTGCTTCTTGGCAAGTTTCTCCAGCTCAATGAAGGCGTTGTTGGCGTGGGTTTCCAGTTCTTTTTGGAGCTTCAGTCTGTGCTCATCCATCTCTGCCTTCAGCTTGTTCTCCAGAGCAATCAGCTGCTTCTGGTGTTGCCGTCGCATGCGTTTGTACCCCGACATCTGCTCTCGGAGCTCATTTTCCTGCTCGTGTTCATGGATCTGACGCGTTACCTAGATGGAAAAGAGCTTGGTCAGCGAAGGTGAACTTTTGAGAGTATTGTGATGAGACTTTTTCAGTGGAGCAAAGTGTAAAAATCAACCCACAGACAGTTCTTGGGAAGAACTGACGATTGGATGATGGTGACCAAAAGTTGCATTATTTCTAAAATTTGGTGCAACTTTTAAGACATTGTCAGATCATTAAAAATTACGTATCAGGTTACATGCATTTCCCTAGTTGAAAACTTCCAATTTTGTCAATTTTTAATCCCTATTGGCACATTGTCACCTAAATAATCTCGGGAAATGTGAGGATCTGGAAAGAGAAACGAGAGATAGTCCAGTGGAATAATTCATCAGATATTGTCCATTGATTAACCAGATCGCATGATGATGATCAGTGTCATCTTTCACATTATGGGAGCAGAATAACCAGAAAAAGCCATGAAATCTACAGCACAGCCATTGATAAGACTAAAAGTTCTTGTGATCTCAAAGGCGCATGAAAATAACAAACACTATATGTGTCCCTGCAGCACAAAAGCAGTGTTAAGTTGCTGGGGTATATTTGAAGCAATAGCCAACAATACATTGTATGGGTCACAATTATACATTTCTCTTTTATGCCAAAATCATTAGGATATTAAGTAAAGATCATGTTCCATGAAGATATTTTGCAAATTTTCTACCGTAAATATATCAAAACTTAATTTTTGATTAGTAATATGCATTGCTAAGAACTTAATTTAGATAACTTTAAAGACGATTTTCTCAATATTTTGATTTTTTTGCATCCTCAGATTCCAGATTTTCAAATAGTTGCATCTCATCCAAATATTGTTCTATCCTAACAAAGCTTATTTATTCAGCTTTCAGATGATGTATAAATCTCAATTTCGAGAAATGGACCCTTATAACAGGTCCAGGGTCACATATTATTACGCTGACAAATAAAAAAAAAATCCAGCCCATAATTATCAATTGTACTGCAATATCTAATTGTGACAAAAAGGGAAAAGTTGCAATGGTGAATATTACACATCTCAACATTGCCTCTGTGCATTTTCTAGATCTAGAAGGTCATAGATGCCTCTAAATATAAAACTGAAAACAGAAAAACCCCACCGTTCCCTTGACTTCAGCAAAGCGCTGCAAGACAAACCTGGAAGAAGGGCGCGTCCAGATCAAACTGTTCGTTGAGTTTCTCGTAACTCCCACCTGAACTCCTCAAGCCAAACATATTGGCGAAATAAACCACCCGTGAGAACATCGAGAGCCGCCTGCACTACATCCCCCAAAAGCACTCGCTCAAATCCCACCGGGAGAGAAAGAGAGAGGGGGATAAAGAGAGAGGGCGAACACTGCTTCTCCTCTCTCCTCGCAGGTGCGCCGTGAATGAATGAGGTTCTCAGAGAGGCCTAAGCAGCGTTTAGTAGGCCAGTCACATGAGACGCCTGTCGAAGGGGGAACTTTCCTAATCAGAAGCCCCACTGTAACTGCAGTCACCAATCCTATCGCTTTCTGCCCAAATGCCCCTATCAGCCACACTGAAGGGGCATGTGATAGCACGAAGCCCTGGCGGCAAAGCAAGAATGGGAAGAAGGAGTGAAAGAAACGCTTGCAGGTTAAAAGTGTAACAGATGATAATTCAACTTCAATTTCTGACCGTTTCAGATCCAATGTAAACACATGTGTGAAGCTGACACGTGTGGAGCTTAAGTGTTCAACAGGCATTGCTTTTTGTTTTTAGCAATCATGCATATAATATATATACTGTATATATATTATATATATATATGCACACACACACACACACACACTCTACTGGTCAAAAGTTTGGGATCAGAATGATTTTTAATGTTTTTTTACAGGAGTTTCTTCTGCTCATCAAGGCTCATTTATTTGATCAAAAATACAATAAAAAAACAGTAATATTGTGAAATATTATTAGGATTTAAAATAACTATTTTCTATTTGAAAAATATTTTAAAATCTAATTTATTCCTGTGATCAAAGCTGTATTTTCAGCATCATTCCTCCAGTCTTCAGTGTCACATGATCTTCAGAAATCATTATAATATGCTGATTTATTATCAGTGCTGGAAACTGCTGCTTCTTCGATATTTTTTTGGAACCTGTGATGCTTTTTAGGATTCTTTGATGAATAAAAAGTTAGAAAGAAGTGCATTTATTTAAAATAGAAATATTTTTCTTACCGTTCAAAAGTTTAAAACTTTTATTCAGCAAGGATGTGTTAAATTGTAAAGAAGTGATAGCAAAGATTTATATTGTTAGAAAATATTTATATTTTGAATAAATGCTGTTCTTTTTAACTTTTTATTCATCAAAGAATCCTGAAAAAGTATCGCAGTTTCCAAAAAAATATTTGGCAGCACAACTGTTGATAATTCTAATAATAAATCAGCATATTATAATGTTTTCTGAAGATCATGTGACACTGAAGACGGAGTAATGATGCTGAAATTTCAGCTTTACCATCACAGGAATAAATAATTTTAAATATATTAAAATAGAAAACGGTTATTTTAAATGGTAATAACATTTCACAAAATTACCTTTTTGCTGCATAATCAAATAAATGCAACCTGGGCGAACATAAGAGACTTCTTTCAAAAACAAAAAAAAAAAAAAAAAAAAAAAAAAAAATTCTTACTGACCGCTACCCTACCGTTGTGTAACTATGTTCTCAGGACACACACACTTTAAAAATATGGCCTTTTCAGCACTAAGACTAGATACTACCATTCGATTAGTACCCGAGTCATACTGAATCAGTCACGAAGGGTGGCTTGTGGAACTTTGTGCATTTTGGTCTACCTGATTCCTGTAGCAAATAAGACTTTTTAAGAGCACTTAGGAGATTTTCAGGACTGTTAGGTTGCTGCCTAAGAAGATGGCATCCTATGTAGGGAGCAGGCAGCATGGCAGTTCACTAGGTTTTGGAAGTAAGCTGAGGAGTCAATGTAAATCCACACTGTGAGCAGGAAACAACTACATTCAAAACGGCTGGAAAACTAAACAAGAAAACGTGAGATTTATGTAGGGCATCAACTGGAGATTTCTCAATTATAAATTTAATTTTACATCGGTACAAACCCAAGATATTCTCACATTCCCTTTTCCATCCCTATAGTTTTGCCAACACCTCTACATATCAATTTCATTCATTCAATGTGTGACCCTGCAGCACAAGCAGTGTTGAGTCGCTGGGGGATATTTGTAGCAATAGCCAACAATACATTGTATGGGTCAAAATTATAGATTTTTCTTTTATGCCAAAAATCATTAGGATATTAAGTAAAAATCATGTTCCATGAAGATATTTTGTAAATTTCCTACTGTAAATATATCAAAACTTCATTTTTGATTAGTAATATGCATTGCTAAGAACTTCATTTGGACATCTTTAAAGGCGATTTTCTCAGTATTTAGATTTTTTCCCCCTGCATAGCCCAGATCCTTAAGTCTCCTTCCATACAAGCAAAAAACCCATATCGATAAATAAAGTGCACACTTGATTCCACCAACAAGTCGATGGAAAAAAAATGCTACGCCATACCCATAAACCCACTAAAGCCAAACTCCTTTGTGGTCATCTGAAATGATAGATGAGCGTCTGTAGTATCAGACAAAGTCCACAGCGATTGTCTGACCCTAGAGGGTGCTCACGCTCCAGCGAAACGGGGCCAAAACAGGTGACATAATCATTTAAATCAAGCACACTGCCATCACTACACCGCCTGCCCTTGATCTCCATTCATTCATCTATTAGGGTGGAAGTGGTTGTATCACAATGGATTATTTTGCATGCTTAATTGCATAATAAATTCTTTATTTGCGTCGTAAATGTCTGACATTGACCCTATGCTTTTTTTTTTACCCAAAACCTCACAGGACTAAGAATATCCTTTTGTGTGGGATCACAGCGTATTAACTAATAGTAGACAACAACACTAATAACTCGTGTGAGGAATGCAGCTGGCTATTGCCCGAATCATGTTGCCTTGACAACAGACGTGAGAGTGTCTCCCCCCCTGAATAAAGAGGAAAAGAAGGAGGCAAAGACCACCGAGAGAAAGAGAGAGAAATGACCGCAGTGTATTAAAGCAAAGGGATGACAAGAAAAAGAAAGAGTAAAGCAGGAGAGGAGGGGGATGAGAGGATGATGTCATTCTTTTTCCTCACCAGTGAAGCAGACTTGATGGTGGTGAAGCGCTCACGGTTTTTATAGTTATGAGCCTGAGCTCTTTCTGACGAGGACGGTCGCAGGTCCGAGCGGTGGTCCCGATGAGGAAGGTCATCACGGATAAACTGATGATCCTGAGGACAAAAAGCACATCAAAACATACTCTCTTCAAGCTATACATTTGAGTTTTACAGTCAAACCACAAATTATTCAGACACCAGATTTCATTTTTTTACTAGTGGGTGCAGGACACTTTATGTAATAATTAATTTATCATTTATGCATTTAGCAGACGCTTTTATCCAAAGCAACTTACAGTGCATTCAGGCTATACATTTGGTACCATAAGGATGAGACAAAATAAATTGACTGTGACACCATAATCCCACAAAATACTTCATACAGTGGACTACCAGTAAAATTTGGGACCAAAAATGATTTAGACACTTTGACCTGACCATGCTTCTTTAATTGCTAATGGAGCTTTTTCACGTTTCCGTGTTTCTCAGCAGCGGACGACATCGTAGTTGGGTTAACTTCGAGAGCGGTGAATGGGAGAGTACCACAGATATACATTTTTTGCATTCCCAGTTGCTCAAATAGCAAAAGAAAATCTCCACGATAGTGTTTTCATGACTTTCAATAAAAGGAAAAAAATTAAGAGACGATTAACTCATCAGAAGAGAGAGCGATGTCAAATTTACCGTCCCTCCCTGCATTAGAAACACCCTCGCATTAGCGTTAACTAGTTTTTTTGTCATTTGATGCAAAGTATAGTGTTATAAATATACATACATAAAAAAAACTTTCGAGGATTTACGATGCTGATGACCGTTGAAACGCGTCATCACAGTCTTGTGAGAAGGGTCCATGTGAGCTTTTTACACCACAGACTGAACAAAATTAAGCATTGCTTGGTAATTAGTTGAGCTAAATTGGTTTTATCTAATTGCGTACTTGCATTTAACAGCTGACAGCTATTCAACCGAATTCATTACATACCATCCTATCAAAGTTACCTGATATTATCAAGATACATTATGTTCTGACACAGTTTAACTCTGAGTTCTGGTCATATTTTATTTCCGTTTAATAGCGAATAAACTGTGATAATGTGAGAAACGTTGAAGGTGTTTGAATACATTCTGGCTTGACTGTAGGATCAGCGGAGACGTTTCTAAACGACACTGTTCAACACTAACAAGCTCACGATCTTAAAATATCTTCATTAATCGCCCCACGAGCTTCGCTGAAGCGTTCATATTCCTGAGGGTTTCGTCTTCTCTCAGTGAATAAAATGAAGTTCAGTTCCCCCAAAGTCTATTCATATTTCTCCTGCATTCTGATGTAATTTACTTGAGGACGAAAAGTTTCAATCAATCACGTGTGGGAAAGTGGATCTGAACTTCTAAAATCGCACACTTTTTAGAGAATGTAAAAAGCACTAGAGGAAAAATAAAATAAATAAAATCAAATTTTTCTTAAAAAGCTGGTTGGCTGTGCTTGTTTGTAGGGACTCCGTCTGACAATTATAACAACAATAACAATTATTATTAATATCATTATCAAAGAAAAATACTGCAAAGAAAAAATGACAATACAAATATTTTACAGTACAACTGTAAAATTACAATATTAACATTTATGAATGTTCATATATTTATTCAATTAAATCTCAGCCTTTGTGATTTGTTGTCAAATGTCAATGACTTTTGAACCCTTTGACTATGACTAACAACAACCGCAAAATTAATTTACCCGAGTGTTGTCAGACAAGCACAATTTAGCCACAAAGAACAACATTTTTAGTCCCTATAGGGTTGGGTACCGAACTCGGTACTTTTAAGGGTACCGACCGAATTGCGTCGGTACTACAGAGTACCGATTCACGTTAAATCATTCGGTGGCAAATTTCGGTACCTGAGAACGCATCTGGGCGCATGCGCTACAGAGAGAGAGAGACGCCCTGTGACGTGAGGTCACCCCTGCATCTCATTCAAACAACACACAGGGCAAGCCGTAATGTTCCTAAGTGTGGTTACATTTCTAGGGCCATATGGTTTCTGAGAAAACGCGGATGGGATCGCGGAGTCCATTCATAAAAACGTAATTTGCTCTATAGCGCGGAATGCCAAGGAATTCGTCAATTTTGGACGAATAAATCAGAAGTAGCCACTGCCACTTAATTCGAATCGCGATATAAACTAGTGTCTGTGAATATTAAAATGAAAAAAGACAGTTTAAATTTAATGTTAAAAAATAATCTAAATTTAAAGTTTAAATATGATTCCTGCATGTTCTGCTTGCCTCTGTATGCATGAATGGCGAAAACGTGGTTTTGTTTACTACACAAATACTGAAGCACGCGTGACGCTCGCGGTGATTTCCGGCATCTGCGTCTCAGTATATGACGGCATGAACACAAACACTTAATCTCCAGAGCTGCTGTGAGAGTCACTTCGCGAGAATTTTACCGTTTCATTTAAGAAAACTAGCATCATCATACTGTTTACACACAGAAACTTCATGGCAACCTGTCAAAATAAAAGTACGGTTTAACATGTAACAGAAATATATTACTCTTGTACAGTATAATGTACATCTTTAAATATTCCATTTTCTATCAAATTTAAATAAAACAATTAAATGATAAAAAATAAATATTACAATCAGATTAATCACTTAATTGTAGAAAATAATTATACAATTATTAGCCTATTAAAAAAATTTTTTATAAGGAATATTCACAGTTTTTCTTCCTTTAATTTTTATTTGAGTTAAAATAAAGGTTTAATTTCTGAGGGGGAAAAAAAAAGAAAGAAAGAAAGAAAAAGTTTGTAGGGCCCTATTGTTCAAAATGTTGAAATTGAGACTTTTGGACTTATTTTTTCACTGAAATAAATGTTTTTGTAATTACACAGAGAGTAAAGTACCAAAAAAAGGTACCGGCACTGAAATTCAGGTACCGATACCGGTACTGTACTGGTTAAAATGTGAACGGTACCCAACCCTAAATATAGTACGTACTAGCTATACAGCATACAGTAGTCTCAAGCACAAGTTTGCATATTTGGTGGAGAGGAGCGCCACTGAACTTTTTCATCTTCAATCTAATAATAACTTTAAGTATACCTTCTCTGTGGCCTGAAAGACTGTGTGTGTACCATTAAAACTCTAACAAGCCAGCCTTCTGAGAATTAAAGAGCTTGACTGAGAGAGAAAATCATAGGAATTGACTTCCAGGAACGGACTGGAAAGCATATGTGTCCCTGGAGCACAAAAGCAGTGTTAAGTCGCTGGGGTATATTTGTAGCAATATACAAAAATACACTGTATGGGTCACAATTATACATTTTTCTTTTATGCCAAAAATCATTAGGATATTAAGTAAAGATCATGTTCCATGAAGATATGTTGTAAATGTCCAACCGTAAATGTAATTTTTGATTAGTAATATGCATTGCTAAGAACGTCATTTAGACTACTTTAAAGGCGATTTTCTCAATATTTAGATGTTTTTGCACCCTCAGATTCCAGATTTTCAAATAGTTGTATCTCAGCCAAATATTGTCCTCCTATCCTAACAAACCATGCATCAATGGAAAGCTTATTCATTTAAATATCAATTTCACAAAAGTGACCCTTATGGTTTTGTACTCCAGGGTCACATATGTTCTATTTTTGGTCGTCAGCATCAATGCACGTATGCCAAGCATTTAAATGAAAAGGACTGCAATGCATTTTAAGCATTGTGGAGATTTCAGTGTGTGTTTGGGACCTTTTTGTGGTGCGTGGAAGACTCGAGGGTGCTGTCGTAGTCGTGGTGCAGCTCGGCGCAGGAGTCGTCTTGCACCTCCTGCAGGCTGTTGACGCTGCTGCTCTGACTGCCCGTGCTCACGGAGGTGCTGGGGATGGAGTGATTACTGCCCAAACTGTTCATCTTACAGCCTGCCTGATCTCCATCCTGTGCAAGAGACAGAGAAACTGATCATCCTTACTGAAAACCCCTATTTATTTCAATTACTGACAGCACTTTGCACATCTCACTGCAAGGCCTGTGATAGCAGTTGAACAGAGACACATTCACACCATTACTGAAAGTCACTTAATAGTTCAATGTTGTTCAAAATAGTGTATAGTCCCACCTTTAGTGTAGTGCAAGAAAATATATAATTCCACGTACAGTCTGCACTATATACTTCCGTAAAATATATAGTTCAGTTAAAGTCAGTAATAAACATTTCTGTATATTATAGTATCAAATTTATACTTTAGTATATCTTCACTACAGTTCAGTAGGTTATTGCATTTTTGCATTTAGCAGAAGTTTTCATCCTAAGCAACTAAGAGAGAGTATAGTTATATCTGATGTCTATTTCAATATATTATATAGTATCAAACGTTCAGGGTTGGTAAGATCTTTTTTTTTAATGATGTATTGTTTTTGAAAGAAGCCTCTATTATATGCCCAAAAGCTGCATTTATTTGTTAAAATATAGTAAAAACAGTGATTTTGTGAAATACGGTTACAATGTAAATGAATTACTTTAATATATTTTAAAATGTGATTTAATCCTGTGAACGCAAAGCTGAATTTTCAGCAGTCATTTTGTTCCAGGATTCTTTAAGGAATAGAATTAAAAAGAATTTGAGATACATTTTTTTTTTTTTTTAAATGCAAACATCTTTACTCTCACTTCTGATTAATTTAATGCATCCTTGCTGAATAACATATATATTCGTCAAACAAATAATAAAAAAACTTACTGACCTTTGAACAATAGTATATTTTAGTAAAGTACATAAAGCTACAAATATACAGAAAATATCCGTAACTCTTTATCATATACTGTGGTTGTGTTGTATGTAGAGTAGGATCTAGTATGTATCATATGCCCTCAGTTTAGTACAATATACTGTAGTTGACACTGACAATCAGAAGTACATATTTGTGACCCTGCAGCACAAAAGCAGTGTTAAGTCGCTGGGGGATATTTGTAGCAATAGCCAACATTTTTAACCAAGAGAAACCAGTGGCTGCCAAATCTGCTGTGTACAACACGTAGCCACATGCAACAACAGGAAGCACGCTAACCACTGAGAAACTCACACAGGCAAGTATGAAGTCAACATGTGTGTATGACACTCAAGGGGGCCTTTCGCTTCTCAGAGTCTTTCCTGTACCCACCTCCTCCTCTTCCTGAGACTCCCCCATTGGGCCGTTGTGTTTCTCTTGGTAGAGGATTTTTTTCATTTTACGGTACTGCAGGTTGTCCAGCTCTCTGACTGCATCCTTCGTCCTCTGGATCAGATCGATGAGGACCCGTGGAGGACGCTCTCTCCTCACGAACTCATGCTGGGACGGACAAAGAGGGACAGAGAGGGCATTTGTGAAATGTGACCCTGCAGCACAAAAGCAGTGTTAAGTCGCTGGGGGATATTTGTAGCAATAGCCAACAATACACTGTATGGGTCAAAATTACTGATTATTCTTTTATGTCAAAAATCATTAGGATATTAAGTAAAGATCATGTTCCATGAAGATATTTTGTAAATTTCCTACCGTAAATAAATCAAAACTTAATATTTGCTTAGTAATATGCATTGCTAAGAACTTCATTTGGACAACTTTAAAGATGATTTTCTCAATATTTAGATTTTTTTTTTGCACCCTCAGATTCCAGATTTTCAAATAGTTGTATCTCGGCCAAATATTGTCCTCCTATCCTAACAAACCATACATCAATGGAAAGCTTATTTATTCAGCTTTCAGATTATGTATAAATCTCAATTTTGAAAAACTGACCCTTATGACTGGTTTTGTGGTCCAGAGTCACAAATGTGTTTTTGCAATTTTACCCATGCTAAGGCAAATAACGTGGTGATCAAATGTATAAACACCACTTCTGTGCATAACCCTCAGATTCTGGGTTTTATTCAATTTATGAGTGGATCGCTTAGAGTAAAGTGTGTTTTTATTTGGCCCCGTGTTCACCTGAAAACCACAAAAATTGCATTCATTTCATAAAAGCAAATATTTCAGGAGAAGCATTTGGGGGTTAAGCATGATGCAATTCAACTGCCACAAAATAAACCCACGTCTCAATCCTCTCAGCATGCCGGATTACTCCGCTTGTGCTCCTAATTACGTCATTTCGTCTTTGTCCTTTGCTCACTAGGGGGTGCTCGTGTAATGTGGCCTCGAGTGGACACATGCCATATGGAGGAGGGTTTCTGACATGGCTGGCTAAATGTGGACTTGATCTCACCTCCTCAATGGAAATAAAAAGCGAATCGACTCGAGAGTTCAAGTGGCTGCATGTGTGCATCTTAACTGGGCCCGCAAAACCACAAACCATGAGTCTGTAAGAACTAATTGGGTGTATGCAGTTTTTCCATTACTCAACTGGGCCAACTGGAGTCATTTATTCATTTATTTATTTGGGAGAAGATGGTTAGGAGCACAATCCAAAATCCAAATCAATTCCCGTCCCATTCCTCGAAACAGTCGCTCTTGAACGTTTACGGTAAATCCTCCAACTTTATTTATAAAGCACCTAATAAAACAACTAAGTTGACCAAAGTGCCGTACAGTAACTTCAATTAAAAGAATATAATAGCAAATAATAACCAAAAAAAAAAACCCACATCAATACACAACATACAAGACAGACCCAAAAGGGTAACTACAGCGAAAATGCCTCATCACTCATCCCTGATCAAAGGCTAATGAAAAAAAAAAAGTTTTTAACTGCGTCTTAAATTCATTAAGAGATGATAATTGTCGCAAAGACACTAGCAAACTGTTCCAAAGCCTTGGGGCAGCTACCGCAAATGCGTGGTCACCTCTGAACTTTAATTTTGATCAAGGAACATGTAGGAGATTTTGTCCATTAGATCGTAATGATCTATATGGGCTATACCATGCAGGGATTTAAAAACTAAAATTAAAATATTAAAATTAATTCTATAAGGTACTGGTAACCAATGCAATGATCTCAAAACAGGGGTAATGTGGTCATACTTCCGAGTACCTGTCAGTAGTCTTGCGGATGAATTTTGAACCATTTGTAATCTGTCCAAATGTTTTGTTTGAGTACCGTAATAAAGTGAGTTGCAATAATCTAATCGAGAAAAAATAAAAACATGAATAAGCTTCTCCAAGTCTATACGTGCTAAGAAAGGCTTGATCTTACTAATTCTTAATTGGTAGAAGCTAGCTTTGACAACTTCACTTATTTGAGAGTTAAATTTTAAAGCACTGTCACAGATCACACCCACATTTTTTACTTGATGTTTCCTAAAAGGGCTTAATGTTCCCAAGTTAACTCCAGCCATGTCACTCATTTCAGAGGGACCAAATATAGTGACCTCTGTTTTCGATTCATTAAGACTCAAAAAGTTAGCAGACATCCAAGACTTCACCTCATCTACACAGGCCAACAAACGCCCCAAGGCACTGGAAGAATTTGGGTTAAAAGACAAATACAACTGAGTGTCATCAGCGTAAGAATGAAACGACACACCAATTTTATCCAAAATCAATCCTAATGGTAGCATATACAGAGAAAAGAAAAAAAAGGTGCTAAAACAGAGCCTTGCGGGACACCACAAGAAATGGGTGCCAATGCTGATACAAACTCTCCCATGCGGACCGAAACCTATTTTGAAAATATGACTTTATCCATCTTAAGGCATTTCCACAGATGTTTCAAGACGAAATATAAGTATTTGATAGTCAATCGTATCAAACGCTGCCATCAGATCTAAAAGTAAAAGTACAGTAAAATTTCCGAGATCAGTCGCAAGAAAAATATCATTATAAACTCTCAGCAAAGCTGATTCAGTGCTGTGATGTTTTTTAAAACCTGACTGAAGAACGCTCTTCTCCATAGTTTTAGCCAAGAACGGAAGTTTTGAGATTGGTCTAAAATTAGCTAACACACTCTTATCCAAATTTTATTTCTTCAAAAGGGGTTGGACCACTGCATGTTTTCAGTAGTCAGGCACGACCCCCGAAGACAAACTCTTATTAATTATAGACACTATAAAAGGGCCAACTGAATTTAAAACTTGCTTTAACAAATGGGTCGGAACAATATCTTGAGGAGAAGTTGTAGACTTTAGTCTGAGTATAATATCCTCAAGGACTGAAAGAGAAATTGGCTCAAAATCGGAGAAAGTAACACCAGATACCGATTGCTGAATGACATAAGAACAATTACTAATGTTATTACGTACATCTGATGTTCGATTTATGAAAAGAAAAAAAAAAGAATTGCATAAATCAGCAGACCGGTCTCCTACCACCTCTAATCTAGGATTAATAATGGAATCTATCGTAGAAAATAGAAGCCTAGGATTATGACGATTTTTCTCAATAAGATCTGCAAAGTACCTCGATCTAGCCTTTCTTACAGCCCTTTGAAATTTAGACAGACTCTTTACTTAAAAAGTAATTTATCTTTTTCCCGTTTTCGTTCCCATCTTCTACAAATCCTCCTTCTGAGACTCTTCGCAGCAACTTTTCCTCTAAACCATGCATCATGAAGATCTTCTTTTATGCACTTACTTTAAAAGTATGTTTGAGAACATATATTTTGCTCTAAAGCAATAACCTTTCTTATTGGACTGCTTGAGGTGGACTGGTTAATTCTAAACAGTTAACTGCACTAGCTCCTCTTTGAAGTGGACTGGTTCCCTATTTTTGTCTGGCTTTGTTGACATTAACATTATCTTTCATTTGACAACATATAATTTACTCCAAAGCACAAACCATTCTTGTACACTGCCATTTGATCATTTGGGTGTGATAAAGATTTTTAAGAAATTAATAATTTTATTAAACAAGTGTGCATTAAATGGATCAAAAGTGACATTCAAAATGTTAGAAAATATTCTATTTTAAATAAATGCAGTTTGTTTGAATTTTCTATTTATCAAACATTCCTGTTTCCCAGTTTCCACTGTGAAATATTAAGCAGCACAAGAGTTTTCAACATTGATAATAATCAGAAATGTTTCTCGAGCACTAAATCAGCATGTTAGTATGATTTCTGAAGGATCATGTGACACTGAAGATGCTGAAAATTCAGCTTTGAAATCATAGGAATAAATTATATTTTAAAATATATTAAAAAAGAAAACAGCTATTTTAAATTGTAATAACATTTCACCATATTACTAGTTTTACTGTATTTCTGATCAAATAAATGCCGCCTTGGTGAGCATACGAGATATCTTACTAGGGCTGCACAATTTGGGGAAAAAAATCTAATTGCGATTTTTCTGTTTAAAATTACGATTTAAACGTGATTTTTAAAACAAATGAATAAAAAATAACAGTATAATAATTAGATAAAAATTAATGATAAGATAAATAACAATACTAATTTTATTTTACAGAAAAATATTGTTTTACAGAAAACTGCAAGGTTACTTGTTAACATACAGGCCTATAACTGTACATCATATGATACTGTTATGATAAAAATCTTTGACAGTAAATTCTTAATTTTTATCAGGAGGTGTTTAAAATCAAAAATGGATTCCATGTCTTTAACATGAAATATGAGCTGTTTATACGTCCACTGTGGGGAAAGAAAAAAGAAAAAAACATGGATTATCATATGTCTTTCTTTAAAAAATAAATTATTATTTTTCCTATTTATGGCCTATTTATAGGACTGAGTGCGCATTACTGAGTGCTAAACAGATGTAATGTCCGTTTCATTCAAACTGGAAGCCAGAGGGCGCCCTCGCGCAGAACTCCACAAATGCATCACAGACGTAATAGAACTCATGACGTTCCAGGAAATCCCTAATATGGGCAAAAGTATCTAGCTATGCTGTGACTGAATTAAAAGCAGCTAGAAACGTATTTTCATAATAAAGCCCATTTATAATGCAATGCTAATCGACATAGCCTTTATTGCAGTATAGAATACATATTTATTCTGTAATAAGAAGCCACATCAGATCAGAAAATGAAGTTGTCTTAAAACACTCGACTGATGTTTTGGAGTAAAATGATGTTATAATGTTCTCATTAAGTTTGAGAGGATGTTTGGAGTGTGTTGCTTAATCAGATGCACGTTATAAACTCACAGCGCTTGCAGAGGTGAGCAGCATTTACTACTGGCGCCGTGCATATATTTGTTTCATTAAAAATTGCAGTCTTTGCGATTCAATAATCGCATCAAGCCAAATCGCGATTTCGGTTGGATTTCGATTAATCATTCGGCTCTATATCTTACCAACTACAAACTTGTGAGCAATGATGCAAACTTGTTCAAGGTGGACTAGTTCATTCTAAATGTTCGTTAACAGTCAACAAAACCTCGTTTTCAGTGACGACAAAATGCAAACTGCTCTAAAGCCTAAACTGATCTTGGAGGCCAAATCAAAGCGGACTGGTTCACCTTTTTTTGGTTTTCAATAACAGCTGATGATGTTCCCTTCTCTCAGAGTGATTTAGAATGGAATCACAAATTCAGTTGACAACACATTTCGTTTAAGCAGGTCACGTCTGTGTTGCGAGTGGGTAAAGCAAACGGCTCAACCGTTAAGCCCGGCAGACAGATTTTTTTTGTTTTTTTGTTTTTTTTTTTACAGCTAACACCGTTATAACACCGATAGCCTTCGCCACTCTAAACCGACATCTGTGACTGACCAGCCTGGGAAGAAACTAATCTACAGGATAATCCCATTTAAATGTAAGAAATTACATAATCTGAAGTCTTGCAGAGAGCCAGCTCTGTCAGATCGTGAGTGATATTCACTGCTCGTTCTCAATGCACAAGACTCCTGTAGGTCAAGAACAGAGGTGGATTTAGACCCCATGTGAGATTAAGACAGCAGTTGGGAAGCTGCAAATTGTGGGAATAGAATAAATGAACGCTAGACTCAGATTAAAGACCTCTTTTCGGTCTTAAGGGGCTTGGAAGGACAGTCTTTGAGTATAGAGATGCAGGGAGAGCAACTGGACGAATTAATCCCCCCCCCCCATTTTCACCTCTCATGGATTGATCATGCATGACCCAAATTTTTGATGTGAGGCCAGTAATTAGTGAATGAATCATTATTTTGAATCCGTTCTTTCTATTTAGAGAATTGGCCAAAAGGAGTTAGCAAAACAGTCTGAATCAATTCACATGGGTTCAGACCGCTCTCGCACCGAATCGTCGAAGGGGGGGGGTGGGGGGGGTGAGGGGGGGGTTTTCTCTCAGTAAAGACAGTAAGATACAAAGAGAACAAATAGCACTGGATGAAGTGGATATTCACCAACAAAACAAAAAACAGAAGGAAACAAAAGGCTACTTTTTGAGATGTAACTTTGAAAAAATGTAGTCACAGACTCATGACTATTTGGTCCGTACAGCCTCAAGTCTTATATTACTGCATTATAGATACACGAATACTAGAAATATTCAAGAAAATTAAAGGAATATTGCACCCAAAATTTTAAATTGGTCCCACTTTAAGAGGCCTTAAATACTATGTACTTACATTTAAATTAATCATTCGGTACAATGCAATTATTGTGTACATACATGGTTTTTACATTGTACTTGTATTTTAAAAATACCTGCATGTAATTACATCTGTAATTAGTTTCTTTAATTACATTTATAATTTCACTGTTGACCCATCCCTTACACCTTAACCCACCTTTAAACCTACCCATACCACCAAACCTTTCCCTAACCTACCCGTATCCCACCTCAATAGCAGCAAATGTGTTTCGCAATACAATATGAACACAAAAATTTTACTTATTTTTTTGATGTAAGTGCATAGTAGTTAAGGCCACTTTATATAAAGTGGGACCTTAAAATTTGCTGAAAATGTACCCAATCGCAGGCCATCCAAAATATACACGAGTTTGTTTCTTAATCAAACAATGCTATTATGGATTGTGGACTTGTATTTTAGCCAGAAGAGACTGTTTAAAGTTAACATTTCTTACAAACACAGATTTTCACTACACAATGTCATTTGATGGATTGGAGTGGTGTGGATTACTTGTGGATTATTGTGATGTTTTTTGGACTCTCATTCTGACGGCACCCATTCACTGCAGAGGATTCATTGGTGAGCAAGTGATGCAATGCTACATTTCTCCCAATCTGTTCCCATGAAGAACAAACTCACCTACATCTTACATGGCCTGAGGATGAGCACATTTTCAGCCAATTTAACTGTTCCATTACAACTTTAATTTAGTTTAATGCTTAACTTTTTGTCCGATGTTTCGATTTTATTTTTTTATTTTTTTTTATTTTTTTTTTTTTTTCACTGCTTTCACGAGCGGGTAAACATGTCTTTGACACTGGTGACATAAATACAAATACAAGAAATAAAATGTGGGTGTTAAAGTAAAATTCAGCATCAGAATTTTGAAGTTGCATGAGCATATATAGAATTTATACACATACACTATATAACTTTTTAGTGGTGTTTTTGCAAAAAAAAGCAGATGAAATCCTCTAGGCGCCCGTATCCCATCTGAAGTGCGTGCCTAGCATCAACACTAAGCTCTCAGGACTAAACTGGATTACCTGCATCCACCAATGAGATCAACCGTAACCTGTAACATGCACCCACACAAACAGACACATACAGTGCGCAAACAAACAAACAAATCACACTGGTCGCACTATCCCTTAATGATCCCATATCCAGAGCTTCCCTGCAGCCAACAATTACCCATATCCCAACTGTACCGCTATCACTCATTTATTTTGGTAACGATTTAAATCCATAAGCCTCCCACCACAGCGTGAGATCACGACCATTAGTCACCGCGCAGTAATATGTCCACCTACAGCCCCAGTGATTCAGTTGAGAAAGTCATGGTTATTAGTTACGTTAGACACGCACAATCGAAAATTCCTCCTGCTTTTATTAACCCTCCAAGGATGTAGTTGGTGCAGCAAATGAAAGAAACGGCAGAATGGCATGCTCTGTGGGTTGAGCGCTTGGCTGTGCATATGAAAACGTGTATGTGTGTGAGTCAGCAGAGAGGAAGCCCTGTCATGCGAGCAGGAAGTACTGACAGATATGGCGAAGAGGAAGTGCACTCACCAACTGCACAGGGGCGTCTTTATCTCTGTGAAAGGGCAGATATTGATGTTTTTACGCATTATGCACGGCGTACTGAGGTTTAGTAACGTGTGGGCGGTTACTCTGTAATCAAGCGGACAGCAGAGTTTCCTGTGCTACAAACATATCACTAGTTAAACAAACTTATGATGAAAGGAGGAAAAAAAACTAAACAGAGAGCAATATACAAAAAACACTGAGAATGCCACATTTACATTAATGTTCAAAAGCTTGGCAGATTTTTTTAGTTTTTGAGGCTGCATATATTTGCTAAAATTAGTGCTGCCAAATGATTAATCGCATCCAAAATAAAGTTTTTGTTTACATAATATATATACAGTGGGGAAAAAAAGTATTTAATCAGCCACCAATTGTGCAAGTTCTCCCACTTAAATAGATGAGAGAGGCCTGTAATTTTCATCATATGTATACCTCAGCTATGAGAGACAAAATGAGAAAAAAAATTCCATAAAATCACATTGTAGAATTTTTAAAGAATTTTTTTTAGCAAATTATAGTGGAAAATAAGTATTTGGTCAATAACAAAATTTAATCTCAATACTTTGTTATATACCCTTTGTTGGCAATGACAGAGGTCAAACGTTTTCTGTAAGTCTTCACAAGGTTTTCACACACTGTTGCTGGTATTTTGGCCCATTCCTCCATGCAGATCTCCTCTAGAGCAGTAATGTTTTGGGGCTGTCGCTGTTCAACACGGATTTTCAACTCCCTCCAAGATTTTCTATGGGGTTGAGATCTGAATACTGGCTAGGCCACTCCAGGACCTTGAAAAGCTTCTTACGAAGCCACTCCTTCGTTGCCCCGGGCGGTGTGTTTGGGATCATTGTCATGCTGAAAGGCCTAGCCACGTTTCATCTTCAATGCCCTTTCTGATGGAAGGAGGTTTTCACTCAAATCTCACGATACATGGCCCTAAAAAGAAAATAATAAAAACGATTTCATTCTTTCGTTTACACGGATCAGTCGTCTGGTCCCTTTGCAGAAAAACAGCCCCAAGCATGATGTTTCCACCCCCATGCTTCACAGTAGGTATGGTGTTAACTCAGCATTCTTTCTCCTCCAACACGACAAGTTGAGTTTTTACCAAAAGGTTTTATTTTGGTTTCATCTGACCATATGACTTTCTCTCAATCCTCTTCTGGATCATCCAAATTTTCTCTAGCAAACTTCAGACGGGCCTGACATGTACTGGCTTTTAAGCAGGGGGACACGTCTTGCACTGCAGGATTTGAGTCCCTGGCGGCGCAGGGTGTTACTGATGGTAGCCTTTGTTACTTTGGTCCCAGCTCTCTGCAGGTCATTCACTAAGTCCCCCCGTGTGGTTCTGGGATCATTTTGACCCCACGGGGTGCGATCTTGCGTGGAGCCCCAGATCGAGAAAGATTATCAGTGGTCTTGTATGTCTTACATTTTCTAATAATTGCTCCCACAGTAGATTTCTTCACACCATCGGCTTACCCCCCCCCCACTATTGCAGATTCAGTCTTCCCAGCCTGGTGCAGGTGTACAATTTTGTTTCTGGTGTCCTTTTTTTCAGCTCTTTGGTCTTGGCCATGGTGGCGTTTGGAGTGTGACTGTTTGAGGTTGTGGACATGTGTCTTTTATACTGATACTAGTTCAACGATGCCATTAATACAGGTACGAGTGGAGGACAGAGGAGCCTCTTAAAGAAATAGTTACAGGTCTGTGGGAAGCCATAAATCTTGCTTGTTTTTATGTGACCAAATACTTATTTTACCGAGGAAATTAACAATTAATTCTTTAAAAATCCTACAAATGTGATTTTCTGGATTTTTTTTTCATTTTGTCTCTCATAGTTGAGGTATACCTATGATGAAAATTCAGGCCTCTCTCATCTTTTTAAGTGGAGAACTTGCACAATTGGTGGCTGAATAAATACTTTTTTCCCCACTGTATGTGTATGTACTGTGTATATTTATTATGCATACATTTAAATACACGCACACAAGCATGTATAATTTTGTTATTTTTATATATTAAATATATTTATTTTTAATATAAATTATATTAATATAAATATAAACATGTAAATATTTTCAAAATACTGTATATACTGTATGTGTGTGTATTTACATATACATAATATACACAGTACAAATACATATATTATGTAAACAAAAACTTTTATTTTGGACGCGACTATCGCGATTAATCGTTTGAACAGCACATATAAAATACAGTAAAATCTTTAAAAAATAACTGCTCAATTTAAAATAACTGCTTTCTTTTTTTAGTATATTTGAAAATGAAACGTATTACTGTGTGCCAAGCTGCAGCATCTTTACTCCAGTCCTCCATGATCCTTCAGAACTTCTAATGATGATTAACGTCAATAAATTTATATTAAAAACAGTTGCACTGATTAATGTTTTGTGGAAACCATGAACCATGATTTTTTTTTCAGAATAGTTTGCTGAACAAAGTTCGAAAGAACAGCGTTTATTTTTATTTATTTATTTATTTGTAATTTACACAATGTTCAACTATCATCTTTTAATCATTTTAATGCATCACTGCTAAATAAAAGTATCAATTTCTTTAAAAAGAAAAACCAAAACCATCTGTAGTGTACTTGCTTTGTTATGAATTGCACAATTTATGAATATGACACATTCCTGAAATGCAACTCAAGAAATTTCAAGCAACCGCTCTTGAAGACTGCTAAGTAAGTCTATTTATGACTGTATCCATTTCTGATAAACCTGCTCATAAGCGACTCATAAAAACTCTAGTTGACCACTTTATCAGACCACTAGACCAGACCATATGCTATTAAAAGTCTCACGACGTGAGATTAAGCTGCATAAATTTGCATTTCTAAGCCTAAACGTAACGATCCATGTGTGAGTATCACATGAGTACTTCACCTTCCCCCGGCGAGTGTGTTTGAGAACGTGACTCAGATTGGGAATGAATTAACAGTAGTGTGTGGGCACTCAGAAGTCGTGCTAGAACTTCGATGAGCAATGCTTATGAGTGACTTTTAATGTGGCATGATAATCTCCCCTGCATTTGTGAACATTGTGTGCATGCGATTACTCACCCGCAGGAGTTCTGCTGAGGAGGGTCTGTCCTGAGCAATTTTTAGTAGGCAGTAGTCAACGAAACTCCGGAATGCATCCGACCTTCACAAAATACAAACAACAGTTACAGTATTATGCTTATTATCATAGAATACTTACTGTACAAATACAGTGGTGGCCAAAATTGTTACGCTGCAGGTGCGTGTGATCTGTTGAATCCATTCACTATCCTCAGATAATTCCGTGCATTGTCCATAGGCACAATACTGTTTTTACTGTATTTAAATGTAAAAAAAAAAAAAGCCTTAATGAACACAAGAGACACACAAAAAAACACATACTGACCCTAAACCTTTGAAAGGTATTGTAAATTGTGTGTGTGTGTGTGTGAGTGAGTGTGAGAGTGTGTGTGTGTGTGTATGTGAGTGTGAGCGTGTGTGCGAGTGTGTGTGAGTGTGCTCGCGTTTTTGTGACAAATGAGGACATAACTTTGTATAATGACAAAGGTATGAACAAGGAGAAGGTGACTTTTTTTTCAGTGACTTACCCCATGTCCCCACTTTTCAAAACGCAAAAAACATTTACATGAAAATCACACAGAAGGAGTGTATTGAAAATCTAAAATAGCGAAATTTCTCCTGTGAGGGGTATTGAGGGGTAGGGTTAGGTGTAAGCAATAGATATACGGTCTGTGACAGTATAAAACCATTACACCCTATGGAGAGTCCCCCTTTTCACAAAATAAACCTGTAGTGTGTGGTGTGTGTGTGTGTGTGTGTGAGTGTGTGTGTGTGTGTATGTGTGTGGTGTGTGTGTGGTTGTGTTTGGCGTGCGTGCGTGTGTTGTGTGTGTGTGTGTGTGTGAGAGAGAGTGGGAGAGAGTGTGTGGCGTGTGTGTGTTTGGTGTGAGAGAGAGTCCTCCTATCTCCTCCATATAAAAACTGTGAAATCAATAAAAGTTGGTCACCGAAGTAACTTTTACACCCTCAGCAATATTCTGGCTCATTCAGACAGCCTTTCAATTTCCAGATCTATCGACGAAAGGCAACACTGCTTGAAAGACCGGCAGGCTTTCATTTTGCTGCAGGTCAGAGAAATGAAGGGCACTGAAAGTTTGCTTGTGCAATAATGCACAAGATCAGGAATTGTAAAGAACTGACAGTCGGGGTTAGGGTTATTGCATAAGAGTTAAAGTGTGAGAGGAGAGTGTGGTTGAGAGAGTATATATATGTTTGATGAGTAGGAGTATATACAGTGGGGCAAATAAGTATTTGATACACTGCCGATTTTTCAAGTTTTCCCACTTACAAAGAATGGAGAGATCTGTAATTTTCATCGTAGGTACACCTCAACTGTGAGAGACAGAATCAAAAAAAAAATCCAGAAAATCACACTGTATGATTTTTAAATAATTAATTTCCATTTTATTGCATGAAATAAGTATTTGATCACCTACCAGCCAGCAAGAATTCTGGCTCTCACAGAACTGTTAGTTTGTCTTTAAGAAGCCCTCCCCTCCTCCACTCATTGCCTGTATTAATTGCACCTGTTTGAACTCGTTGCCTGTATAAAAGACACCTGTCCACACACTCAATCAATCAGACTCCAACCTCTCCACTATGGGCAAGACCAAAGAGCTGTCTAAGGACACCAGGGACAAAATTGTAGACCTGCACAAGGCTGGGATGGGCTACAGGAAAATAGGCAAACAGCTTGGTGAGAAGGCAACAATTGTTGGCGCAATTATTAGAAAATGGAAGAAATTCAAGATGACAGTCAATCTCCCTCGAACTGGGGCTCCATGCAAGATCTCACCCAGTGGAGTATCATGATCCTTAGAAAGGTGAGGGTCAGCCTAGAACTACCCTGGAGACCGGTCATAGCCTTAAGAGAGCTTGGGACCACAGTTCAACAGATTACCAGTATAACACCATTTCACCGTCATGGATTCAAATCCTGCAGCCGTAGCGTCAAGGCCCCCTGCTCAAGCCCAGCACATGTCCATGCCCGTCTGAATTTGTACCAAAGACCATCTGGATATCCAGAGGAGGCATGGGAGAAGGTTTTCCAATGTGTCAAGGAACCAAAATAAATGTTTTATGGTATACCTCCACTCGCCATCTGTTGAGGAAGAAGGATGAGTACAATCCCCCTAAGAACACCATCCCAACCGTGAGCATGGGGGTGGAAACTCATGTCTTTGGGGTGCTTTTTTCTGCAAAGGGACCTGACGACTGATCCGTATTGATGAGGATGGATGGGGCCATCTTTCGTGATATTTTGGGGCAACAACCATCCTCCCTCAGTAAATAGCATGAAGAATGGTCGTGGATGGGTCTTTCAGCATGACAATGACCCCAAACACACCGCCAGGGCAACTAAGGCGCGGCTCCGTAAGAAGCATTTCAAGGTCCTGGGGTGGCCTAGCCAGTCTCCAGACCTGACCCCAATAGAAAATCTTGGAGGGAGCTAAAACTTCATGTTGCCCAGCGAAGCCCAAAAACCTGAAAGATCTGGAGAACACCTGTATGGCGGAGTGGGCCAAAATCCCTGCTGCAGTGTGTGCAAACCTTGTCAAGAACTACAGGAAGCGTCTGACGTCTGTAATTGTAAACAAAGGTTTCTGTACCAAATATTAAGTTCTATTTTCTATTGTATCAAATACTTATTTCATGCAATGAAATGGAAATTAATTATTAAAAAATCATACTATGTTATTTTCTGGATTTTTTTTTTTTTTATTCGGTCTCTCACATTGAGGTGTACCTAACGATGAAAATTACAGATCTCATCGCATTCTTTTAGTAAGTGGGAAAACTTGAAAAATTCGGCAGTGTATCAACATACTATGTTTCCGCCACTGTATACATATCTCTATACTAGTGAGTCAACTTCTGTTTTTCGTGACTGTGTAAGGACACTCACCACGTCATGGACTGTAAGGTGGGAGAGTGTATTTGGGCGATGTGGATGAAACGGCCCTCAGTGCGTTCATGGTTTGAAGGAGGAGGCTTTACGTTCAACTAGAAAAAACAGCACGAGTTTTAAGAAACATCAAACTGCTGAAATTACTCACACAGAAAATTTGTGAAGCATATTGGCATGATTGTGAATAAAATACTACATAGCTAATCAACACAAGTTATTTATCAAGCAATGTCATATTTAACTAAATACCCAGTTCGATTGAGTAGCATGCAATATTAGGAGTAGCACACTTTAAAAATAAAGGTTCTTCGTTGGCACTGATGGTTCCATGAAGAAACTTCAACATCCATGGAACATTTGCATTGCACCAAAGGGTCTTTATAAATGCCATGCTTGGCGGGGAAGCGTTGTCTCATGAATAACGGAAAATTTCGTGATTGGTGGGGAAAGAGTTACGAACTGTTTACTTAAAGGTACTTTGGGGAACCAAAAATGGTTCTTCTATGACGTTGCTGCGGAAACCTGCTGCGAACCCTTTTGAACCTTAATTTTAAAGAGTGTGTGTGTTCAAATCCACAGTGTGTCATCAGAGTAATATGCTACTTGCATATTGCACATATTATAAGTATGTACTCAGCAAGGAAGCACATGACAGTTCTCCAATGCAAAAAAAAAAGACAATTTTATGAAGTTGTACTTTCCAATACTTGGATTTTGTTTGCTGCAAAGTGCACACTTGAAAATTTTCCTTTTACACCAAAACATCACATCTGTCCACTACAATAGTAGATAATGGTAATAATTATTCCACCGCTTTCATCTACTACGCTTGATTTATGTTGTTATAAATACAAGATACAAATGACATATAAAGAGCACAGTCATATAGAATTATGAGTAAAATTTCAGAGTCAAAAAGGGTTAATTTTCCATTGTCAATAGTGTAGCGATGAATGAAACACTGCTTATACAGAAGTCACTTTCAAACCAAGCAGCTTTCTGTTGGTCAGCTTGGCAAATTCACGGGACCAACTTTTTAACGAAAAAAAGAAACACGGATGAAATATTAAATTAAAAAACTTGAAGACACTCACCCAGCTCTATACAAGTGATCCCCAGAGACCAGATGTCCACCTTCCCCTCATACTGACCCTCATCCATAGCTAAAATCACTTCTGGAGCCATCCTGTGGTAGAAACACACACAACTGTCTAATTAACCCTGGAGCATCAGGATGCATCATCTTCCTGAACATCAGTGTCTGCGATACTGACCAGTATGGGGTTCCCACAAAGGAGTTGGCAGGAGAGGCAATGGAAGCGGAGCCAAAATCAGCCAGTTTGACCTGACCGGGCTCTGTCAGCAGGATATTACCAGCCTTCACATCTCTAAACAAAATCACAGACACAGAGAAAGTTAAAGACAGACAGTATATAGTCCTACTGTAGGAGCATATTACCATGTTATGCAATGAAGGGGTGTCTCGAATTAAAAAATTAAATTAAATTAAATTTAATTAATTAATTAAATAAAAATTTTAATTAAATTAAATGAAAAAATATATATATACTATAAAATTAAATTAAATTAAATTAAATATAAAAAAACAATGTAATTAATAAATTAAATAAAAATTACATTAAATTAAATTAAAAAAATTAAAAAAATATATATATCTATATAAAAATCAAATAAATAAAATAAAAATAAAAAAAATAAAAAAAAATTGAATTGATTAAATTTAAAAAATATATTCGAATATAAAACTTGCAATAATAAAATAAAATAGCATTGCAGAGTGAAAATTACAGTAAAAATAGTACTGTTACTGGAAGCTAATAAAACACATAAGAACTTGCATGCTGTAAAGCACTTAAATAAAGCATGCTCAATAAACAGTATACTGACGTATGCGATCATGCTGATATATACGTCATGGATTGCTGCTTCAACTACAATGGTACTTCAGTTTAGTACTTTAAACCCTGAAACCAAAGAGTACACACTCTAAATCTGAAGAAAAAAAATTGCTCTTTTGATATTCAAAGCAGGCTTTGATATTTAATATAAATGGTCTGGTCAGTGCTGGAAGCAAAAAAAAAAAAAGCATTTATATATTTATTTATGTGTTTATTTTATAGCCATACCAGCATCTATGGCTATTTTTATGCCAAGATCAATGTATTTTAAAAGAAACAAATAGCAGCAACACAGTAGTAATGAAAAACAAGCACTGACAACCAATATAACAAGCACTTTATAAGATTTTACATTTCAATATCGGATAAAACTTCTGATTATTAAACATTAAAAAACATTAATTAAAGAACCGCCTGAGTAAAAAAGTTGCATAGTGGCATTTAAAGCAGTACATTCCAACAACACATGCTTTATAGACAGAGGGGTCTGACAAAAATGACATGTTGGTGGTACATTTCAATAAAAACAAATGAGTAAGTCTAAAATGACCAATTCAGCATCTTGTGCAAAACAGTCTGGTCGTGTCTACACAACGAAAATTTGCACACACACACAAAAAAAATGTTCATTTATGATTTGGTCGACTTCTTTTAGCTTATTATTGACATAGTTGTCCCATTTAATTAGTCATTTTATACAAGTTTAGTACAGGTTTGAGATCTGATGGAGGAACTTAAAACAAAAGTATAAATAGCACTGTATTACTGGAAGCTAATAAAACACCGATAAGAACTCAACACTCATGATGTAAAGCAGTTAAAGCATGCTGAATAAACGGGATGCTGACATATGCAGATTTGTCATAGATTAGTACTTTAATCATCACGATTTGTTGCTTTAAAACATGCAGAGTATAATATAAAATTAATGCAATCCATTTCTACTCATTCTAGTCGGACCGATGCTTGGGGGAAAAAACAAAAATATAAATAAAATTGCAAAGTATATACAGTCACTGCAAACAAAAATATGGGGGAACAAAAATAGCACTACTTTATGGTAAGCATAAAAGCACATAAAACCCAAGTTGTAAAGCAATTTGCTTAATAAACAGATTGTCAGATAAAGATTTATCTGTCATTTACGCACACAGAGGAAGCTGACACTGTGTAAACGGATATCATTCAGAGGGCGACTCACCTGTGGATCATGTTATGGGAATGTAGGTAAGCCAGTCCTAGCAAGGCACCGTGGGTAATGGCAGCAATTTCAACCTCTTGGAGGGGTTTCTTGTGAACTGGACAAAAAATAAATAAAAGCAGCATGCTTAATGACATCTTAACATGTGCAAAAAGCACTGCAACATTTGGTGTTTTTGTTACAACGGTGCTAAAAAAAAGAAAAACAAAAAGTTTCAAAGAGTCATCCGATGCTTAGTGAACTGACACTACACCTGTCAGGTACCTGATCCTCTAATAGACAAGCACTGAGAACTGGATTAGAACATGGCCTTGAATTAAACAGATGCGGACTGAATTACTCATACAGTGACTGTAAACTGAAAATTGTGGCCCACAGTGGGCTTTATAATGCGTCTGAGATGTGTCTAATAAAGGCCTTCAGCGCTGACTAAGAAGCACATGACGGCTCTAACAATTACTGATCCTCTGCGAGAATGCATACAGTGCTTACTGTGGGTGTGTGTCTGCACTGTACTTGCATACTTGAGTGTGCGTACTGTGTGTGCGCACTTCAAGTGTGAACTCACCCTCTAACAAGTCTGAAGCAGAGCCAAGACAATACTCCATCACAAGCTGAATGAAAAAAAAAAAATTCAGATGAGAATATTGTGAAAAGGAGGCATGGCTGCCCCAGGGAATTCTGGGAATGAATTCAATGTAGTTGTTACAGCCGTTCCCTCGGTTCACAAATGCATTACTATATATATATATATATCCCTCTCTTTTTTTTATTGAAATGAGACATAACAGAAGACAGTAGAAAAACTAAAAAAATACACCAAAGCAAAGACAAACATATGGACAACTCCCCAGCCTTCCAATACATGTGAGAAGAAAAAGTCTGTATAAACAAGTAATAAATAATAATAATAATAAATTTACAGTGGTAATAATAATATATACAGATCCATATGTGCACATGCTATTAATGATAACAATAAAAGGCAAAATATATGTAAAGAAAAGGAGAAAGAAAGAAATGAAGAGGTCTTTTCAAACAGATCGCACTTTTATCAATTATGCGCATTCCCATTAATATCAGTCAAACTGCAGTTGGGTTGTTTTGATTAATTAATAATAACTTAAACAAATACAGGTGATTTACAAAATTATAGTTCATTGAAAGTATGATTTTTTTTTACATATTAAAAGTTATTTTTTTGGCAAAAGCAGATAACTCCACATTTCATGTTTTAGAGTTTAAAAAACACTCGTTTAACCTTTGTAATCTCCTCCGATGACAATGTAGATGCATGTTGTTGTTGTGATCATAAACTGTATGGCTGTGATTACACGCAATACACGGAGCTTTTCCCTCATCATTGTAACGCGCTGCTTTTGCAAGCTTCCCTGAAAACCTTTCAGCTTTTATTTTCCTTTTTCGCCCTGAAGAAGATAATCACAGCTTCATCAAGTTCGTTGAAATTATCCATCATCGATCGCTTTTAGTCAGCTTTGAGAAACTCCTCTCAGCTAGCACGTCTTTTCAAAGTGAAAGTAGCCTTGTCACCTGACCTGAATACAGCGCGCTGATTCGCTAAAATGGACTTATCGGCTTCTGTTCAAAAACAACAAGGGCGTTTGTCGGCTTCTGCAGTAAAACGTGAACTTTTGATGCCTTGAAAGTGGACAAAACCGTTTTTTTTTGACAAAACGTGTTTAGGGTTTAGATCGTGCTATATGTGGAGAATAATGCACTGCTATCAGCTCTTTTTTTTTTTTTAAGTGCCGTTTATCGGTTTTTGCAAATGAACACTTCATATATATTTATTACATTTTATACTATCATAACAATTCAGAGTAATAGTAAATAATGATTGTTTTGTTTAACCATTCCCTCTCAATGGCAGTACTAACCCAAGGCTGTGTTGTCCTTCAAGTCAGCAGCCTTTGTATTCAATGGGGGTTGGGTGTCGTACTGTTCCAAAAACTTCACCTCTTTATGATGTTCCTGCCATTTCTGAACCCAAGAAACACACACAAACACCAGGGGTCAGACACAGACACAGACACGACACAGACCGACACAGGACGACAGACAGACAGACCACAGACAGACAGACAGAAAGACCCACACATCAGCCACCACACACACAGACACAGACACAGACACAGTCACACACACAGACACACACACTCACTGTCACAGACACAGACACACACTCACTGTCACACACACAGACACACACACACTCTTACTCACTCACACACACAGACACACACCCACACAGACACACACAGACATAACATACAGACACAGACACACACACACACACAGAATACAGACAGACACAGTACACAGACACGACAGACAGAAGACAGACAGACAGATCGACAGACACACACACACCCACACACCACAACACAGACACACACCAGACACAGACACAGACAGCCCAGACGACACCCCAGACCCACACAGACACACAGCAGAACACACACACACACACACACACACACATACACAGACACACACACACACACACAGACACAGACAGACAGACACACAGACACACACACACACACACACACACACACACATACACAGACACAGACACAGACACAGACCCACACACACACACACACCCACATGCTCGATCGCACACACACAGGCACACACACAGTACTCTCTTTTAAACATCTGTACTTTTGGTTTCTACCAATATTCTACAGATGCCAAATAACTAAAGTGCTTTTTTATTTATTTAAACACAATATTGTCAAACAAATTGTCACTGCAGCAACAAATGCTTTGATTTGATCATGTACATAAGTTCTAGGACACTAGAAGAAGGTTTGCTTAACACTGAATACAGAACTGCTTAATATGGAGACTAATACAGACTCATAACGATCAGAGTTTGTCTCTCACCTCAGTGGTCTGCTTGCCGTTGTAGGACATCTTCTTAATGGCCACCACCTCGTTGGAAAATGAGTTTCGGGCCTGCAGAGAAGCAAATAAAAATCATTTATACTATTTTTGGCTTTTGCCACTTTTGTTCAAAAGGTACAGCAGAAAGCTTTTTAGTACTTCATACAACTTACAACTCAAAATAAGTCTCAATATTATCAGTTCCCATTATCGTCCTAACTAAACCAATACTGAACATGTAAAAAAGACAATATTGGCAATACTGATATGGTCACATACATAGTCTTTTTTTTTAATTCAAGTTCATTTGTATAGCGCTTTTTAACGATACGAATCATTGCAAAGCAGCAAAGTTTGCAAAGTTTCTACATTATATTTAGGAGAAGGGTATTAGTGGTGACTATGGCAGAAATATACAGTTAGTTACAAATTACACGCAATCAAAAAAATGGTGAACACTATTAACTGCAATGATTAAACTTTGCGATTGAGATTAAGCGTTGCAATTTGATGTTTTTCCAGAGTTAGCATGATCTGTCTTAAAAAAAAAAAAAAGTAATATTGTGAACTATAATTGTGACGCTTAATATTCTTTTGGAACCTTGATACATTTTTCAAGACTCTTTGATAAACAGTTCAAAATAACTTTTTAGTTTTTTTAAAGAAATGTTTCCTAATGTGCCCTTGCTGAATAACAGCATCAGTTTAACATATCGACATCAATCTAAACATCTGAACAGCAGTGTATGTTAAGTCATGAATGTATTGTATTCCTTGACAGAAGTGTGTGTGTGGCAGACGTCAGTAACGTCAGTCTCTCTGCATCATGGGGCCAGCTGGCCCTCGCATTTAAACGGAGTGAACATCTGTCTTTAAAGCAGCGTCTCCTAGTTCTTTCCCCTTGAGACCAGCCCTACATCTTGATGGGCAGTCTGCATGCGAGCGAGTGAGCGTTTGAGAAAAAGAGACGGACAGACGAGAGAGAGAAGGGGGGGGGTGTTTCACATCAATTCCCCTGCACAGATTTGGAATCAAAGGCTTTATGCTATTAGCGCCCAGATTAAGACATGCCCGAAAACTTGTCCCATATGCCTGCAGTGTCTTTATTTGACAGACCGCTGCACTGTGAGCTGCTTCAAACTAATGAACGGGCTCCAGTTTAACTACAGTTAAGTTAAAACTGGCTGACGTGGAGAAGAGAGAAAAAAAAAAGCTCTCAGCTTAGGTATTAAAAGCTATTCTGCTCTCTGATGTCTCGATGTGCCTTTCGTCCTCTACAGAACTTGGAAAGATAAATTTTACCGAACTTATAGCAACTAATCATATCTAAACTGAGTTATAAAAATATGGCTGAAAAGATAGATCAATAGAGTTGCAAAGACACTGGCGTTCAACCTTTGGGATCAGTAAGATTGTTAAAAGAAGTCCTCGTTCTGCTCATCAAGGCTGTATTATTTGTGCAAAAAAAAAATTAATTTTGTGAAATAGTATTGCAATTAAAATAAAAAGTTCTATTTTAATATACATTAAAATTGAATTGATTTCTGTGATGGCAGCTGTATTTTCAACACATACTGCAGCTTCAGTGTCACATGATCTTCAAAATCAGTATAATATGCTGATTCGCTCTCAAAACATTTCTTATATTATCAATGGTGAAAGTTGTGCTGCTTTATATTTTGGGGATCGAGATACTGTTTTCAGGATTCTTTGTTAAATAAATGTTGTTCTATACAGTATTCACTACCATTCAAAGGTGTGGGGTCAGAATTTTTTTCTTTTTTTTAAAGAAATTAATATTTATATTAAGCATTGATGTTTTAAATGGATAAAAAGTGATAGTAAAGACTGATATTGTTAGAAAAGATTTCTATTTTAAATAAATGCTTTTCTTTTTTAACTTTTTATTCATCAAATAATCAAAGAAAAAAGTTTCACAGGCTCCAAAATTATTAAGCAGAACAACAGTTTCAACACTGATTATAAATCAGCATATTAGATTGATTTCTGAAGATCATGTGACACTGAAGACTGGAGCTAATGGCTGCTGAAAATTCAGCTTTACATCACAGATATAAATTATATTTTAAAGTGTATTAAAATAGAAACCATTATTATAAATGGGCACTGTAATATTTCACAATATTAGTGTTTTTTCTGTATTTTTGATCAAACAAATACAGCCTCGATGAGTATAAGAGACTCCATTAAAAAAACAAAACTTAGATCCCAAACATTTGAAGGGGCATGTACATTGGCAAATGCAACAATGACATAATCCGCATCATCATCATACATCATACAGATTCCCCGCTTCTTTCACACTGAAAAATCAAGAAGTAAAATTTACTTAATTTTTATTTTCAAGTTTTAGTAGAGTAAAGTAGAGACATCAAGACTTGGTACACCATACACATTGATCCAGATGTCACAAAACAGCAAGTTACTAAACATAACAAAAGCAACCATAAAACAGTGTAAATAGAACTCGAAAACCATGAAAAATGTTACCTTATTAATTATTCATGCCCAAGTGCATGATGGGAACAATGGGATCATGACTTTGATATTTACTTAAAGAATCTTTGTAAACATAACAAACAATTCCAAGTAAAGTATGCTTATAGTTTCAAACTTTAATTTCTACAAGCTTAAGATGAGTAGCATTATAGAATTTACTCCTTTAAAAAAATTAATAATAATTCTTGCCTGAACTGAATTAGTTAAAGGTGACATATCATGAAAATCTGACTTTTCCAGGTATTAAGTGCTATAATCAGGTCTCCGGTGCATCTACCAACCAAGGAAACGTGAGAAAGTTTAACCCAGTAACTTTGTTTTGGGAAGTTTTTTTCTGCAAGCGTCTGAGAAAACGATTGCGTCAGATTTCGCTCCCTTGGTGACTTTGCAAAGGGATCTCATTATAATATTTCCGCCCCTTAATCTGTAAGTTTACACCCACGGCTCCGTCATTTTGATTTCGCAAGCGACAAAGGTGTAAGGTTCTAATGCCATGGTGAAAGTTTGAGCAAAACACACTAATGGCGCTTTTCCACTGCATGGTACGGCTCGGTACGGTTCACTTTTGGGGGGTTTTCCACTGGGTACAGTACCTGGTACCTGTTACTTTTTTTAGTACCACCTCGGTTGGGTTCCAAGTGAACCCTACCGTTACCAAAACGTGACGTGTAAACTCTGCTGAGCACGGATTGGCCGGAGAGAATCTCACTACCTGCGTCACTGAACTTGCGCCACAAACACAACAGAAAGAACCGCTAGATTTAATCAGCCAGCCAGGCGAAGGATCTATACGCAGCTGTTTTTGAATTCGATGCGCACCTTATTTTAACAACCAAAAAGTTATGTTCTCTGTTGTGGAAGAACAGACGTTCCTCTCTTTGATAGCAGATGAGCGGATCCAGCGAGAGCTTGATGGGGCGATGCGGAATGAACAATTTTTTTTTAGGAGTCGTGGTAGTAGAGGCGGCGCAACTATAACTACATGTGAATAATCCCGTCCACTCTAAAGCGTTACTGAACTGCAGTGGAAACACAAACTGAGCCGTGCCGTGCCGGGCCGAGTCGTACCACGCAGTGGAAAAGCCCATAAGTGTTCTGTGTTTGGTCTGCAGGTAGACGACAGCAGACACTGTTTAAGAGTCCCAGTCTCAGAGGAGACAAGAGAGCAGTGGATTGATTGATTTATTTACGGTATATTGCTGCTGCCACACAGATCTAAAAATAAACAAGCTATTTATTTCCCAGCTGTTTACCTTCACAAACATAACCCCACTGTTTTTGTAACTCGTGTGTGTTTTAAGGTAAACTTGTGTGAATGAGAGCTTAGTTTAGTACTCGCATGCTTTGACAGCCGCTTTCTGTGCGTGTGTTTCAGATGTGTGTCCTCAAAAACCTCTATATCATAATTTTCAACCTATGGTTAAAACACATGATTTCAGTCGTGATAAACATGATAACAGGAACCACAAACAGATGTTTTAAGGGGGCAGGTCCGAGCTGTAATGCGGGGCAGCTTCTATTCTGAAAAGGGTTGCGGGATGGTTCAGCAGCTTATTTGCATTTAAAGAGACAGGCACGAAAAACAGTCTGTTTCTGCTTCCACTTAAAATAGGTATTTTCAAAATGATATAATAAATGATCTGTGGAGTATTTTGAGCTGAAACTTCACAGACACATTCTGAGGACACCAGGCTTATATTACATATTGTAAAAAGGGGCATAATATGTCCCCTTTAACGTAGGCATTACATTTCTTTTCCCGTAGTATTTACTTCACCACAAAAACATTTTTATCAGATGTACTATAACTTTTCAATACTCACAAAGTACACTGCTCCGAAACTCCCATGGCCGATCTCGTGTAGGTCGCAGAAGACTTCTTCCGGGTCATCTTTGAAAAAGAGGTTGGCCGACTCTGGGTCTTTCAGTTCTCCTTTCTGCGTGGACGACGGCATCATGAGTTAGACAGAACCTCTGATGTCCACGTGCTTCTGCTCGCCTTCATTCAGCAGGCCCGGCATTTACCTGCGGACAGAACGGAGAGCATTAAAGACTGACCGCTTGTGCAGGTCAAGTGAGGGTCAGCAGCAGACAAAAGTGACTTAAAAGATTAGTTACCCCAAAAGTGAAAGTTCTGTCATCATTCACTCACCCTCACCTCATTCAAACCAGTTTGACTTGTTCTTATTTGGAAGAAAAAATAAGAAATTGTGAACAGTTGTTTCATAATGACTTAATGGACCATTTCCCAAGTCTTCTAAATTCTATTCTACATTTTTGAGTGACAAATGACATTGTAATATAAAATATTAGCACATAAATCAAGTGGATTAGTTTTATGGTATGTTTTTTGCTTGTATTATTCATTTAGGAGCTTGACTGTCCCTGCCCTCATCTACTGGCACAATATTGAGTGACCAGCATATTCGTTAGAAATTGTCCTTTCGTAAATAATGACAAAACTACATATTGTGGTTCAAACTCCCCTAACAGTTTGAACCACAATCTTTAACTGATCTGCCTGCATCTTCAACTATTAGGCTACACAAAACCTCTATGATCCATTTACCAACCTGTGGGATCGAAATTATTGAGGTAAACCTACAAATGGCTTGCTTAAACGTTTTAATAACAAAGCAAGCAAGCATCCTGCTCAAATGCAAACAAATAAATTAAAGATATACTATTACAAAGATAAAATTAAAAAAAATTAAAAATAAATTAAAAAATAAATAGGCAAATACAAAAAATAAACAAGTAAAAGAAGAAATAATACTTAAAAACAAAAATATAAAACAAACTAAACAAATTAAAAAAATATCCCACAATGCTGTTTGCACAGGAATAATATTTCTTCATGACAAACATGGATGGAAACTCACATATCTACAGAAAACTAGGGAGTGTAAACAAAAATATATACTGTTATGCTAAATACAGGCATTTCCCATCCACAAAAGTCTATTACTGTGTGTTGTTCTCAGCATGCTTGAGTTGCCATGTGTTGCGATGGTTAAAACGGTGGACACAAAGTGGTTAGAATGGGGGTAGTTTGGTTCGGAATCATGGGACGACAGCTAGCCAGTCAGCGTCTGGCAGGGCATGCTCATCATGATAGCATGTGAACCACATACAGCGGCCGCCTGCAGTAACCTGCCTAAGAGTCAGAAGACATCGGACACCCAAGCAGCCATTGACCCGGAACAAAAGGTTGATGAAAGTAATGTTGTATATATATATATATTTTTTAAAAATAAAAATAGGATTAAAAAAGTGGTAGTTGTATAGTAAAATGAAGGCAACAATGGTTGGAGTAGTATGGGGTGGGGGGGGGGGGGGGGGGGGGGTTGGGGGGGGGGGGTGGGTGGGATGATATATCGTCTGCGATAATATCGTAATTGTTGTTTTAACGATGTGCGATTTGACATTATCGAGTATTTTGCAAAAACCATTCAAAACATCTCTACAGGAGCGCAAGAATACATTACGTGAAGTCATTTAGTGTGTTTTCTTTCACGGCATGATTCAGTCTATTAAAATGCATTTAGAATGATCACAAATTCAAGACATGATGGCAGAAAATTTATATATTTATACCACTTCATATAGTTATTCAATTTCACACGAAGAGTGCCGTTTTTCTCCAAAATTACCATGATTACAAATGTGACATTGAATTCAATAAACAATAAGTTAATTAAGAGAAGAGGGACTTACGCTTTAGGACCACATAGGCTTGGTTCTTTTGCTCTATTTACCAACAAAAAATCATTCCGAATACAGCCACAGTATTGTTTTGTGTCTCTGAGCAACATGACGTTGTTTCGTAACTGAAAGAATCAACCGTTTAAATGATTCGGTTCGATTGCAATGACTCACTTATTAACAGTGACTCGCTGCCACCTGCTGGCGGCTTTAATTTCACATTTTGGCTTTTTCTTTCTTTTTGTGATTTTTTTCATGTTTTAAATAATTTCAAATATCAGTATTCAACATTTTATGTTTAATATATCAAAACATTATTTATGCATTTGTAATTGCAGGTTAAATGCATTCATGTCTTGCATTAAACAAAATACATGTGTGTAAACACGTCTAAATGCAGCTTCAGATGCAGCTTCTGTGATGATTTAATTTGCTCGGTAACAGCCCGAATGTCTTATTATTCTAATTCCCTGATTAAACGTAAAAATTGGACTCAAAAGATAATGGACACTTTTAGAAAAAAAAAAATGGCTTTGTAAAGTAATAAATAAAAAATAAAGGTAAAAATGTCCATAAAATGCAAAAATCAGTTTAAAATTATTGGAAAAGATTAATTTATATCAATATGAACTGACCACCACACAGAATATAAAAAAAATGTAGGAGTCAGCTGTCTTCGGCAGTCCTTAAGATACCAGCACAATAACACACTCAGCAAAATATCGTCTAATTATCGTTATCGATAAAATCCCATAAAATATCGAGATATAATTTTTTGTCAATATCGCACACCCCTAGGGGGGAGGGTCATCTACAACAACAACAAAAAAACACTTTTGAATAGAGGGAGTGTAAATAAATAAATACATTTATATCAAGCTGAAATGTTTGTGAAATCAGGGAAAAAAGATGTTTAAGAGGCAAAGCAAGATAAATCGATGACTGATGAAATATTATGAAACAAACACTTTTTTCTTTAAGAATAATCTGCAATGATAAATTGTGCACAATAGGCCTAAGTCAAGAAGCATTTATATAAATAAGGTCATTTTTGATTTCATGTCAGCTTTAAATTGCAACGCTTTCCTTTCCTTTTGTTTTTTTTTGTTTTTATTGCAAGCCTTTCTCAGGCCTGGGAGGGGAGTATCATGTAAATAAAACTCAGGTTCACACCATGCAAATCAAACCTAGTGTGAAAACAGCTGTAAACATCTTGCTCCAGCGTGCAATGCTACTACAACCTTGCTGCTAGCTCGGATCTAAAACCACTACACCACCAGTGCCACGAGCAAAAGCACTGGACACGGGATCCTAAACCAAGAGCAGAATAGTCTCACCCACAATTCAGTTTCATAAGCGTGAGTGAGGTCCTTTCAGTCCGCTGACCAAGTGAATGAAATCTTCACTATTCAATTAACAGAAGTCTCAACCAGACGTACATGTAAAGCCGCTTCTGATTGTGATGGTTAAAGCTTTTAAGGTTAATCAGAGTTCACAGTCATCAAACAAATATATAACAATTTCTGCACAATGCAGTCACAAAACCCATTCGTTCCAGAACATTTATTGGCTTATGGAGAAAAAGACATGAACTTTCACATTCCGTTGAGTGGAGGACAGACAATCATCTTGTAGGCTTCTACCTACACACACTTTTCCCGTGTCCACGATTACACAACGCCTGCTATTGCTGGTGAGTTAATGATTTTCTAGATTGTGAACCTTCCTCAAGATCCGGTCCAAAAGAACAAGACAGGCTATATGTTTATCTATTAATCTTCTTTAAAAGAGCCAAAGAGGATCCAGTGTTTTGACTCAAAGTCATTTCTGGTTGTTGGTTTAGAGTTAGTGAAGACGTTACTGTAAAGAGGTTGTTTGAGCTTTACAGTAACAGGAGTTGACGCAAGTCAGCCGAAGTTACGTAAAGGGAAAAAACCAGCGCTGTGCCACACAGAAGCCATTCGGTCTTGTTTTATGACCAGTACAGGAGATTAAAGTCCAGCTACAGTAAATGTGGCTTCATTCAACCCTTGCGTAATTTAAAGCAACATTTAAAGGAATAGTTTGAAAATAAAAATTCTGTAATTTCTGTATTTACTCACTCCTTGTGTCTTTGCAGAACATAAAATAAGATATTTTGAGAAATGTCTCGCTGGTTTTTGTCCAGTGTTGCTTGGTTCCCAGCGTTCTTCAAAATATCGTTTGAATAAACAAAGTCATCCAGGTTTGAAACAATGTGAAGGTGAGTAAATTATAGGGCTGGGCAAAAAAATAGATTTTCCGATTAATCGTTTTTTAAAATGACGTCGATTCGATATCGATTCTCAAAAGCCGCGAATCTATCTTTTCCGGTATTTATTTCAGCACATTTAAAACAAGATTTGATTAACGTGAATCTTTTTAGTCTTCTCCACTAGATGTCACCCTTATTTATCTTGCGCGATGTTACAACAGAAAGCCTGTCTTTCATTCAGCGCTTATCATGGCCATATGTGTGATTCGCAATGCTCAGGTGAAATGTTATAGTAATACTATAAATCTGCGGAAGAATTTGATATCACGCATAAGGCACCATGATTTCTGCAGTGAATGAATGGCGGATGGCGCGGCACACTTTGTGTACTAAAGCGCGGATGATGCTCGCGGTGTTTTCAGCTTCTGCCGTCTCACTATATGATGATATGAACACGAATGTCATCTCCAGCTGCTCTGAGAGTCACTTAATTAGCATTTACCGTTTCATTTGAGAAAACTACAGTCATATCACATACACAACAGCTGCAAGTTCTTCACGGCAAACCGTCAAATTAAAAGTTTAGTTAAACGTTAAGAAACTGTCAGAATATATTACTACTTAGCAGTCTTAAGAATCAATGCTACTACTACTACTAATAAATATTAATAAAACTTTATTTTTAAAGGAACAATCACATTTGCTTTCTTTTTAATTTGAACCGTAAACCTCTGTTGTGCAGCACTTTGCAGCACCAAAAAATAAAAGGGTTTAATTTTCATTTGATTAGGATAAATTAAATTAATGTTTTATGCCTTCATCTGATTACCAGAAAAATTAAGAACATTTTATAGGGCCCTATTAAAAAGGGACCCTATATAAAAAAAAGAATAGGTTTAAAATACAGGCATGTGGTTCTTAATTTCTTTTTATTAATTCACCATTTGTAAACTGATGTTTACGGTTCATTTTTTAGAAATATTAATAGCATGTGTATTAAAACTAGATTCACTGAATGTAATCAAAAAATCGAGAATCGAATCGAGAGCTTGCGAATCGAAATCGAATCGAATCGGGACATCCGAATCGATACCCAGCCCTAGTAAATTATGTCAGAGTTTTCAATTTAAGGTGAATTATCCCTGTGCTGGGTTCAATATAAGCATTGGTGAAATGCTCTCAATAATCACCAAAAAGAAATCTGACTCAACCCATAGTTTGCATAAATCAAGTCAATGGAGTAAAACACACTGTAGCTGGGTTTCCATTTAATCGCATTTCAAACATATGCCATTTAAATTTTCAAAACGTGTTTGGATACATTTTTATTAGGCAAAAGAAATGTACATACAATGTAAACACAAATGCAAATTCCCACATTTGATCATAAATCCGAATGCATCAGACATCTGCTGCCGATCGCGAGCAAACTAATACGTCAAAGTGTTTCGTCTGTGCCATCTAAATTTATGACATTTAATAAAAAAGGAAACTATATATATAAAATGCATTCCTATATAAATTATTTTTTAAACTATATAAATCAAATTAATTGAATTTGAACACACAACTTGTTATGATATTCAGATTTTTTTTTTTTTAGATAAATCATCTTGGAAGATTTTTTTGTGTTGGCATGGTATGAAATTTCACCAAATTTTCACATTCACAGAAATCACGTCTATTTTCTAAATGCATGTTATAGATAGTATTGCGAACAAATGACCATGTATATCTTTTAATTATTTTTTTTTCTGGACCTCACAATGCTTAATGAAAATGTAATAACTTGACCTTCCAGTGAAGACGACTTCTCTGGTGAAATAACCCGGATTTAAACCCCACCCTCATCTGCAAGCATGCATTCGTTTATGTATGTAACACCCACATCTTAAACTCCAATCAACAACCAATGGACACAACCAAGTCCTCACCAATTACAATTAAATGTTACACTTTGAAGCAACAACATCAATTTCATTGTGACTTCGACATGACTCGTGTGATAGAATCACTTAAACACACTTTCAGTGTAAGGTTATATCCTCCTATATTCTCCAACTCCTGCCATTACCATGTAACGCAGGTACACCTAGTAACTCTTTGCACACAAAACCACCAGGAAGCGACATGATGACGCAACTATGCATAAAGTACACCTATAACAGTAGTCCTGCCTCTAAAGAAAAGACTTAGATAGCTCAAATAACACACATTTATATGGAATAATTCATATGAGAGCTTTAACAAAAATACGAGCTTCGCATTTCTGTTTAAAAACCCTCCAGATTCCTCTTCCCATTATAGTAAACCTGATATTTAATTTAATAAAAAGAGGGATGATTCTAATTTATTTTCAGAGCGTGTTTTAGACGTTCCTGATAAAGCTTAACACGCTGCACTAAACCCGAAACATTCCCCAAATGAACATCTATCATTTAGCCAAGGCCAAAAGCGATTGGTTGACCTGTTCATCCAGCAACAGGCAGAACAATGTCTTCTAGTTGCATCACGTCTGTCTACCTATCTGTCTGTCTCTCTCCCTTTTTCTGTTTCTGTCACTTTTCAACTCACGCACAGAGTTGCCGCCTTCTACCTCCGCTTCAAACGGCGACTCCGAACACGACAGCATTTTCCTTGGCCCTCATAGGCTGAGATCCAGATATCTGCATCCAATAAGATTCCAGCAACCGGAGCCGGAGTCCCGCTTTAGGATGAAACCGGAGGAGGTGAGATGATGCAACGTAGAACCAACAGGTTGTAAGAGCCCAACGGTGAGAGTCCGTCTAATAACAACATCCATTTGGAACGTCGGTAGGAATAACTGTGTATCTATGGCTGCTTTGTGCTGAGGTTGATAGATTAGCCAGCAGGTTGAGCCAGATTAGTGGAGGGGTGAAACGAGGAGAGAGAGACTTCATTAGACTCTGACTTTTCCTCTATATAATGCTCCTTCTTGTGCCATCAGGTCCCAATGGAAAGCTTTGCATTACTAATTTATCTGTGAATGCAGGTGTGTGTGTGTGTGTGTGTGCGTGCGCGCGGTGCATCAAACTTCTGAATAAAACATACGTTTGACGTGTGGGTGAGAGAAGCACTCTAGACCCGAGTGTCCGCATTCGACCCGTGCTTCTAAACCACAGGCCTCCCACATATGGAGAAACCTTGACAAACATGTGAAATCACACCAGCACACACAGGCACAAGAGGTGCGTGCCATGAGTAAAATTTTACATCACAGCATGAAACTGTATATATGACATGAGTTATTTGTGCAGGAAATTGGAAAATAGGGGGGGAAAGGTTTATATGTGGTAATGCCTATTTTAAGAAAATCCAATGAATTAAATATTGAAATATTTTCTAGTAGTAGTAGTCATTAGTGCTGTGCGATATTGAAGACAAATGCGATATGCGATAACTCATTAAAATAATGCGATATGCAATACGATAATGCTTAAAATGCCACATGCTCAGATGAAACAGTTTTACTCAGCTGTTGCTGAGTCAGTTCGGTGAACTTATATAACTATCTTGTTTCATGTATATATATATGGTTATTTGTATGTAAGTTCCTGTAAAACCACAACAAATTCAACAAGTGGCACACTTAAGTGGTGAATAAAACTCAATCTGATTCTAATGAGAAAGCACCCCTACAACAACTTCTGAAAGTGAACGGTATGTGTTTTACTCAAGCATTACATAAAAATGGCATTTTAAACTAGTGGGCATCATTAAAATGAGTTTTGAAATGATCAAGAAAGGAAGATAAGAGACTCGTACGCTATTTATCTTTGATTCAGATGCACTGATTGTATTTAAGCTACAAAAGTTATTTAGGTAAGAGCAGCGAGTGAGTCTTTTGTTCATGGCCCCAAATACAAGGTGTAGCGATATGCATATTGCGATATCGATATATTGCACAGCCCTAGTAATCATGTCAGCATCTAAGCATCTTCATGGCAACAAAAAAAAAAAACGGAGTTGGAATAAGTACAAGAGGTACCAAAACACACACACACACACCACCCACAACAAATACAGCAGACGCAATTATACAAGATTTTTAAAATTAAGATATGAAAAAAAATCTAAAATCTTTTCAGGTAAAATCTTACTAAACAAGTCCCTAAGTGAGTGTGAATAGGACTATTTTTATGCTTTGATAATGGCCCCATAAATATCTAAAAACAAAAAATGTTGTGGGAGCTCAAGCAAATTGTTTCTATAGTACTGCGTGTATTATATTTCGGACATTAAAAACCAGATTTTTGGTATTGTGAGGTTGAAACGGCAACTCTATGGTGATATTGACCCCCTATTATACATTAGGGATATGCCGGGTATCAAATTTTCATGTGCAATAATGCTAAGCTTTTATACGGTATACGGATTATCACGATATTGAAATTAGTTAACAAAACAAAGTGCTGTCATAAGACCGTTATACAGGTTAAGAACTTTTTCTTAGAACCAAAACTAACTGAACATTTAAAAGAAATAAGCAATACAGAAAATTATAATTAAAAAGTTTTACCAGATTAAAGTGCAAAAAGAACCCTGACATAAGACGCGTACATAATGCATTAACATTAACATTGAGCAATAGCTACATTTTGCTACAGAAGCTATTAATCTTTGTTAAAAAAATACAAGTCTTAGTACATGTTAGCTCATTAAATAACACAGCTGAAACTCTCGATTTTAACATCCTGTTATTAAATACTGGAATACCTAAGATTAATTCATGTTCAGAATAATTTTTCATTGGCAGTTTATGTTAAAATGAAGCTTTAATTAAAGTGTGACGAACAATAAAAGAATCAAACACTTTCAAACAATTCTAGGGCATGTTTTTTTTGTTTGTTTAGTCCAGATTAAATGTAAAAAAAAAGTTTGAAAAATTAATAGCCTATGAAGTCTTAAATATTAAGTATTTGGCGCTGTTGATGAACTCAGAGCAAATACACATCTGAATGGCTGTTTAATCATTTAAACACGATGCAGAAACAGAAAAGAAAGTAGGCAGCTGCTTGTTTACAGGGTTTAAGCGGTAGGTAAACGGCTGCATTAAATGACTTATGATTATTATTATTCTTATTTCTGCATCCAGTGCGTCTCTCACATGTTCCGCCATGTGTTTCTCGTCCGCGCTTGTTTACATCAGGGTGCGCACGCGTCTTTCACGCAGCATACAGCGCTGTTGTGCATTTTGACAAGTTGATGGGAAAAGTATTCTTAAAATGCATCAAAATTCGGAATAATTTGTAATATATAATTATTCACGGTATTTAGAAGTGCCCACGATAACAATATCGGGCATATTCATTTACCATGATGCAACACACTTACACACACACATCATATTCATATAGATATATATATATATAAATAAATTATATTATATATATATATATATATATATATATACACACACACACAGTAGACATGTATTTTCTAACTTTTTTTACATTTTAATCTGGACTACAAAACTCCCAAGATATTGTTTGAAAGTGTTTTGATTATTTATTGCTCGGTCACACTTTAGGATACAGTAAGGCTTATGATTAAAACATGAGTTTTAATTCATTTAGAAAAAAATCTTCTAAACATTCATTAATCTTAGGTAATTCTAATATTTAATAACACATTGTTAAAATCAGAAGGTGCAACTGTGTTATTTAATGAAGCAACAGTTGTATTTTTTTAAAAGATACATCTAGAACATTGATTTTGAAACTTGTGAATCCATTAGAATCGTTAGAAGACAGAATCGAGATTCATATATGAATAGATTTTTACGTGCACCTCTAGTTTTCTCTTTCTCTTCTCTAAAGCAGCGCAGCATGGCCCCGCCCCCTTTGCTGCCTTTTCCCGAGGGCGGGGTTTATCTGGGTTTGTGATGTCACGAACCCAGGAAGTAACTCGTTGTAGTCCCTACCAGCCGTTTTCGTAGGCATTAAACCACCAGAATTTTTAAAGACGATATCTCCGTTTGCATTGAACTTTCAGCTTCGTAACTTTGCAGATATTGTTTATGCTCAAACAGCAACATTACACACTAACTAACATTAAAAAAGTGAAATCGCAATCAACCACCCCTTTAATCAAGCGTCTACAAAAATACCACATTTGGACTGAAAGCAGAGCACTTCACTAGTGAGTAGAAGAAGATTGTGATCAAATATGCAGTTATGAAGCAAAAAAAAAAAAACCTTCTTTTTGGTGTTGCAAACAAAGGGTAAATACTACAGATGAACATTTATTTTGTCATAAATGTGCTTTTCAGATGAAAAGGTCAAATGGTAATTAAGAGTTGAAGCAATATAAAAATATAGTACAGTCACATGAAAAGTCAAAAGTTGTGATGCTGTGTGTGTATGCATGTTTATGGCATATGAGAGGCCAATGTTTTATTCATTTCTCTGATGACTGTGTGTGTCAGGAGACGAAGGTCTTTGATATGACTTGTAAGCAGTACACAGATCAGTTCTTAAGTCAAACTCATTAATCAGCACTAACATGAGCTGTGCAGTCATCAGCGTCCCCCATTCATCACCACAGATGAATAAATAACACCGTCACATCATTAGTGCCAGAAATGAGCATTTCCTAATGCTACAGACGCAGATAAAATAATAACCTACGTATGTGCTAAATTCAAAACACAATAGGCTACTACATCAATGAATGCTGCATCTATTTAAATGGTGAATATTATTGAAAACAAACAGCGTTTTCATTGCTCTAGTTGATCTACAGGGTTTCCCAAACTGGAGCTTGTGAAGTTGATAAGAAGCTAATATTTAATTCAATCTTAATGTAAAGCATTAAATGTAAAATAAATAAATAAATACATATTTTAATAAAAATAATCAAAACAAAACACTTAAAGTTATTTGCCATGTGCCCATTAACCGAGATCAGAGAACTGTGAACATGCAAGTGTGTTGTTAGATAACTGAAATATTAACGTGAAATCTGAGGGCAAATATTTTAGGTCAAAGGGTTCATCTAACAAGAACGTTTGGGAATCCCTGATCTACACTCACGTTGCAGTGCAAAGCTCACTTTACCTACAATAGAAAGTTCTGCTAAAAAGTCATTTTGTGATTCCACAATCGCATATGATTGCCCATATTTGCATAGTAACACATATTAAGCATTCAGCAAAATAGAGCCCCTGATTATAGGTATGGGCGATATCTTATCGTTTGCGATATACCGGTAAAAATTCTCCACACGATAAGAATTCGTCTTCTCGCGATAATAACGATCAAATCTAGTTGTTGACATATTTCTGTGTACGAATGTGTGGAGTGACTGAAGGAAGGCGGACGTGAAATTGAGCAGCTCCTTCTACAATCTGGAGCAGGTTTGGATAGGGCTGTACAGTGCAACAAAAACCGGTCTGAGCCTTGAGTAAATGTACTACAGTAGCACGTGTGCGACACAGTTTTACATGTGTAGGAGTCGTTTACAAACCTGGTGTCCAACAAAGATATTTTAATTTATTGACATGCTTTTTCTCCATATTAACGTCATAACATAGTCGAGTGTTTGAAATAACTTATTTTTGTGATCAGACGTGGTTTCGTATCACAGAATAAGGCAGAAATCCCACCATCACCACTAATCTATCAGCACAATTAACTACCTAACAGTGATAAAGGCTATGTCGATTAGCATTGCATTATATACTTTATCCTTATAAAAATACCCAAGATTGCTTGAAGAACACAGATACCATATATTTTGTGCAATCGCATGTTTATTGTCTTCAGGTTTCCTCAGTTAAAATGTCTCTATCTGCGTTTTAGTCCGCTACAGCGATCACTGGATACTTCTTCCTGGAGCATTACTAATACTATGCATATGTGGAGCTTCTGCGCGAGGGCGCCCTCCGGCTTCCAGTATGAATTAAACAGTCATTACATTACGTGTGTACTCAGTAATGCTCACAAAACCAGGGTAAAAATAGGGAAGATAATACTTTTCTCTAAAGCAGTGGTCGCCAACCCGTCGATCTTTATCACTGTCCCAGTAGATCCCGGAAAAAAACAGTAAAATAAGTACAAAAATGCATTACATTTCTGGGGTTATATTAATGTATCACTGAAGGGAACTGTCTTGAGAAAAGTTTCGATGGCAATGGCATGTTCTTCTCCTCCGTATAAAGCGCAGCTCTGCTTTGTTACAGCGGTAACCAAGGAAAAGCTATAGTGCAGTCTGTTCATAAGCAGTGTTGCCAAGTCCACGGTTTTCCCGCAGAATTGGGCTTCTTAACACTGTTGCCGCGGGTTGTTGTTCATGTCCACGGGTTGAAGCGACCCCAATAACGTGATATTTAGTCCCTGGAATGTGAATTTTACTGGAAGATCCCCGCCGAAAAATGTGTATTTTACCCCCGGAATGCGATTTTTACAGGGGAACCCCCCTCGAAACGCCATTGGACTAGTTTTATTGCGAAAACCTGGCAACCCTGTTCATAAGCACCACCTGCTGTCAGAGAGTGTGTCTCATTCAGACCTGCTGTTTTTGTTTCGCGCAGATGTTTTATGTAGCAAATAAATAAATAACACCTAAAGTCAGACCATTCTGTTTTTGTTTTAAGTCCTGAAATGAATCTAAATCAAATCAAAAACAACCGCCCGTGCAGATCATGATGAAAATGCAGTGGTTGCCTCTAATTTCAAATGGCTAGATATTTTTGTTTAAAGCCAGTTTGTTTGTTATAAAGCAAATAGCCAATAAATAAATTTGCTTAAAAATCAGTATCAGTATCAAAATCCTATTGCTAGTAAAAAAAGAAAGAAAGAAAGAAAAGCAAATCTGAATTCTGAATCAGCTATGATCGGTGCATCACTAATTAAAATACTGAGTAAAAGGCCTCAAATTTAAAGTACAATCTGGGATGTCTTTTTCTATCAATTCTTCAATAGGTAGAGCTTGTCTTTCATAAAGGCCGAGGTCAGGGATCTTGGGCCTAAAAATGTTGGTGACCACTGATCTAAAGAAACAGGATTCCCTAAATTATCGTCATTGATATCGTTATCGCAATAAATATCAGAAATTATCGTGATATATTTTTAAGCCCATATCGCCCATCCCTACTATAGACTCTCGGGATGCGCAAAACTGCATAGTTTCAAAATCGACTTATCGGTAGGTTGTCTGAATGACTAAATCAACTATAGTTGGTCTTATTCTAGATCTAGTTATGGTCATACTGTCTGTAATCTAAAAACATCTGTAAATGAAGCCAATTTGAGGCATTGCTAAAAAATAAATAAATGCTAAGCTTAAAAGCCACACAATTTTAACTAACCAGCTGCTGGACTCAGCAGTAACCAAAATAATAATAATAATAAGAGAAGAAGAATGTTTACTCAATTTTCATATTTGCATAAACTATCCCCTTTAATTGTAAGAATCAGACAAAGCATTACAGATTTTTTTGCATTATAAGAAGGTTTCTGGGGCGTAAAATAAAATGCTAGAAAATAATTGTTTCTTTAAATATAAATGAAATAAGACATGTAGAAAATGTTCGACTGATTCCCAACAGTACACAGTGTGGTACCTCAGGCAGCTCATAATTAGGAAACAGAAGAATGAATAACAAAAGAGGTGGAAAACGTGAGTTGAGAGGGAGAAAGAGAGAGAAAGAGGGTCAAAAAACAACCTCCTCTACATTTCCCAGAGCACACCTCATGTTCACATCCTCGCTCGCCCGCTCGCCCTCTCTCTCGGCTGCTTTTGTCTTTCTGTTTGTGTGACTCAGCAGACAGTGTTGCTCATAGCTAACCAGTGGTGGAGGGAGAGATAGAACGAGAGAGATGGAGAGGAAGAGAGAGAGAGAGAGAGAGAGAGAGATCTGGAGCAGGCCAAGACTAGAAAAAGCTGGCTGGCCTGACTGCTTTAATGCAGTATGATCGGCTGCGTCTCCACATAGACGACTCTATTTAAAGTAACATTTCTCCTCCATGCAGCGAGAGGAAGTGAGAGAGGAGGAAAGAGAGAGAGAGAGACCTTTAAACAAAGTGACAGATGTAGATGGCCTGGGCAAAGTGTTCATCCTCTGCTGCTTAGTCTTCCGGATCACAACTAACAAAATACTGGGTGGCATAAATACATGGTGAAAGAATGACTGAATAAAGACAAACTAAATCTGAATGGCACTGTGGGATGCAAGCGGAGGGGTTTAAATGCATTGCTACTGTGATTAATAAAAAATGCAAAAGGAGCACAAAGCCTTTAGGAAACTTAGGGCCAGATTTACTAACAGCTTGCGCCAGCGCAAACCATCTTTTGGCACTGAGACGGTACCGTCAGGATTTACTAAAGATGCACAGTGAAGAATTTGCGCTGAAAAGGCATGGGCAGTTATTTTTGCGCCTGACCTTACTGAATATGCATTTGTAGGAGTCGCAAAAGTTATGGGAGGTGAGTATTCAAATGAATCATGCATACGTTTGCGCTTGTCAAATTATTAAATTATTTAACGCCCAAAAAAAGCATGTGTTAAATGCGGCGGTAATTTGCGCTGCTCTCGGTAGACAGATTGCGCTGGTCATTCTGGATATGATCTGGCTGCGTCTGTGTTCTTCAATGTGCGCATTGTCAGTAAATCAGACGCAGACTTTTCCCCTCCCATCGGTGCTTTTATGGAATTGCGCTCTAACGCTAATTTGCCCTGTTTAGTAAATCTGGCAAATACAAAGCACATCAATGATGCTTGTTAAATACTTCTAACCAACAAAACGATGATGCATATTCTTAATATTCAATTTACTGCCATCAAAATAAACAAGTATATCATAAATATTCAACATTTGCCCAGCCCTACCCATAACCCTTTTCATTTCTCATCACCATCAAACACTTTCTCTCATTACATTTGATACTGATCGTGTGAAAAAGTGTATTCGAATTTGAGCATCCTTAGATAACTACACAAGGAGAAACTGAGTTCTGTTTGAAAGTTTGCAGAATGATTCACTCCTTACTGTGAAAAGCTTGAAAAATAATCCTCAAAAGAAGTCTGTAGGTGGGAGGCTGGAGTGTACCTGGGAAAGTATTTAAGGTCAGTGACAGCAACAGAGTCCAGCTTAAACACCAGGGAGAGATGTTACAGTGGGTCTAAACATCAGGTGGAGGTTTACTTGACATTTAGAGCAAGATTTTGCTCTCAAAGAGACAACAGTTGCATATGTGCATAAAACTAAACTAAGGACCTTAAAAAAAAATATATATATCTTGCGGGTGCTTTCAACGGATTAAGCGCGATAATCGCATTCAAAATAAAGTGTTTGTGTACCATAATATATGTATGGGTGGTACTGTGCCTAGATTTATTAGTATATATCACACAACCCCCCAATGCATGCTAGATTAAGAAAAATATGTTGTTTATATTTTAAATATATTTATATATAATATATAAATGTATATGCATGTAAATATTTTCTAAATATATGCTGTATGTGCGTGTATGTATATACATATATATATATATATATCTATCTATATCTATATATATATTTATATAACACAGTACACACACATATATTACGTAAAAAACAAAATATTTTATTTTGGATTCGATTAATCGTGTGACAGCATATGTAATAAGTTAACTTGCCTTAATTTTAATTCAGTTTAATTAATTTCAGTTTGCTCACGCAATCTTAAAAAAAGTCGATTTTGTGCTCAAGAAACATTTTTTATTAATGTTGAATAACAGTTGTGCTGCTCACGGTGTTGAATTTTTGATGAATAGCAACTTCAAAAGAACAGCATCTACTGAAATAAAGAAAACAAATATTTTGTAACATTATAAATGTCTTTACAGTCACTGAGCCAAATGACAGCAACTTTGCAACTGAAGAAGCATCAATTTTTAATACTAATAATAATCTTCTTAACCCAAAACTATACACACACACACACATTATAAGCCTATATTATGTTATATTTAAATTATATGTTATGATTAAAATAGTATTTACATCACACTACACTAGTTTAAAAATGTTGTAGTCCATAAAATTGACTTGTACTGCTAATAATCTGCAGCTCAATTTATTTTGACCCAAAAGCCATTTTAACGAGTAATTATGTCCATGCAGCCAGCCAGTGTATCTGCATTGAGATCGGCCTGTGTGCTACGGTTATCTGCGCAGAAGTACACTCTAGTTTAAACAAGCATCTGCGAGTCTGTTTACAGCTGTAGTTTGGGCCTCCGGGTCGCTGCTTCATGCCCCGAGAGATAAGATAACAATTTCAGCAACATGCAAGAGAAAATAAAGGGTGTTATGCTTGAATAACCAGAGAAGAACACATGCATTTCTTTTCATTAATAGTACATTATAATAGACAAGGGTTGCGGTTTCTTTCTTTTTTTAAATAAAGAAAATGAAGAACACCGATAAATGTTAATAAAGGATGAAGACAGGATCAAGCTTTTGTTAACAGCATAAATCAAAAATAAAAAAAAGAAAGACAAAGATAGTTGTCAAGCATTAAACTCATGTGTTTCTTTCAGTGGAACATAACATGAGATGTTTGAATGATTACGCAGATCTTTTACAATTAAAGTAATTTACATATTTATACTTTTAAAGTTTGGGGTCAAGACCTTTTAATTGATCAGATGTGACAGTAAAGACATTTACAATGTTGCACACTAGGTCTATTTCAAATAAGCACGTTTTTTCGAACTGTATTAGCCGAGATGATGAAAAAAAAAAACTGTGTCAACGGTGTACACTGAAGACTGGCGCAAAGGCTACTGAAAATTCACAGGAATAAATTACATTTTTAAATATATTACTTTAAACTTTCACTTTTTTTTACCAAGAAATTGCAGCCTCGTGTGCCTAAAAGACATCTTTCAAAAACATAAAAAATAGCAAATATATCAAAACAAAATGTATAAAAAAAACTAGAAGATATATAATATAAACAGCATTTTTGTATTAAATGTAAAAGTTTTCCCCAACACATGGAAGTAAAGATAAGGAAGTATGCAGTGGGAACGTGTGACGGAGAACTGAGCCAGGCCTGTATAGGATAGCGGCTGAGTTTCCATTAACTTCGGCTTCAGAATGAACCAGGTAGTATCCAAGGCCGGGAATTCGACAACGGATTGACCATTTCCTTGCCCGTAACAAACGCATGCAAAAAGTACCCAAACACACAAGTGCACATTGACCTTCTTCCTGCCCCCTTTCATCTGTTTACAGAAATCCATCAGTAAAGAGATGTTACGCAGCCAAAACACCTTTCATTTCGAGTCATGTGAAAAAAGGTGAGCAGCATCTGCATAACACAACCGCACAAACCCAAGCAGATGAGAGGAGAGAAAGATAATTAATTCCCTTAATGAAATGTAGGTCAAAGGCACAGCAGAATGAGATGCCTGCCGGTATTCAGGACGGTTGAGCTGATGAGGAACATGGGTAAGGAACAGGAGGCTTTTTGGAGGACTGAGGGAGGGGGAATGGGGTTTGGAAACACCACAGAATCCAACCCAATCCATCAAACACTCATTTAGGGCCCTAGGAAATCGGTTTTATGTTTTCCAAAATTCGTTTTATTTTTTTCCAAATTCTATGTCTGCACAACAATTTCTGGATTCGTTTTTTTTTCTTGTTTTAATTATTAAAAATGTAATATGTAATTAATTATAGACTCGGCTTTAATGGAAAGTTATTATTTTTTTATTAAAATTTTGTATTTGAATTATCCTCAAACGCTCTCTCATTCCTTGCCATCCTGAACTTCCACACTTAACGCTATTCTTAAATGCTTCCACAAACCTTCCCTTTAAGGCCCTCTGAATTGTTTGTTTTTTCTTCTCAAAATCTGTTTTATTTATTTTATTTTATGTCTGATATAACTACTATTAAAATAATGCTGATCTCACAGAGCTTTAAAAATCTTTCTAACAACTTCTGTTTAATAATCAAAACTACAAAAAACGCGTTTGGTGGAATTGCAGTTGCATCACGATGCAAACTATTGCATATTTGATAGCTATACACCAGAAGGGAATAAATAAATAATATAAAATAATAACAAATTTGACTATTACTCGGATAAAGATCCGAATGAGCTTGCTGGTATAAATCACTATTCACTTTGATGGGAAACAGAAGCTTGGACATTCTATCGAAGATCTCCTTTTAAATGTCTTTCAGGGCTCGAATGACACAAGAAGTAAATGATGACAATATTTTCATTTCCCGGTGAACATTTACTTTAACACGCATTTATGTGACCCTGCAGCACAAAAGCAGTGTTAAGTCGCTGGGGTATATTTGTAGCAATAGCCAACAATACATGTATGGGTCAAAATTATAGATTTTATTAATGCCAAAAATCATTAGGATATTAAAAAAAGTGTTCCATGAAGATATTTTGAAAATTACCTACCATAAATATATCAAAACTTAATTTTTGACTAGTAATATGCATTGCTAAGAACTTCATTGGAACAACTTTAAAGTATGATTTTCTCCATATTTAGATTTTTTTGCACCCTCATATACCAGATTTTCAAATAGTTGTATCTCAGCCAAATATTGTCCTCCTATCCTAACAAACCATACATCAATGGAAAGCTTATTATTCAATGAGTATAAAATCTCGACAATGTCGACCCTGACGACTGGTTTTGTGGTCCATAGTCAATCCGTTCAGTTCAGATCAAGCTGATTATGCTAGTGACGATTTTTGCTGTTTGGTGATTTGGGGAGAAGAAAAAAAAAAGATTAGTAGATAATGCTTTCTAAGGCACATAGAGACAAATGCGTGTTACAACAAATATCAAAGATGACCAAAGAACCAGCATTTTCAGTCCTTGTTGGATCCCAACTTCAGAGTATGAATCCAGTCGTGACACTGGACCGATGCTGCAAACGTAAAATCAGGCATCTCCTCTTATCATATCTACTCGGGAATATTCTGGTGGTCATGGTCCTGTTAAAACACCTTCGGCAGGGTGCCAGATCTGACTGGAGTAGACAAAGCCTTTGTTTGAGTTGCAGTCAATTTTCAGCGTCACAGCAATGATTGGACGTTAAAAACGCACTCCAGTGCAAAAATGGACCGGTTTTAAATCAATCAGTTTCAGAAACTTCGGTATCGGCACACTTAGGAGTAGGGAACCCATTTTCCCCTCTTAACTAAGAGTTTCCATCAATAAACTCCGAATTTTGTGTTATTATAGTGTAAATGTAGTGGTTATTTAGGTACGGGGTAGGATATTAAGGGATCAAAAAATGGGGCAGGCAAGATATGTGCGTTAATTGAAACAGCCAAAGTATATACATGTCATAAGAAACTAGTTAATAGTAAGAATAGGTCCTTAAAATTGTGTAACCAAAACTTCCACTTTTGAATACTTTTTCAAAAGGAAGAGACACAAAAAACAAAAGATGATCAAACAAAAATATTAAATGCCACTGCGCTAAAAATGGATGAAAATGACAAATTTAACTTGTGATCTGGAGAAAAACGACAAGATGCGAGTATGTTAACGCCACAATAGCAAACGTCATAAGCGATATGTAAAGCACAAAGAGTTCCTGCGTTTATTGTGTGACCTCGCAACTGGTTGCTGAAATAGCACATAATAAAATGCAATGCAAGACAATAAAACGGTGAATCACCAAAGTCCACTTGTCTGACACATTAAACCTGTTAACGTGCATTAGGTCACAGTTTGTTACTTGGCTACATTTAGCTTTTCACCGAGAGTATGCAATACTTTCAATGGGAGAGACAGCAACCGTGGAGCATCATGGGATCAAATGACACGAAAGAAGATCTCTGTAACTCTCAAGGTCACACATATGTGGGCTTGAACCCAGTAAACATTGAGTTACAGCAAAGACTTTGGGATTCAGACTACAATCACCACTACACCACAAAATCTAATCTCATACGGCCTGTAAAGCTGGAAGAGATGTTTGTTTTGGCATGATAGAAAAAGACAAAAAAATGGTTAATGGGTTAATACAATGTCACTATTGATCGTTCATCTAATGGTGTTTTCAGGAAAAGTGTTTTTTATATGGTGACATGCCGCTCCAGTAAACATGAAGTCATGGTTTGGGGACAGAACAGAATCTTTTTTTATAACAACATTGACGTTTGGTGTAATCTCAGTTCATCTCAGGACTGATCTTTATTTTCTCTGACGGTTCGATCTCCCTACAGCTACAGTTATCAATTTCACAGCACATTGATTTCAGTTGTACACACTGCCTCGCACACAGCTCATGCTTACTCAAACACACATATCACGCACTGGCGTCGAGTACAAACTACAATGACACTCACAGTGGCCTGAGCATGAGACGAGTCTCCTGACATCCCATAATTCATGAACAGGCTCTAAGCTCTCCAAATGTTGTTCTGGTGCATGTAAAATAAATCTAGAACTGCACACATGCACTGCAAGAGGCACAACAAACTCCCACAAGGGACAAACAAACACTAATTAACTAACTGGCGTTTCAGACATAGGCACCACAACTTCCCACTAGAGAGCAACTAACTAAAGCAACATCACAAATTTCTCACAAGAGGACAACTACCAAACTAACAAAACAATTTAGATATGGAACAAATAACTAAATTAGTACCGCATTATCTTATAAGGAGACATCAGCATAGGGCTGGGCGATCCGAATCCGAATTTAATCTTTTGCAACGATTAAATGTTTTTATAAATCGAGGAATCACGATTTTGAATAGAAATTAGGGCTGCACGATAAATCACATGCGATATTTAACGCGCATCTTGTCAGAAAGCTGGTCGCGAAAGATGAACGGGTTTTGCGAGTGTCAGTGAATCGGCTCGGTTTTCAATGCTGCTCAATGTGAAAGCATGCACGTGATGGAGATTTATGCGGATGTACAGAGAGGCTGTATGACAAGATGCGCATTAAATATTGCATGCGATTTATCGTGCAGCCCTAATAGAAATATTACCAAACGTTAGAATTAGACACTTTGACAATATGCCAATGATAACCATAAAGAGAATATATATCGCTAGGTGTCATTCACACAGAATGCGCTTTTGTGTTGACAAAGATGTGATGCCGGCAGGAATTGGAAAAAAAGCAAGAAGATGGGAGTGAACTTCTTTAATTGAGCGCTGTGATTTTCCATGCCGTTCAGGCCTGAGAGCGCAAGAGACGCTGAGCGAACAGTCAAACGCATCCATTAACATAGAAAAAATACAGACAACGCGCACAATCGAATAAAAAAAAAAAACGTGTGAAGAACTACTAATGTAGGTTGATTTTTCATGTTTGACAGGGTTTTAGTGAAAGCTGTGTTGGTTGTTTTTAGAACATTCCTACCCTATAGTTAATCAGTCTATGGTATTATACCTTACAGTCATTTAAAATAATATATCTTGACTTTGGGAATTTTTTTAAAGCATTTCTTTATTTCTGAACACATAATATGTATAAAGACAAGTTTGTACAATATGTAGTTATAGTTTATGCATCTTTTTTGCAAATATATTTAACAAGTGATTTGTTTAACATTTACATCATGTTAACTTCATGTGTAGTGCACTTGGAATAGAATTGCATTTAACTTAAAGAAAAAGTTACTTGAAACATGTTGTTATTGCATTTTCAAGTTGACTAGTTAAAAATCGTTAAAAAAAACAAATAAAACAAATAAAATCGAGAACGAGTCAAGGTTGGGAAACAAAAGTGAGATTTATTGTTTGCATATCGCAGCCTACATCAGCACAACAGTTTTTCCACAAGTTGACACCTTATCAACAACAAACTAAACAACAGACCAAAAAAAAAAAAAACAGCTGCTCAAAAATAAATTAACTCAATTACTTCTTTAAAATTGTAATTTGATTATATTACTGATTACTGCATTTAAAAAGTAACCAGATTACTAATTAGCCTACTTTACTTTCAAGTTTAGGCCTACTTATAAAGTTATCAAACCTAAAATATACACTACAAAGTGAAACTTCTTTCAGGAATTGGATAATGACTGAAAGAGTCTCAATCAGAGACTGACTGATCACTTGCATTTTTTCTATAACAGCGAAAATAACTAAAATGTTTATCCATTTTTGATCATACAGATAGAGTAATACATCCTTTGAAACGTAAAAATCGAGCGAGGCGGACAGACGAGCCGAGCGAGGGGAACAGAGGAAAAAGACAGGGAGCGGGCGAGACAGACGAGACGGGTGAGGTGAGACAGACGAGACGAGCGAGGCGAGAAAGACGAGAAGAGCGAGGCGAGAAAGACGAGAAGAGCGAGGCGAGAAAGACGAGAAGAGCGAGGCGAGACAGACGAGAAGAGCGAGACAGACGAGAAGAGCGAGACGAGACAGACGAGAAGAGCGAGGCGAGACAGACGAGGCGAGACAGACGAGAAGAGTGAGGCAAGGTGAGACAGACGAGAAGAGCGAGGCGAGACAGACGAGAAGAGTCAGACGAGAAGAGTCAGACGAGAAGAGTCAGACGAGAAGAGTGAGGCGAGACGAGCGAGGCGAGCGAGGCGAGACAGACGAGAAGACGACACGAGACAGACGAGAAGAGTGAGGCGAGAAAGACGAGAAGAGCGAGGCGAGACAGACGAGAAGAGCGAGGCGAGAAGAGCGAGGCGAGACAGACGAGACGAGCGAGGAGAGACAGACGAGAAGAGAGAGGAGAGACAGACGAGAAGAGAGAGGCGAGACAGACGAGACGAGCGAGGCGAGAAAGACGAGAAGAGCGAGGCGAGACCGACGAGAAGAGTGAGGCGAGCTGACAGACGAGAAGAGTGAGGCGAGACGACGAGAAGAGCGAGGCGAGACGTAATGTTATAATTTTGGATTTTGAAAAGCCTGTTGAATTATGCCATTTATCTATGGTGATTTTGTAAGTTTTTTAAGCATTCGTTTCTTATTTAATTTGTTCCACATTGTTTACTGATTTTTACTTTATTTAAACTTTGTCATTTATTTATTTTATTTGACATAAAAACCCCCACTCAAGGGTTGCAGTGCCTCAAGCTGTCGTATTCGTCTTGCTAATAAATTCTACTTTCTTAAGTATTTGGATTATATATGCATGTTTACTTATCCAGTTTTGTATAGGGACTATTTGTAGACTTTAATTAGGATAGCTTGTAATATAGCATGCGTTATTTTTTTTTTGTTAATAAAAGTTCTATGTTTTATATATAGGCTAAGTGAGTTTGACGTTGTATTTTGTTGTTGCATTAAAGCAATTGACGCCTAAATTGACGCTAATTCGAGTAAAAAAAAAAAGTTAAATGCGCACAGTGCTTTTAAGCTATTCAAAAGCGAAGGAAAGCAAGGAAAAGAGGGAAAACTCAAACAAACAATTGCTTGACGCCGAATTGCCGCTAATTTGAAAATGAAAGTAAAATGCGCACGCCGCTTTTGCAAGCTATTTAAAAGCGAAGGAAAGCGAGGAAAAGAGGGAACGCCCCCGCGTGATACCGGTATTACCGGTGTTGTCACAGTCGATTAACCGGTGGGAAAACATGTCTCACCACACAACCCATTACGTATGCGGAACGCCGCTATTAGTGTTATAGTGACAAACTTACACATTTACTAGTTGAACTTTTCCCAAACTATAATGCCAGACTAAAATATGTGAAATCGAGTGCAACATTTAAAAAAGATGATAGGGAACACTTTCAGTTGCATCTGTTGTACAAACTCATTGCATTGGCTTGCATTCTCCGGTGATTTATTAAAGGGAATACTGACGTGCAAAACACGATTTTAAAAAGCATTTTACTTCATATTTTTTCTTAACACTGCATTTGTAACTTAAGTAACGTAATTTTATTGACATTAGTAACTGTAAACAAATTACATAAATTCAGTAAAGGTAATGATCCCCATCATGCGTTATCAGGAAAATAATTACAGTAAATACAGTAACAGTACTGTGTAACGCGTTATACCAAACTCTGTAAACAACCAACTAACTAAACTAGCAAAAGCATTATAATATCCCACATGAGGACAACTAACCAACAAACTAACATCTTAACATGGAGACTACAGTGGCATCACAGTTAATCTCCTAGCTACCTATCCAAAGCATACAAGTAGCACCACAATTCCCAACAAGCAGACAACTAACCAATTCACTTTTGATTAAATAGCAATTTCTCCACAATGGGCCAATTAACTAACCAACCAAACAACAAACTAACTTGCATTTCAGACACTTGCACTAAGGCGGCAGCAGAACTTCCCAACAAATTAACATTTTAGCATGGGAAAACAACTAAGAATAGGACAACTAACAAAGTTTGTTAGTGATTTTGAATAGAAATATTGCCAAATGCCAGAATTAGACAATATGCTAATGATAACAGTTAAGAGAAAAGAATGATTAACCACTCACGTGTGACACGCTCTATAACACATCACTAGGTGCTGTTCACACAGAATGCACTTATTTTTGTTGACAAAGATGTAAGGCGGGCAGTGGAATTAGTAAAAAGCACAAGGAGACAGAGATGAACTTTTAACCATGTTTTTAGAATGCCATTTCATTAATGAGACGCTGCAAGAGACATGAACGCAACGATCAAATGCATCCATCAAGTGCATGTGTAGAAAAAAACAACGGAAAGGCAGTGCATGGAATGAAACACCTGTAATGAACTATTACCATATATCCGATATGTTTGCATAATGGTGACAGGCTGAGAGCTGCTGTTACTTTCTTTATTGAACATTTACTGTTAATAATAGTTATGTGTTTCATAATTTATCTTCATCATGTGAATTGCCTTGACCTTTTAGCATTTTTCTTATATTATTATTGAACATTCGATACGTTTAAGATAAGTTTGTACAATATGTGCCATAATATTTCATGGATGTTTTCTGCAAAGATATTTAACAAGTGATCTGTTTTACATTTACACCATGATGACAACTCAACTTCATGTGTTCGGCACTTGGAATAGAACTAGATGACTAGTTAAAGAGGACTAGTTAAAAGTAAAAAGAAAAAGAAAAGAAATAGAGAATAAGTCACATTCTTGAAAAAAAAAAAGTGATTAATTTTTTTCCATAATGCCGACAAAAAGTTAATATAACTGACTTAATACACGGACTGACCCAATACACTATCATTTTAACATGGGGACTATAGTGGCATCCCAACTAACCTCCTAACCATCAAACTAAATCAATTTCCCACAATGAAAGGACACAATTAACCAACTAAGACCGGCACTATTAGTAGCATCATAAAGGGGCCCAACTAACCAACCAAACAAAAAACCAACATAACATTTTAGACATGGGCACTACAATTCCTCAGATAGGGAACTAACTAACTAGGCCTAACTAACTAACTAGCACTACAGTAGACTAGGGATGCAACGATTATAGATTTTGTTGGTACGATTATTGTCTGAGGAATAATCACGGTTTTACGATTATGACGATTATTATGCATTCATTCATTTCCCAACATCACTAATGTATAAAATCACATGAACACACTTTAGATATTAAAGTATTATTTTTTGCTAGCTTTTGAAACAGAAATAACACAGTAGCCAACAATACAGCACAAAATAATAATAAAAAAGACAAACAGAAGTCCATCTCTCCCATTGGAATTAAAAAAAGGTGACCTCTGCTCTGTAAACATCCATAACCGTATCTCTCGTTTGAAAATAACAAATGGAAATAGATCGCAAAAGTATTTAATGTTTTCAGTTTGTACATTCTGTACATTTCTTTTGGACCTGGGGCAGAAAACTGTAAACATGGTGAAAAAAAAAAATCTTGTTGTTTTTTTTCTTATGAATAATACTACAACACGGATAGTAAATAAAGTTAATGAAGTAGCCTATTATTAATATACGACTAATATACTTTATTTGTCCCACAGGGGAAACTGTCTCTAATGATGGAAATAAACTGAAATATTAATCAACTGTCATCCATACGTATTCATCTTAATAATCTTTATAATAATTCATATAATTTTACATGTGGCCTGAGAAAATCAATCTATATTTGGTTTGTGAGATCAGAGATCGCGCTGCGCACGTGTACAAACATTCAGGAGGACACAAAATTCTTGAGAATGCTGCCCCGTGACTTTATTAATAAAATAGATTAAATAGCCTACTGGAGAGACGCACAGACGCAGGCAGGCTAATCCACACAGGCAACTGTCACCGCTCTCTCTCTCTCTCTCGAATAATTAATTCAAGTAGCTAAATGTTATAATTAAATTTAATGCAATAAATGGATCTTACCGCAACTATTAATCTCCTTTATGATCGAAGCGGAGAATACGGAGCCTAACGAGCTGTAGCTTCGCGTCAGGTGGTTCTTGCCTTCACGTCGTGCATTAAAATCGTTCAGTGTACAGCTAGCCGTGCATTATCCCTTATGTATTCGCTCTTTAGCAGCAGTTTTTTACAGCTATATTTAAATGACACCCTGGTCATTCTTGGCGTACCCAAAATGGTCCCACACTGTCGACAGGCGTTTCTCTGGTGAAATAAAGCTTCGCTGTTTGGTTCCTCTGTCACAGTTCATCGAATGCATGTAGTAGCCTCGTGCCTCTCACGTCATTTTAAGCTGGTGCACCGCTAGTGTAACTTTTTCGTTTTGCGCAAGCTGCAACAGCTCTGTTCCGTGTAACAGAAACACTCTGTTTAGCAGAACCTTTACGATTAATTAACCGTGACGTTTTAAAGCGCGATAATCGCGAAACCGGTTAATCGCTGCATCCCTACAGTAGACTTGAAGTAATGTCAAAAGAAGAACATGAGCTTGACCTTACATTGTGTCTCACACTGACCTGATACGAAGGCTTTATTCATACTTCTGTTTTAGCCCAAACAGCTGATGACAGAGTGAAACATGATTTGAGACAAGCACTTCTGCATGTCTGTGTGTGGATTTGGCTGATTTGATCACCACAGGAGGTGAATCAACTCTCTTCTGTGGAGCCAAATGCATCCGTTCACACACACACACACACACACACACACACACACACAGATTTACCCCACACGCTCCTGCACTACATATGAGCACAACGGTTTCTGTCTTTCAAGCTCACACAGGAAATCAGCTAGAATAATGCTCACTTCCCTCCCCTCCCCCTTTAACCACACACACACACACACACACAAACCTCAAATATAACATAAACTCTACATTTAAATACATTTTTAAAAAAAACACACATCATTCCCAGGGAACATTGCAGATAGTGCGCACACACACACCACACACACACCACACACAGAGCCTGCTCTAGATCAAAAGAGAGCTGCTCTAAACCCAACAGGACTTTCCAATCAGAGAGAGCAGAGAGATTATTGTGTGTGTGTGAGTGAAAATAGTAGAGTGAAAATCTCCAGCTGATGAGACGCCAGATAGCCGGCTCTGCTCCTCTGGGCCCTCGCCAATCTTCACACAACACACACACACACACACACACACACCCCCACACAAACACACACACACACACGCGGGTACATCCCTGGCACAAAACACAAACCACCGGTGTTTTACACCATAAAATATTTAGACCCTAAAGAGTCTGAATTAAAGCCGCACAGAGCGAGCGCTCCGAGGGACTGCGCAGTCATAAACTCTAAAAACATTAGCGATCCTTTTATGAGTTCCACTATCTTCATTTATTCACAAACAACCCTATAAATTACAAATGGTATTATCGTGTGTGTGTGTGTGTGTGTTGTGTGGGATGTGGGTGTGAGTTGGGGTGTGTGTGTGTGTGTGGGTGTGTGTTGGGGTGTGTGTGTGTGGTGTGTGGGGTGTGTGTGGCGTAATCGTGTGGTTTGTGTGGTGTGTTGGGGGTGTGTGTGTGTGTGTGTGTGATTGGCGAGGGACCAGAGGAGCAGAGCCGGCTATCTGGCGGCTCATCAGCTGGAGATTTTCACTCTACTATTTTCACTCACACACACCCAAAACCCCTTAATACAAATATAGGACTTTTTAATAACTTGTCGCACGGTCTCATAATTACGATATAAAGAGGCCATAGCGGCCTTAAAAATCTTTCTGTTCAAGTCGTGGGGCAAATGTTGCATGATATGCTTCTTTTTAATTCACTGCAGAGAGCACCTGTCGATGACAAACCAAATTAAACTGTGTTCTATCAAACAGAAGGTGAAAAATGATACAACCTTGAGATGAATAGGGTGTAAAGACAAGCAGGAAAGAGGAAATTGAAATCGAGCGATATAATGTTGTGAAGAAAAACCTCAGGAAGTAAAAGCTCAGAATGGAAGCGACGCACATCTAGGCCACTGAATTATCACTCGTGCTTTGGGTTTGTTTTCACAAAACACAATTTGACAGTATGAATTATGTACATCGTCGCAGAGAAACGCTCAAAGGTTAACTTTAGTGATTATCCCAGGACGGAATTAATTTGGGAATGAAATTAACGCATTCTTAGGATATTCTTCTTTTTTTTTTTTTCTCTCACAGAGTGCATGAAATCAAATTCTTGATTAAAGCATCATGAGCAGTGACCAGAAACAAAACAATGAATGCTACATTTTGGATCACAAAATCCATGACCATATCAGAGCACTGATGCACTGCTCAGGGCTGCGTTTCCCAAAAAGCATCATAAGCTTAAGTTGATTGTAGACGAATCATCACCAATGGGCTCGACACGTAGATTGTGTGCTTTTGGGAAAACGAGCCCTGATTTAGTTACTTGTGAAATTCTGCATTTCTGTAGATAAAATTTGTACTTTTTTCCTCGAAGGACAGCCAAAACAGACAAGTCAAAGACAGAGAATCCAACAAAAGGAGAAAAAACACAATATGAACAAAAATTCAGAGCTCAACCAAAAAAATGGAGCGTCATTTTGGAATGCTGGTTTTCCTTCAGGGGGCTATTTTAGGATTATTAGATTTTTTTTTTTAATGTATGGAAGATGGAGGTTTCGGATTTGATGCCCACAACCCTCTAAATGATGATTTTCTTGCAATAAGTTCATTTCTGCAATATACTCATGAAAAAGCCCTTTACCCGGTTTTAAAAGTCAATCACCATAAAATAAACCAAAATGTCTTGTAAATAATAAAACAATATTAATTTGATTTAAACTATTAAAAAAAAATCCAGAAATATATTAAGTTTACCTGCTACATATAAACAAAATCATTGCAATTCATGTCAATTGTTATTTGTTTAATTAAGATTATTAGAATTTATACACTTTGACAGTATTTTTAACAGCTTAAAAGTCATTGCCATGTATGTTTACTAGGGCTGTGCGATTAATCGAAATCTAATCGAAATCGCGATTTGAGACATTGCGATTTCCTAATCACAAAGCCTGCGATATGAACGCGATATTACTCTGTTCCAGAGCATATGCATAATATGCATCTACTGATTATGGCATCTACTGGAGTCAGCTCGATAGTAGGCAATTAAAACTAAAGAAATTAATTCTTGAAAAACATATGCAACTTACGAACAAAAAAGGTCATTTGCAAGAGCTGCGTCACAGCGCATATCAAGAGCGCCCTTATCGGTTCTGTTTTCAGTACTGGATAATAAAAGATACATTCTTAGATGTTTTTGTACGTGAACGTTATCTTACACATTTCATCTCCCCAACAGATTAATTTGAAATAAATTTATAATGCATGTTAGCTATTCCCAATTCAGAAGAGCGCACAAACAGCCTGTGTCTGTGAATGCTTCTCATACTCGCTCCTCTTGCCCAGCGGAGGCGAACCTGCGTCACGGACGAGCCGTTCACAAATGAACGCATCACGCAGCCTGATCGTAATGTGGTTTATAATAGCACCCGCTCCACCAAGTCTCCCGAGCGATGGCGTGCTGGGGGGCATGACAGTATGGATGAGGCTTGACGCACGCGCACAATCTGTGTTGACTCGCGCCTGGCTCCGCGTTAAAAACTAAAGTAAATTCAGTCTAACTGCTTGCTAATTTCACTTGGATGAAATGAAACATTCAGCACATTTTCCACTTGTTCTTAAAATCCCAAATACTTAAAATGAACAAATCAGCCTATGTAACATATGTAATACTAATAATTGACTTAAGAAATACAGTTCTTTAATTATAAAAAATAAACAAATATTTCTGGAATGCAGTAATTAAGTAATTCTGTAAACTGTTATATCCATTATAATCTTGCTGCTGAAAAAAAAAAAAAAACAACGAACCTTCCCACAAACACAATTAACAGAGTAAATGGATTTCCGGTTAAATGGGAATTGTGTTGGTTTTAATGTAAACTATAATGGTGTCTACTAGTATTTGATGGATTCTATTGGTGGGATGTAATCTGGCAGATGGCAACCAATAGAATTTCTATTGGAATAATGCCCAAAACAAAAAGGAATTTTCTAATGGTTTAATGGAAACTATAAGACTTTCTGTGATGGTTTCTATTGTTTTCTTCAGCAGGGTAATGATACCCATACTGTGCGGCACATTACTTGACAATATTGAGCTGAAGCTTGACTTTGCAAATGTAAAAAAAATCGCAATCGCAATATCGGTAAAAAAAATTATAAAAATCGCAATTTTATATTTTCCCCCAAATCGCACAGCCCTACTGTCTACATACAGTCATTTATTCAGACACCTTCAACGTCTCACATTAGCAGTTTATTCGTTAAAAAAAAGAAACTCAAGAGTTAAACCGTGTCAATACAAATTAATCTTGATAATGTCAGATAACTTTGATAGAAAGGTATGTAAAAAAACATGGTCCCGTGTCAAAGTGCCACATTTTTAGCGTTTGATGGTAGTCCACTGTATGAGGAATGTTTGGGTGTGAAATGTCAGTGTTACTTGATTGGGTTCTCCTCACTTACCATAAAGACTATAGTGTCCTGCAACCAGTAAAACATATCAAATTCTATCTGGTGTCTGCATAAATTTTGTTTGGACGTTATAGGAAAATTAGTCAGGTCAAGACTCACGCGGCCTGAATCAGACAAATGTTTTCACGACCAAGAATCGTCTGTCAATTGAAAGGCAGGTTTGCGCAGGCGGAGATTCGCAGTGCTGTTTTAGTTTTTTGTTACGTCACACTTTTGTTCATCGTGTTCTTCCCTATAGCTTCCCCCCACTAAACGCGACATGTCTGTCTCCGCTTCCACTCACCCTATTACACCCAAAATGCCACCCTGCCCACGTCTAAAAATAAAAACAACCACTTGCCGGTTAGGTGCCATGAGATCACTTCCTGTAAGACAGGATATGAGCATCTGTCACCACAGGAAATAATTACTGCATGTGAGACACTAAGGTGCGTATATTGTGTTGCCTTTGCTTACGGAGAGTGCCAGGCAAACCTAAAAACCTAAATGGACAGGCAAAACAAGTGAAAAATGCCCTCATCTAGCAATTCCAATGCTCCACATAGTAATAAAACATCTAAAATATCTTTAGTGTACGTTTTTCTACGAAGTTTACCTTCTTGCTTCCGATGGACAAATGCAACTTTTTAAAACAAAGCACTTGCGTCTGACATTTTGGTTTCCGTTTTGAAAAGAGCATGCAATAAGTGAACGATTGGTTAACTGCTGGGGAAAAACATCTGATGTGTAACATTATATTACATCTGCGCACTACAGTAGGTCTTAATATACAGTCTCAATGTTAATCAAATAAAAGAGGGAATCACTCGTTTGTTTCTCTTACTGGAATGATTCTTTTTAGATGTAAATTTAAGAAAGTAAAGTACTATATGTTTAATTTGTTTCCTTTGTTTCCTTGATTTGCATTTTTGTTCTTGTTTTTAATAACAAAGATAAAATAACAAAAATAACTATATTATGATTAATATAGTAATTATTATTAAGAAAAGAATTGGAGGAAAATTTTTTTGGGTACAGCAAAATTGTGACCTCTGAATCATAATGAATCGAATCGTGAGTCAAGTGAAGAGTCCAACTCTGGCACAATAAGTCCTCGTGATTGCTCAAACACCCCCAAAACACCACAAAAGAAGTTGCGATATTGTGACTAGGGTTGGGCCGATAGACGATGCCGATGGCTGATAGACATCACGATGTTGAGCCGGCATCGTGATTTCCGCCGCGTCCCAACTCCGTGTTCTGAAAGGAAATTAAGTGTACTACGGAACCCTAAAGGGAATAAATATGAGATGGATGGAAAATATATATTTTGATACGTTCTCTCGCAGTTATATCATTGGGTAATTATACTACATACATATTTCGGGCATCAGGGAGCCGCTATTATACCTGGCATTGAAACTGCTTTTGAATGCACGATCGCTTTTTAGTTTCACTTTCACATTCGAGATTTGCGATTGCACGTCGTCTGTTTATACTCTGGAGCGGCAGTACTTACCACACATTTAACAAGATCATATGCTTGTCAGTGGTGCTCAGGATCTGAAAATCATTCGCCATCGTCCTCAGTCATCTCTCCGTACTCTGTTTATGTGGTAAGTGACGATTTATGTTACTGCATGTAACAGGCAACCAGGTAACACCGTGCTCTACACCAAGATGTATAGGTCTACACCAGACGCGAAGTGTCGTGTTGCGCCACATCAGCGCTAAAGTCTGTCTACATTGATCGCGACAGTTGAATCATTTGAAATGTGTCAATACGTCATAAATAAAACGCGGCAGCAGTTTACTGAGGGGATTGTCGCATACACAGGGTACGACAGCATCAGATATAATGAGTTCTATACACAATTATTATAGTCTATGAGGAATCTTATGAGCGATAAGTGGATCATAGGATTTTGTCGCACCGCGCCGTCTCCGTTCGGTGTTAGGAAATCGTTATTTGTTTTCCATGCCTCTAAGGTTCACGCTTCGGCACAAAGGGTAAGGCATTATCATATCTCTCAAAATATCATCTGCTCTGGGCTGCCTCAGAAGGCCACCAGCACGCCACGGGTCCATAACTACTGTCGGATGCACACTGCACATTTAAATGGCAAAACCTTTCTAGATCTGACATGTCATCTGGTTGGCGAATCTGAGCAACTGGACAGAGTCAGGGTGGAATGGTTTCCTGCTGGAAAACAAGACTGTGTTTACAAGGTAAACGGATCAGTAAAAGTGCTTTTAATGCGAGCTTCACTCTTTCGCTGTTTTGCCCTCCCCGGTTTTTTTTTCAAATAGTTTATCTCGGCCAAATATTGTCCTATCAACAAACCATACATCAATGGAAAGCTTATTTATTTAAATTCAATTTCACAAAGTTGACCATTATGACTTGGTTTTGTGTTCCAGGGGTCACATATGTTCTATTTTTGGTCGTCAGCATCAATGAGTGTGGCCAAGCATTTTAACATGAAAAGGGAATGCAAATGTAATACATTTAAAGAAGCAATCACTGGATTTGCTCAAATTCGCCAGACTACTGAGCTTTGTTTTGAAACAGTGTCAAAAATAGACCACAGGTCAATGAGGGGTGCATGATTCGGGGAAATTTTATTTTATTTTATTTTTTAAATCGAATCTAATTTGAAATGTGATTTTTTTTTTTAAATACAGTAAAATAGTAAGAACACAGTGCCACACTTTACGCTGAAATATGCAGGCTATATTTAAGTAAAACCACAGCCTTTGCTATAAATATTTCCCATGCATACAGGCCTAGTCAAAGTCAGTCAAAATGTTGAAACACACCACAGGATTTACTGTATTGACCAGCTAACGCTGGTTTGTGCAGATTTGAGTTCTTTTAGCTTAGTTCAGTCTGAGAATATAAACATGTTTGGCCTGATTTTAGAACACATTGTTTTTGTTTGTCACGTGAAGAAACAAGGCACACGTGTGAGTTTGAGTTCTGAACAACTTGAACGTCAGTTAGTGTGTGATCCTCAGTCATTTAGTGTATGATGCCCAGTTTTTCTCTGTAACCATTTACAAAGCATGTAGTGCCTAGCGTTTGAAAATCTGTTCTGTGGTGTAGTGTACTGTATAAGCGAGAATACATTCACATAAACCATAGTGAGATTATGGCTAGATTATGTAAAACATACGCAAATATTTACTCTTTATGCCCTTGTTTGACGTGGTGGGACCTTTAGTATTACATGTTAACATTTACATTATAATACAACAGCCAGAAAACAAAACAAAAGGAATAAGACGACTCGCACCACATGATCTGAAGAATCCAATGAAAATGTCTTGTAGAGCCAGCAACATTTTAAAACGCTTCATCTGTTGCGGGATTACATTTGTACAGTGTCAAATGTTACTAGAAACAAGGGTGAGATTATGTGTCAAATGCACAGAAGAGAAGAGATTATCAAACGGCTGGGCTGGCAAAAAGAGGAATGAAAAATGAGCTAGCGGTACTCAGTCTTCTTGACTGAAAAGGGTTACAGCTCCATTTATGTGTTGGGCTTGATGTAGTGATGTCTTTTATGCAAGAGAGAGAGGAATGACACATTAGGGGAGGAAGGTCAGATGTTGAGAGAGGGATGATGAAGAGAGAGAGAGAGACGGAGGAGAGGGAGAGAGAGAGAGAGCGAGAGAGAGGTGCGGGAGAGAGGTAGGCGGAGAGCGACTTCGAGAGAGAGAATTCCCCTGACAGCGAGTAAACTGGAAAATGTAAATGTGAGTCTCAGTCATGCAAAAGCATCGGCTCGCACTGATGTGAACAGGGCAGAGCATGACACTGGAACACACACAGATGAGGCATTATGGGATATGATCATTCAAGATAGTGAGAGCCGTCAGTGAGAAAGCTCCAGTATAGATCTGGCCTGGACTACATCACATCCCCATGGGAACATGTGTCTGTTTAACGGAGCTGAACTTCAACAGACCTACAGTAACGCAATACAGCAACTCACAAACTCTAGAAAGAGTCACTGCAAAGGACCAGACTCGAGTTAGATTCATAGACTCAATATCTTAAATGCCTGATAAGGGAAAATGATTTCATACTAAATACTGTACTGTAAGAAAGTTACAGGCTCTATCTGCTTATCATCAAACATAACAAAAGCAATCAATCAATGCTGTTTTTTTATGATAAGCAACAAATGGCAATATGCGAACCAACCACAATAATAACCAATAAACATTATTACATAATATTAAGACACACAAACACATATACACACACATATATATATATAAAACTGTGTTGTGAGTTAGTAGCATTATATAATATTTATTGGTTATTATGCGTTGCACCAACCACATGTTCAATACTTAGGTCAATATGTATGTCGAATAATAAGCAATACGAAATAAAAAATCTTATACATTTATTATAAATATTGACAGTTATTAAAAAATACTTTATAATACAAAAGATAGTAGTATTATTATTATAGTTATGATGTTAATACCCTAGCAGCATGGGCTAGAACCAAAAAAAATCAAACAAACTTCAACTGAAACAATAAAATATATAATAATATTAATTAAAATAAATATCATCGTTGCCAAAGATCATCGATGGCTCACAATTGTAGTTGTACAATCATTGTATATGATTACAAATAACAATCTTCTGGAGTCTTGTAAACAATTGACTAAAATGAACAATTGTTTTTCTAAAATCTTATTAGTCGAGCCAATTTAGTCATTGTAATACATCTAGTATGCACAGCTGTGATATTATTTGGATTAGTGCAGCTGCTCGGCATTGTAAACAGCCTAGAGGTTCGGTGATGTTAGGTACACTAATGTTCACCGAGATTATAATATAAAAAAATATATAATACATTCTCAAAGTCCGGACTCCGGCCCGGATCTGAACCCGCCTCCATTTCGTATTTCAAGAGCACTAGGGGATTAAAAGTGTGCATTTCCTACTTCAATAAACGCATGTTAAACCTGTAAATCATTTGCAATCACTCGTCAATCATATATCACATAGTTTTCTTTATGTGATAAGATGGTCTGACTCTGAAATGAAAGCGAAGGAGAGATATTTAAATTTCGGCCGACACTTCACCGCGGTGAGCGTTTGGATGGGCGAGGATGCCAGTTTCAAGGAAAAGAAAAGTTGACAAAGAAAATAGAATTTTCAAAGACGATTGGACAGAGAGGTATGCGTTCATTTTGCTCCAATCCAGCACGAAGCCATCCTGTTTGATTTGTAACGAGACAGTTGTCGAGTTGTGAAGAGTGGAAATGTCAAACGCCACAATGAAACAAAACACAGCCTCTGTATTTTGCGCCATGTTACTTTTGGCCTGCCTCTTGCTGACACTTCAATGAATTGTTTTGCCATTTTTGCACTTGTTATTAATGTATTTTGAATGCAAAATGCCAAAAAAAAATCTGTGTTGATTTGTTATGCATGTTTATTAAAAACAAGTTTTGCAACAACCAAATATTCCGGACCTTTGACATTGATGAAAATTCAGATTTGGGCCTTTGAATGTAGACTTTGCGAACCCCTAATATATATTTATCAGTCATTCATGTCCATTGTCATTTTGCTGTTGTGTGGTTTCATAAAAGCATTAAGCCCCACTGCCCAAATTCATCCCGATCACCTAAAATCCTCAAAGATGCTTTAAAGTGCATGTTAGCACTGTTTGCTGTGTGGCGGCACATCAGATGGATGAAACAGAGGGCTTTAGGACGGGGGCGTGGTGACTATTTATAGAACACAACTCATTACCTCACGCTCTCTTCACATCGACAGAGCTGTCCGTCAAACTGAGAGAAACAGGGCGCCTGTTCCAAATCACGCTCGCGTACATGCACGCAAAATATTTACATATTTTTAGATTGCACACAAGCTACTTGTCTTAACGTGTTTTGTCTGCCTCTGAATGTGGTTTCATTGATTGCAAAATGCAAACATTTTGTACCCCATTTACACCAGCACTGTGATACGAGACGGAGGGTCAGGTGAGGGGTGACAGAAAAGCTATCCATGAACTAGAGATGCATGTGAACAAAGAGCGTGCAACACAGACATGTTTCTCCACCGTATGTGCACACACATGCATACGAGAACACATTAAAACAAAAAACTGTGTCACTCACCATTAAATATTAAACAGTGCATTATGACAATGCAAGCTGACAATAAAAATCAAAGATGCGATGTGACAAGTGACTGGTCTGTCCACACAGAAAGAGAAAATGCAACAATCCCAACCATTCAAACGAACAGACCTGATGCTTATTATATAGTAGTAGTTTTGTAGAGACATTAGACCATGAAAATAACAACCAAATTAACCAAAAGCGTAGATTTTAAAAGATACATTTTATTTTTTTATTATTTACTGCATCACACCTGATCAGGACACTTGAAGCATAAAGTAGCACTGTTCAAAAGCTTGCCGTCAAATAAATGAATACTTTTATTTAACAAGCACGCATAAAAAAAAACGTTTTAAAGTGACAGTAAAGACTTCTACTTCAAACAAATGCCGTTCTTTTGAACTTTTGTTTGTTTGACGGCACATTTTTCATTGTACATGCATCCAACATAACAAAAGAGCTACATTATCTTCCAGTTTAGTAAATGACTAAATTCATTCCCTGATAAAATATAATAAGATCAACTCTTTGTCTTTTGTTTTCAAAGCGGCAGACAATTGACTCAATGTTTCTCTAGCTTGGCCTAATAACAGCCATCTATTTCTCACATTTTTTATCTAATTGACATTTCTGCGTGACAGCACAGCATTTATTTCCCCAGTAGCGTGACCTAGAGAGCCACCTTACTGTGACAGGCCTGCTGTTGTGAACATGTAAAGGGGCTGAGGTCAATATCGGTAACTGAATCCACTGGAGCAATGCAATTACCTAAAGCATCAGCGGCAAGCGTCTTTTACAAATTCACACAGCTTTCGAGACCGTCATTAACATCTGCACATGTGAGTGTCATAAAATCAGTGTCAAAGTATTCCTTGCGTTATCTTGAGTGGTGTTCTTCTACGAGGCTCGCTGAAGCTGATCACAGCTGAACATTACGACTGATGGCAGAGGTTTAATTTTTAATGCGCTTTCCTACTGGGCCATAGACTCTCGAGCCACCCCGTCTGACTGCCAGCATGGTTACTCCCATCCTGATGCATTTTTCAACAGAGACGTTGAGCTCACATGGAAGAGACTGAGAGAGAAGATAAAAAAAAAATGTTCCCAGTCCCAGAAGACAACGATAGCCGAGGGACTCATCCCTCACGCTGACGTGAGAAGATCATTAGAGCATGTCCATCTAAATGGATTGAATGCTATACAAGAGCAAACCAATATTAATGACAAATGCATTGCAGAAATGTTGACATGCAAGTGATCAGACATTAGGTTTTAGTAAAGACCTGAAAACACTAAGGACTAATAAAATATAATCTACACGCTAAGCGACAAAGAAAGAAAGAAACGGATGTAACGTTGCATTCTCAGCATTTTGTCAATGGGGGAATTTTTTATCAAACATAAATTTAAATCGTCTTCTCTGTTCTCTTTATTGGTTTTCAGTCATTATTCATATATACACTACAGTCCAAAATTTTTCGAAGTACAGTTTTTTTTTTCATGGAAAACCATACTTTATCATGCAAAAAAACACATTCATTTAAAAAAAATTGCCATTAAATCAGGAAGAGTGTCGTAAAAGACTTTTACTTGTAAAAAAGTATGTACAGTGTCTCAAAAAAATATTTTTGTTTATTTGAACTTTTTATCATCAACAAATCTTGAAACAAATGTTTTATGGTTTCAACAACAACAACAACAACAACAACAAAAAAACATTAAGCAGCACAACTGAACATTGATTTTGAGCACAAGATATTTAAATGTAACTAAGTATTAACACTGTTTTTAGAAAAAAAAAATCTTAACGCCCCCCAAAAATTTTAAAACGGGTAGACATACACCACTCACTTTCAAGAACACTGATAAATGAAACCTTTAGCAAATATTTAAAAACAAATGCCATTTTCATATTCATACATTACAATGTTTGTGATGCCACTAAATTAAAATTTTTAAGCATACTTGGTTATTTGTAATTTTTTTTTTTTACCAAAATAGTATTATACTTTACATTAAAGAATTAAAATGGAAAATAATTCTTGGCTTATTGTATTGACCAGAACACAATTTGTAACAGCAAAAGCAGCATTCTCAGTGCCGTCGCATTCTCTTTTACTGTCATGGTGGATCTACAGCAAGAAGACAATCTTCCTGAACTAGTTAGTTAAACTTCTAACACTTTTATAACTACAATAGCTATTTGAATAACACCAGACCTGCTTTACCTGAACCGACATTTGATGTTAACTGAGCACTGTTACAACCACAGAAGGCAAACGAAAAACAGGGTATTACAGTGAGTACGGAAAGTATTCAGACCCCCTTAAATTTTTAACTCTTTGTTATATTGCAGCAATTTGCTAAAATCATTTAAGTAAATTATTTTTCCTCATTAATGTACACACAGCAACCCATATTGACAGAAAAACACAGAATTGTTGACACATTTTTGGCAGATTTATTAAAAAGAAAAAAACTGAAATATCACATGGTCCAAAAATATTCAGACCCTTTGCTGTGACACTCCTATATTTAACTCAGGTGCTGTCCATTACTTCTGATCATCCTTGAAATGGTTCTACACCTTAATTTGAGTCCAAATGTGTTTGATTATACTGATTGGACTTAATTAGGAAAGCCACACACCTGTATATATAAGACCTTACAGCTCACAGTGCATTGTCAGGAGCAAATGAGAATCATGGAGTTGAAAAAGGAACTGCTGACGAGCTCGAGGGGACGACATGTGGCAAAAGCACCAGATCTGGCCAAGGTTACAAAATTCTGCGCACTTAGGTGTCTAATGGAGCACAGTGGCCTCATAATCCCTTAATGGAAGGGTACGTTTTTGGCGTGGATGACCAGAACCATTCCTAGAGCTGGCCGTCCGGCCAAACTGAGCTATCGAGGGAGAAGGGCCTTGGTGAGAGAGGTAAAGAAGAAACCAAAGATCACTGTGGCTGAGCTCCAAAGATGCAGTCGGGAGATGGGAGGGAGGGGGGACAAGGTGTATAAAGTAAACCATCATGCAGCACTACAACAGTCGGGGGGCTTTATGGCAGAGTGGCCTGATGGAAGCCTCTCCTCAGTGCAAGATACATGAAAGCCCGCATTGAGTTTGCTAAAAAAAAACACCTGAAGGACTCAAAGATGGTGAGAAATAAGATTCTCTGGTCTTATGCTGAGGACAAGGAGGAAATTTTGGCCGTAATTCTAAGCGGTATGTGTGGAGAAAAAAAGGGCACTGCTCATCACCTGTCCAATACATTCCCAACAGTGAAGCATGGTGGTGGCAGCATCATGCTGTGTGGGGGTGTTTTTCAGCTGCAGGGACAGGACGGCTTGTTGCAATCGAGGGAAAGATGAATGCAGTTAAGTACAGGGATATCCTGGACGAAAAACCTTCTCCAGAGTGCTCAGGACCTCAGACTGGGCCGAAGGTTTACCTTCCAACAAGACAATGACCCTAGCACACAGCTAAAATAACGAAGGAGTGGCTTCACAACAACTCTGTGATTGTTCTTGAATGGCCCAGCCAGAGTCCTGACTTGAACCCAATTGAGCATCTCTTGAGAGACCTAATAATGGCTGTCCACCAACGTTTACCATCCAACCTGACAGAACTGGAGAGGATATGCAAGGAGGAATGGCAGAGGATCCCCAAATCCAGGTGTGAAAAACTTGTTGCATCTTTCCCAAAAAGACTCATGGCTGTATTAGATCAAAAGGGTGCTTCTACTAAATACTGAGCAAAGGGTCTGAATACTTAGGACCATGTGATATTTCAGTTTTTCTTTTTTAATAAATCTGCAAAAATGTCAACAATTCTGTGTTTTTCTGTCAATATGGGGTGCTGTGTGTACATTAATGAGGAAAAAAAAAAAATTAAATGATTTTAGCAAATGGCTGCAAAATAACAAAGAGTGAAAAATTTAAGGGGGTCTGAATACTTTCCGTACCCACTGTATATGAACAACAGGGCCACGCTCGTGCAATGCATTGGTTAAGCATTTAAATCTGTGTGTTGTGCACTTACTTATGTATGTTTCTGGCATAAAAGCTATGGGGCAGCTAGGTTGAAATACAATAATTAAGATCAAAGATCATTCTATGTGGTGAACAGAAACACAACCTCACTGAGCACAGAACAAAAAAGGGTTACAGCTCCATTTATGTGTTGGGCAGAACTGATTGGGCACACATTATAACACAGGCAGAGCGGTCCGTGAGGCTAAATCAGTAGTGCTAATTATAACGAGCTGGGTGTTTTCAGGCCACTCTCTGACTCCCTGTGCTGCCATCAAAGGAGCGATGGAGGGCAACTATGGTCAACTCATTCGAAGCTACAACATTAACTCTTACTTTAGAAGAACTAAGATTAGTCGAGATGGTGATTGGCAGGCAGGAATCTAAACAGAGGATTGGTCAATCAAAAAATAATGAAAAGGAAGATGATTGTAACCATTTGGCCTTTATAAATGCATGCATGCATGCATGCCTGGAAAGACTTGGGAGTGTGAACAAACACCTTTAGATCTACAAAAGACACTTTTACAAGCTCTACACAAGAGAAAATATATGACATACACTCTTAAAATAAAGGTGCTTCAAAAGGTTCTTCACAGCGATGCCATAGAAGAACCATTTTTGGTTCCACAAAGAAGCATTCAGTCAAAGAACCATCTCTTTCTTACCTTTTTATAATCTGACGAACCTTCTGTCACCACGAAGAAGCTTTTGTGAAACAGAAAGGTTCTTCAGATGTTAAAGGTTCTTAATGGAACCATTTAGACAAAAAGGTTCTTCGATGGCATCGTGAAGCACCTTTATTTTTAAGAGTGTACATACCGTATATAGTATGTGGTGATTAGGTTTCGTGGTATGATCTAGTTTGTGTGTGTGTCTAAACTGAGCAGTGGCTTCAAGCTGGCCTAACAACAAAGCCCTTGTCAAAAGCAGGTGACAACACCCAGATACTACTACAAATACACAAAGACACTATTAACAGCCATCAAGTCGATTGAACATCAACCCATATTTAGAAAAGTTTCGTATATTTGTAGATAGAGCAAAAGTATCATCCAACCTCAAACCAGAGCACGAAATTAACAAAAACATGATTCTCTATGCAATTAATTTAGGAATGTCCCAGTTACCAAACATGCAGCAATCAGATAAGAGCTTCTATAAAAGATGTGTGTGAGAGCAATAAACCCTTAATCATTGAGTCACACACACCTGTCCCAGAGTTCAGCTTGATCAGTCACCAGCTTGATAATAAACTAACTAAACTAAACTAAAGTAAAGAGTCAACCTGAAACCAAAAGTACAATGGTCTCAAAATGTCCTCAGATCAGTGGAGAAGAGCTACACAGCACACTATAACTATAGGCCTCTTGAGAAACCCTGGATTAAGTGCTTTGATCAAAGAAAGAAAAATGCAGCTTGAACTCGCAGGGCTCAAACCTACAACCTTTCAGTTAGTTCTTCAACATAACCAGTATAGACCTTTAGGCACTAACCTTTTCTAATAGCCTAGTCAACAAATTCATTCCCTTACCAAACATAAAAGCACAATACTATGTGCACTCAAGGATATCTAACTTACCTGCTACCAGCTGCTTCAATTAAAACTTTTCAACACATTTCAAAGTTATGGCACAAACCTTGCAAGCACTGCTAAATTCTGGGACTAGATCTTCCACAAACACTAAGTCTAGCAGCCTGGTATTTTGGAAACACTTTCCCCCTCGTCACACTGCTAAAATCTCAAACACATGCACTAAGAAGGTTTAAAATGTACAAATTAGGACGTTTTAATAGCTTTGACTGAATGACTTCACTACCCCCAAAATGAGTTAAATGGGTGCCTAAATGCATGTAAAACAGAGCATAATAATTCATAAGGTTCATTGACACAACACACAGCGAGACAAAAAACATATTTACTTGAAAATTGAGGCTGCTAATCTAAAATGAAATTGTATTCTATGAATACCATTAATATATTTGCCACCCATATAATGAATGTACGGTGGCCGAGAAGTGCAAAGCAAATCACAATTCAGAAAACATTATAACAAGTCAGAAAGCACAAGGACAAGTAAGACAACCGGAAGAGGTAGGTATAGTTTGAGACAGCGCCATTGGTTTGGGATTACTCACCGCTGACTGGACGAGACATCTGTCAATCAACGTATACAGAGAAGAACCAGCCGAAGAACAGCAGAGTCCTGGTAGAAAGTTCTGAGATGGTATTAAAGTAGCTTAGTTTAAATGTTTTGTATGAATTGCCTTTACTATGGAATAAAAAATGTGGGGTGTCTATTTACATTTAGTTAAGTGGCTGTAAATCATCAGCTCCAGTGGTGCAGATGGACAAGTGCGTGTTGTTGGCTTTTTGACGCGATCGACCCGGGTTCGATCCCGCCTTTTGCCGAACTTTTTTTTCCTCCCTTTTCAAATCTCATATTAGCAATGGATTCTATTTACACTAAGGGAAAACAATATACACTATGTTAAAACAGCAGGAGTACTTATCAAAGATACTACTTGTTGCAAATGTGGCAATTATCTGCACTACAGTATTGTAGTACATTATAAAACAGTATGCAATAATAATGTATTGAGTGTAAATTATAATTTTAATTATTAAATGGATAACACCTTATTGGTACTATAAAGCCCTCCCTACACCAACCCTAACCCTACCCGATACTTTATTTTCAACTTTTTTATTATTTCCTTAATTTTTATTGAAAATAAATGCCTTTACGATGTGATACGAGATTTGAAAAGGGAGAAGAAAAAAAAGTTCGGCAAAAGGCGGATCGAACCCGGGTCAATCGCGTCAAAAAGCCAAAGACAAGCACTTATCCATCTGCGCCACTGGAGCTGATGTTCACAGCCACTTTTTACTAAATGTAAATAGACACCCCGTATTTTAAATTCCAGAGTAAGGGCAATTCATACAATACATTTAAACTGAGCTACTTTAATACCATCTCTGAACCTTCTACCAGGACTCTGCTGTTCTTCGGCTGGTTCTTCTCTGTATACGTTGATTGACAGATGTCTCGTCCAGTCAGCGGTGAGTAATCCCAAACCAATGGCGCTGTCTCAAACTATACCTACCTCTTCCGGTTTGTCTGATTTGTCCTTGTGCTTTCTGAATTGTTATAATGTTTTCTGAATTGTTGTTGTGCTTTCTGAATTGTTATAATGTTTTCTGAATTGTTGTTGTGCTGTCTGAATTGTTATTTTGTTTTTTTAGACTTGCATTTGCGTTTGTAATTTGTTCTTTTGTTTTCAGAATTGTGATTTGCTTTGCACTTCTCGGCCACCGTATGAATGTTTATATGAAGTTGTTTACCTGAGTATTGCTGATCTAAATATAAGATCAGATATGTGATTAAAATGAATATTTATTCAAGCAGCATTTTTTTGGGCAATTATTATTGCTGAAATAAACATAATATCACCTTTAATAACACATTAAATAAAGTTTTTAAAAAAAGTTAATTGGAGTGTGTTTTCATACTGACTCAAGTACTTTTGGCATGATCACTGATAGCCCGTGCTTAAATTTTTTTTATATATAAATATAAACGTTTTGTGAAAAAAATCTGTATAATTCGTGGACAGCTGAGATGGTAAAATAAATAAAAACAAATAAAAATCAGCACCTGGTTCTAATGGATGCATGACACATATTAAGCACTGAAATTGACCCAGTTTCACATCTATCTGAAAAACAGGAGTGCTTATGATTATCTGTACTACCTCATTACATGACATGTTTCTCGATGGAAAGCCTGACTCATTTCTGTGAATCGGTTCTTTCAAACAGTTCGTTTAAATGATTCGGCGTGTCTCTTTTTTCTATTTAGTTGTATTAGTAATGGCATTATGGCAAGTATTAATTGCATCTGTCAGTTTATGGAGTCATGAATAGAGGTATACGAGTCGAAGACGATTCTTGCTGGTTAACCAGATCATTAGTTCTCGGTTCAATGAGTTCACTCACTGAGTTGTTGACGCGTAAAGTCGGGTTCTGTCCAACTGATTCGACTCACAATAATGATTCATTCGGACAATGATAATGCATCACGACCACAAGACAAATCATGAAGAAAATGCATAGAAATAACTAGTCTGTAACTTAGCCTATATGAAAAGACAAACTGGATACACATCTAGGATTTTATAATTCACCAATAGTCTACGAATCGCACCAGCTGTCATCATCACTAGTATACCACCATCACTTATTTCTGTAGGCTGCAACAACAGATAAAGCCAAAAACGACTATACTAGTTCATGCACAACGCTGACAGCACCAAATAACGGCAGAAAAACGTACCTTCATCCTCATGCTGAGATGTTTCTACCCTGCGCTCCTAATGTCCATAAACTTCATGATCTCCATCCGACAGAATAAACGCTGCATGCGTGTGAAAGAGACGCGCTGCTTAAAATAGCTACACTAGGAGCGGGGGCTGAAGACGAGGGGGAAAGAGCCAAGGACTCACACAAAACAGCCCTCACTTCTCTAAACGCACATCAAACTGGACGCACTTTCATTTTAACGACTGAAGCGCGTCTTTACGCAGCGACGTGCATTATACGCGAATAACGCTTCTGACGCGCTCCTTATTTAAACGAGTCCGTGTGCATTCAAGTTATGCGAATATGAACATGTTGAGGATCTGCGCTGCAGAGGAAGTGAAAGTTTGGGTGGTATAGGGCTGAACAGTTAGATTAGCACACTGACTAGCTCCGCAAAGATCCAGCAGGTGTTAGTTAGGTCAATTAAAAAGACACTCAGTCCTAACATCCTGCGTTAAACAACTTTGGGTTGCATTTAATTAGTTGTGCCTGACTTTGAAATGAATGTGCATGGATATATGTCACGCAAAGCCTTTGACAGTTTTATCCACGAAACTCACGGCAATGTAATGAATGATACTGACCTCTTTGCTGTAGGGTGACTGAGAGCTCAAGGGCAAAATTCACCGTCTTAAAAACATCTATTCCAGCCAGAAATGGAGTATTTTAAAGGTTTTGTTGGCCCATGTTCGCCTGTCTGTCTGTCTATCGGACTTCCTGGAAGAACAGCCGCGTGCGCATATAGTGAAGATCATTATGCATGCGCGCACGGAAATAAATGCACGACATCTCCACAATGTAGGCTATGCAAAGCAGCACTTTTAACCTCAGTCCGGAATAAGCCGATAAATAACTATATATCGATGAATCTTCATTAAGGATGATTAAAAGAAAATAATAACGCGTAGTTATTTCAGTATAGAATATAATAGCTTCGATAAAAATAAAAAGAAAGTCTCTCATACGAAATGTTGAAATGAACATTCGCAAGAAGTTAAAAATTGGAATTTTCCTTTAAAAAAAAATTTGTTCTTAATTACTGTATCGAGGGTTTTTACACAACGGAAATTATACTTTGCACTTTATAAAATTATAAAAGTTAGAACATGATTCAGATTTTTTTTTATATATTTATAGTGTTTATAATGGAAAATCAGAAGTGACAAGAAAAGCAACTCTGACACTGTGGCGCAGAGATCAGAAATGTCATTAATTTGAAGAGTTGACCTCATGATTGAGTAGCTTAGATAACATATACAAACACTTTTGTGTGTGGTTGTGTGTGTGTGTGTGTGGTGTGTGTGTGAGTCTGTGTGTCTGTGAGAGTGAGTGTGAGTTTGTGTGTGAGAGAGAGTGAGTGTGTGAAAGAGAGTGTGAGTGTCTGTGTGTGAGAGAGTGTGAGAGAGAGTGAGTGAGTGGATGTGAGTTGTGTGTGGGTGTGTGCGGGGTGTAGTGTGAGTCTGTGTGCTGTGAGGTGAGGTGAGTGTGAGGGAGAGAGTGATGCGAAAGATCGGTGAGTGTGTGTGTGAGTGCCGTGTGAGAGAGTGAGGAGTGAGGGTGTGTGTGTGTGCGTGATTGTGTGAGAGAGTGAGGGTGTGTGTGTGTGTGTGTGTTTGTTTGTTTGTGTGTGAGTGAGTGAGTGTGTGTGTTGTGTGTGTGAGTGAGTGTGAGAGAGTGTGTGTGTGTGTGTTTTTGTGAGTGTGTGTGTGTGTGTTTTGTGTGTGTGTTTGGTGTGGAGTGAGTGTGAGTGAGAGAGGAGTCGTGTGTGTCTGTGGTGTGAGAGTGAGTGTGCTGAGAGAGTGTGAGTGTGTGTGTGTGGGGGTGTGTGAGTGAGTGTGTGTGTGTTTGTGTGTGTGTGTGAGTGAGTGGGTGTATGTGTGTGTGAGTGAGTGTGAGAGAGTGATGTGAGTGAGTGTGTGTGTGTGGAGTGTGTGTGTGTGTGTGTGCGGAGAGTGGATCGGAGTATGTGGTGAGTGTGTGTGTGTGGGTGGCGGTGTGGAGTGTACGAGACGTGTGAGTGTGTGAGTGAGTGTGCGTGCGTGTGTGTGTGAGTGAGTGTGTGTGTGTGTGGGGGTGTGGGGGTGTGTGTGTGTGAGGGTTGTGTGTGTGTGTGTGTGTGTGTGTGAGTGAGAGAGTGAGTGAGTGTGTGTGAGAGTGAGGTGTGTGAGTGAGTGAGTGTGTGTGAATGAGTGTGTGTGAGAGTGAGTGAGTGAGTTGTGTGAGTGAGTGGTGAGGTGGATGGGTGTGTGTGAGTGAAGTGAGTGAGTGTGTGGTGGGTGCGGGTGTGTGTGAGTGATGTGATGTGAGGTGGTGAGTGGAGTGAGTGAGTGAGGTGTTGAGTGTGTGTCGTGTGAGTGTGTGTGGTGGTGAGTGTGTGTGTGTGTGTGTGGTTGTGTGTGAGTGAGCGAGAGAGTGTGTGAGTGTGTTGGTGTGTGTGTGAGTGATGAGGTTTTTGTGTGTGTGAGTGGTGAGTGTGTGTGTGTGTGTGTAAGCGTGTGAGTGTGTGTGTGTGTGTGTGGTGTGTGTGTGTGAGTGAGTGAGTGAGGGAGAGAGAGAGTGTGTGAGTGTGAGTGCGTGTGTTTGTGAGTGAGTGCATGTGTGAGTGTGCGTGTGTGTGAGTGTGTGTGTGTTTGTGAGTGAGGAGTGAGTGTGTGTGAGTGAGTGTGTGTGAGGTGTGTGTGCGTGTGTGTGTGTGTGAATGTGTGTGTGTGTGTGCGTGAGAGTGAGTGAGAGTGCGTGTGTGAGTGAGAGAGTGTGTGTGAGAGAGTGAGAGTGAGTGAGTGAGTGAGTGAGTTTTGTAAGTTGTGGTGTGTGTGTGAGTGAGGAGTGAGTGAGTGAGGCTGAGGCGTGAGTGAAGTGATGTGGTTTGTGTAAGTTGGGTGTGAGAGTGATGAGTACGTGAGTGTGTCGGAGGTGAGTGGGTGAGGAGTGTGAGTGAGTGAGTGAGTTTGTGTAAGTGTGTGTGTGAGTGGGGAGTGAGTAACCGTGAGTGTGGGTGGTCGTGAGGTGAGGAGCTGAAGTGAGTGAGTGAGTTTGTGTAAGGAGTGAGTGAGGGTGTGAGGAGGAGTGAGTGAGTGTGGAGTGAGTGAGTGAGTTTGTTGTAGTGTGTGTGAGTGATGTGTGTGAGTGTGTTTGTGTGTGGGGTGTGTGTGTGTGTGTGGTGTGTGTGGTGTGTCTGTTTGTGTGTGGTGTGTGTGTGTGTGTGGGTGAAGTGATTGTGACGGATGTGAGTGAGTGAGTGAGTGAGTAGGAGTGTGTTTGTGTACGTGTGTGTGTGAGTGCGTGAGTGAGTCTCTCTCTGTGAGTGTGTTTGAGTGAGTGAGTAAGTGAGTGGTGAGTTTGTGTGAGTGAGTGAGGTGAGTGAGTGAGTGAGGGAGTGACTGTTGAGTGAGTGAGTGAGTTGTGTAAGTAGTTTGAGTGCTGTGTGTGAGTGAGTTTGTGTAAAGTGTGTGTTGTTGTGTGTGTGTGTGTGGAGTGGAGTTTGTGTAGTGTGTGGGTGATTGAGTGATAAGTGGCACCGTTTTTTCTATTCTGGTGGGGACTTAAACCTGTATACACACAGACTCATGGGGACTCGTGTCACGGTGGGGACCTAAATTGAGGTCCCCACAGGTAAACAAGCTAATAAATCACACAGAAAGTGTATTGAAAATCTAAAAATGCAGAAAGTCTCCTGTGAGGGGTAGGTTTAGGTGTAAGGTAGGGCAATAGACTATACGGTCTGTACAGTATAAAAACCAATACGCCTATGGAGAGTCCCCATAAACCATAAAAACAAACCTGTGTGTGTGTGTGTGTGTTAGCAAAACAGAATAATGTCTAACTTTACAATTAAAGCGTAAAATGTCACTGCATCACACATTACAAAAAAAATCCACTTGAAGTTTTGAGTTTTGAAACTTACAGGATGTTTTTATAGAACAATGACCTCTTAGTACCTATATGTCAAAAGATCAAAGGTTTCTCAGTGCATGACCCTTTTAAACATTGAAAATGCATACAATCATAAAAGGATCGTGTGTCACAAAAATCCTCGATATACTGAATTGAGTCAGTGAGTGTAAACAAGCACTATGCATCACTTGAGCAGCTGTAGTAAATGTTCTACTACTTCATGAAGGTTCAGGGAAATCAATCGAGCGCAGAGGGACTCCATGGAGAGGCGAATACTGACACCAGATCCGATAAAGACGCTTTTAATTACGCCGCAGCGTATCACGAATATAAAATACCCATGCAAGACGAAACATACGAGCTGACAAAGCCATAATAAATGTGAATGCCAAGAAAAAAAACGACCTTACCGAGTCAGCGAGGCTTTATATTTAATCCAGGTTCAACTCCATAGAAGTCCTTATAAGCGAATATTTTCAGGCGAATAGCACCTTAGCTCTCCTGTAGCGCGTGTAAGGTGGAATGTCGAGGGAAATAAACTTCCAAACTCATTGCAAGTGGCGTCTTGGTGCTCCTACACCTGAAAATGCATCAACCTGTTTTATTTTCGACAGACGTCATGACTAGCTATCTCTCCCGTCGGTGTGAAGAGAAAGCATCCATACAGTTCGTGTTATGATGTCCAGCACAAATACTGTAGGCTACTAAACCCCGAGCGACTGACAGACAGCTGACAAGCGTCTAACGCTTTGGCAAACCCATCGGAGCTGCTACAGTGTAACAGCGCTGATAAACGAGCTCGCCGATCAAAGAGCTCCCCGACTCAACGCCTCCACCTGCCGCTCGAGCAAGCAACAACTCATTACCACACAACAGAGATGACCCAGTAGTCGCAGACCCCTGTAATACAGGATTATACCCAGTGTTGGGGGTAACTCATTACAAGTAACGCGAGTTACGTAATCAGATTACTTTTTCAAGTAACTAGTCAAGTAACGCATTACTTTTACATTTCCAAGAAAATTACTTACAAGTTACTTTTTCAAATAAGTAACACAAATTACTTTTTTTTTCCAATTTATTGATTGACAGCTCTCCTGTCCCCATGCTGAGAGAAATCAGATGTTACTGTAGTTCTAAAATAAATATGAATATGCATTAATTCATCTCACTCACAAAAAAACAAACAAACACAGATTCAGTATTCCTCAAAATGAATAAAAATAATGCAACTCAGAATATGACACAAACCTGCAATAATTAAATGTTAAGCAACACAAATATGCTTTATGTATTTAATCTCATTCTATTAGCTTCTGAGCTTCGATGATCCAGTTCAAACATACTAATAAGCAAAAATTCTCGAGACAAAATTTGTGTCTTTGTTTATTGCGAAAGTGTGTTGAAATGTCATTCTCTGCATTATAATGTACTTCCCTCAGCCTGAGCGCATTCACTGCACTTTTGGTGTGAAAGGCTTTTATATTTGCCAAAAAATATAATTTTTTTATTTTAAAATTAAACAAGCAAGCCCTGTCCAGATTTTTTAAAAGTAACGCAAAAGTAACGTAACGAATTACGTTCCATAAAAAGTACCGTGATTAGTTACTTTTTTTTTTAGGGAGTAATGCAATATTGTAATGCAGTACTTTTAAAAGTAACTTTCCCCAACACGGCTTATAATCTAGTAGTTGTAAGATGATTAGTTGAGGATTGAATGAAGGTACTCCGCCTATGGGGAGCCATAATTAATATTTACAATTTTAGGATAGCTATGTCTGCCACGCAGAGTTGGATCAATTTTGCTCAAACTTACGTAGTTAAACACTTGTATTCGATCTGTGAATCTAACAGAACTGATCACCTAAAAATATATTTAAAACGATGAGTTAGAATAATACAATTATTATTATTAGCATAATTATTGTGGTGGTACAATCGTAATTTGTATAAAGTTTCTAATATAGTTTTATTGTAACTATACAATATTACATTAATAATATCAATATGTTGTCATTATTGTTAATTTACTTATTATCTTCTAGTAGCAGCAGAAGTATAATAGAGTATGTTTTTGCAACCCAATGGCGTATGCTGTTTTAAAACCTTATTATATATATACCTTGTGTCTGTGAATAATCTCTCTCTCTCTCGCTCCTCTTCTCTCGCTCGCTCTCCCGCTCTCTCTCTCTCCCCTCCTTCTCTCTCTCTCTCCTCTCCTTCCCTCTCTCTCTTCTCTCTCTCTCTCCCTCTCTCTCTCTCTCCTCCTCTTCTACCTCCTCCTCATCTCTCTCTCTCTCTCTCTCTCTCCCTTCATCCTCTCGCTCTCTCTCTCTCTCGGCTCTCTCTCCCTTCTCTCTATCCTCTCTCTTCTCCCTCTCTATCTCTCTCTCTCTTCTCTCTCTCTCTCTCGCTCTCTCTCTCTCCCTCTCTCTCTCTCTCTCTTTTTTTTTCTCTCTCTCTCTCTCTCTCTCCCTGCCTCTCTCTCTCTCCCGCGCTCTCTATCCACCTCTCTCTCTTCCTCTCCTCACTCTCTCTCTCTTCTCTCTCTCGCTTCTCCAGCTATCTCTCTTGCTCTCTTCCCATTTTCTGTCCCTTATGTCATGTGAACATAAGCGGTCAAACTTGATGAAAATAAAGCATAGAAGTAAAATGAATCAAAATGTAGAATGATCATAAATTGCATGCGTACAGTTGTTAGTCACAATTGGGGAGCTAGTCGTAGTGCATTGTTGTGTATGTATCAAGCATTGATTCGTTCCTGCTTTGACTATGGATGCATTGTATATGGGTCAGCAACCAAATCTTTGCTTAAAAAATTAGATATCATTCAATCCAGAGCATTAAGAATATGTTGTGGAGCAATTAAAACATCACCTGTAGATGCAATTGGGGTAGAAATGGGCGAGATGCCTCTTGAACTTAGAAAGATAAAATTGACAATGACGTATTGGGTGAATCTTCAACAATCGGTAAGTACTCATATCACTCGTAAAGTACTGGAGGAGTGCTGGGAATATTCGTATGATGTAGGATGTAGTTTTGGATGGAAGAGTGGAGTATGGGCCAAGGAGTATGGCATGGATAATAAGATCTTCTGTCCTAATGTACCACTTACTGATGCCTCACTGTGGAGAGTCCCTGAACCACTTGTAGACTTGAGCTGACTAGACAAGCCCAAAGGTGAATACATTGGAAAGGAGGTTAATGCTATTCTAAATAATACATTTTATTCAACATTACAAATATTTACGGATGGATCTAAGGCACCTGTTAATCAAAAGGTTGGAATAGGTGTATATATTCCCAAATTTAAAGTACGAATTAGTTTGAAATTGCCAGGGATTACAGAAGTGGCATCTATAATAATAGGATTACAGTGGGTTGAACAAGTCAGACCAAATAAAGTGGTAATATGTTCAGATTGGTCTTCAGCTTTAATTAGTATAGCACACGCGAGATCAGACAGAGAAGATGTATTAACGGAAGTGTATCTATCTTTACACAGATTGAAAGAGGCTGGGATAATGGTATATTTTTGTTGGGTGCCAGCACATGTTGGGGTATCTGGTAATGAAGTTGCTGATAAACTAGCAAAAAAAGCACTAGACAAGATGGAGGTGGATGTTAAAGTGCCTATGGGGAAAAAAGGGAGGCAAAGTCGATTTTAAAGAAAAAGTGAATGAATAAATGGCAATTAGATGGGATAATAGCAGCACAGGGAGATGGTGTTATAATATAACACAGACAGTAGGGAGGATAAATTGTCAGGGAAGAAATAGGAAAGAAGAGGTGTGGCTGTGTAGATTAAGACTGGGACATACAGGGTTGAAATCAACACTGGTGCGATGTATGTGGTGTATCTGAAAATGTATATCATGTGTAGTAAATATAGTGCATATCGTGACATATTATTTAGTCACTTTGGGGAGGAAAGATTGACACATGAAGAATTTTAGGAAAAGGTTTAATGGATAGACAGGTAGTACAGGGGGAGCACAATTAAATATTCTATGAGAAGGTTTAGGATCTAGATTAGGCTAATATGTGTGGATGGGAGTATTCCACCTAATCTAGGGCATGAAGAGCTAATTGTGAGTGTTAGAGGAGCTGAACACGCAGCGCTAGCATGAGCATGCGATCTGAGTGCGCCATAGATCGAAGAGAATAGGAAACATCCACCATGGTTTTTGGGTGTTTAGAAGGTTTTTTTTGTGTTACTAAAATTTCATCACCTGTGAAAGTTTACTTGACCTCCAGTACAGTAGGTGGCGATGATGCTCCAAAGGAGTTATTCGCCATAAAACAAGAAAAATAAGAAGATGCTGTTTAAACTACATTTCCCATCATGCATTGCTCGAACACCTCCACCAATCAGATTCCTCGGCCTACCCTCCATTGAAAAAAGAGGCTCGAGTCGAAACGTTGTCGGTGCGGTCTGATTGTTTACACATAGGCCTATCATCAATTTTTTAATATAATAAATGGCCTCGACTTTACTGTCACCCATGGTGGATTATTATAACGACGAGGAAGATCTAGACAGTGTGGAAGAAGAGGAAGATCGCAGTTTCAGAGGCAGAGACTCAGAAGAAGGTGATTACGCACGATACTTTAAGTTTGTTTACCTTTCGCTTATGCTTTATGGATCGATAGACATGTGTAACATGTTAATGAGTGAGCTGGCTGTAGATTGGTGATGAAATGCTGGCTCTGTTGTTCATGTGTGTCGAGCTGTTTTCTGGGAGCTCACTTTGCTTTTCGCAACATCGCATGAGCCATTAAATGCATATATTGATATTTTTTAGACCTAAATGATGGCTATGTAAGCTTTTAACCGTATAACGGTGATGTATTTTCTTATAGTTTCATGTTTTATGTGATATCCAGCTTGTTGACGAACAGTTAGCAGTTAGCCGTTAGCACGCGTCAGGAAGCAAATAACGTTACGTTACATTAAGTAGGATGTTGTTGTTGTTGTTGTTGTTGTCAGCCTCGAAGTCAGGTGCACCAGAGAACTTACTTGATTTCAATGTAACATGTTTTAAGAAATAGATGATTTATGGTGGCAAAAATGCCCTATATACATATATATAAAATTATTTTAATATTTTAACACCAGTTGCTTGTCACATTGAAATTGGTTGTCATAGTAACGACACTAATTTGTGGTGATTCAGCGCTTTGTCTGTTCCACAAATCTGAACGCATTATTTATAAATTGACTGTTAAGATAAAATTTTACACAATTTATTATCTGTAATATCATTTTGTTGCCACTAGATGCCTGTATAGCCCTATGTACCAATCCCTAGTGGCTAAGACATTGCACATAATGTACACATAAATCACACAAATGAATTTTATTACATTTTGATTTGGATACTATACAACTACATATTGTTTAGATATTATCAAATACTTTTTTGTCTTTATCTGTTTTTTGTCAATTTTTTTGTTGTTGTTCTTGAAACATTGATTAAAGTGGCAGTTATGGCGCTTATTCAGTCCAACTACAGGTGCTCTCAACTAAATTAGAATGTACGGGGAAATTAATTTATTTCAGTAATTCAACTAAAATTGTGAAACTCGTGTATTAAATAAAGTCAGTGCACACAGACTGAAGTAGTTTAAATCTTTGGTTCTTTTAATTGTGATGATTTTGGATCACATTAACAAAAACCACCAATTCACTATCTCAACAAATTAGACTATGGTGACATTCCAATCATCTAATCAACTCAAAACACCTGAAAAGGTTTCCTGAGCCTTCAAAACGGTTTCTCAGTTTGGTTCACTAGGCTACACAAACATAGGGAAGACTGCTGATCTGACAGTTGTCCAGAAGACAATCATTGACACCCTTCACAAGGAGGGTAAGCAACAAACATTCATTGCCAAAGAAGCTGACTGTTCACAGAGTGCTGTATCCAAGCATGTTAACAGAAAGTTGAGTGGAAGGAAAAGGTGTGGAAGAAAAAAATGCACAACCAACCAAGAGAACCACAACCTTATGAGGATTGTCAAGCAAAATCGATTACAAGGGGGAAATTTGAGTGAACTTCACAAGGAATGGACTGAGGATGGGGTCAAGGCATCAAGTGCCACCACACAAAGACGTGTCAAGGAATTTGGCTACAGTTGACATATTCCTCTTGTTAAGCCACTCCTAAACAACAGACAACGTCAGAGGCGTCTTAACCTGGGCTAAGGAGAAGAAGAACTGAACTGTTGCCCAGTGGTCCAAAGTCCTCTTTTCAGATGAGAGCAAGTTTTGTATTTCATTTGGAAACCAAGGTCCTAGAGTCAGGAGGAAGGGTGGAGAAGCTCATAGCCAAGTTGCTTGAAGTCCAGTGTTAAATTTCCACAGTCTGTGATGATTTGGGGTGCACAATGTCATCTGCTGGTGTGGGTTCCATGTGTTTTTTTCCCCCCCCCCCCCCCCCCCGAAAACCAACGTCACTGCACCCGTTACCAAGAAATTTTGCTTCCTTCTGCTGACCAGCTTTTTGAAGATGCTGATTTCATTTTCCAGCAGGATTTGGCACCTGCCCACACTGCCAAAAGCACCAAAAGTTGGTTAAATGTTCATGGTGTTGGTGTGCTTGACTGTCCAGCAAACTCACCAGACCTGACCCCCGTAGAGGATCTATGGGGTATTGTCAAGAGGAAATGAGAAACAAGAGACCAAAAAATAAAGATGAGCTGAAGGCCACTGTCAAAGAAACCTTGGCTTCCATACCACCTCAGCAGTGCCAAAGGCTGATTGTCTCCATGCCACGCCGAATTGATGCAGTAATTAAAGCAAAAGGAGCCCCACCAAGTATTGAGTACATGTACAATAAAAAATCAACATACTTTCCAGAAGGCCAACAATAAACAAAAAAAATTGTTTTATTGGTCTTATGAAGTATTCTAATTTGTTGAGATAGTGAATTGGTGGGTTTTTGTTAAATGTGAGCCAAAATCATCACATTAAAAGAACCAAAGACTTAAACTACTTACGTCTGTGTGCATTGAATTTATTTAATACACAAGTTTCACAATTTGAGTATGAATTACTGAAATAAATGAAATTTCCACGACATTCTAATTTTTTGAGATGCACCTGTATAAAACCCCTTTGTTACCCCAAACTACATATAAAAGCTTTATCAGTGGCATAAAAGTAACCAATGCAGCTACTTAATCATTTGCTACTCGTTAACGTCCCCTTTAAATAACGTGACACTATGCCCTCTTTGACGCTGCTCCCATTAAGTGCTGTTGGAAGTGATTGAATTGATTCAGCATTTCGACACCTCCGTAAGGACGCATTTAACTCAACAAAGCGGTCTAATAAAGGATGTACTGATCTCGTGAATTAGTGAATTTTACTATACAAATATTTTTTATTGGATGTTAGTTTATATGGGAATATTACATGACACGCTGATCCTTTAACAATGCATTGGCGCAAAAAAACGCACACCTTTTGGACAAATCTGCCACAAATATTTGGACAAATGTGCCACAAATACTGCCTAAACAAAATACCGATTTTGTGCACTTTATTTACTGTACCAATATTTTAAATTGGCCTTTGAACTTAGCTTTATTGCATGGCAAAAAAAATGTTACCTTGCCAAGGAACTGACAGAGCCCACTGATCTAATGGCTTTGTTGAGCACTCCAAATGCAAACTTAGCATGCAACAATCAGGCAGCAATTGACAGCACTCTGATCTAGTGGCATACAGGCATCGTCAGATGGACAGTACTCTAGCCCAATAATGTTGGGGGATCCAGTGGGGGCGGCAGTCATATTTCAGGGTGACCGTGCCACTCTTTATCACAACCCTGCTAAAAGTGCCAGTACGTGCGCTCATTGGCGCCCCTTCAGCTGGTGGCGCCCTAGGTGACCGCCTAGCTCGCCTATGCCTAGAACCGGCCCTGAGATCAAGTGTGCATGACATAATTTATTTACACTATCCACTCTTTAAAAAAAAGATTTCAATAGTTAAGTTACAATATAAGAGCATCTGGGATAATTAACAATTTGTAGGTTTTTGTATTATTAATGACCAACTTTTTCAATATGTATCAAGCTCATCCTGCAGTTTTTTGAGAGAAATAGAAGTATAGCATTCTTAATTATATCACCTCACCTGATGATCTCATAGAATTAATTATTTTGTTGAAATTAAACTGCAGAGCATCTGCTATTATATAATAGGCCAGGGTTTGTCTTCATAGAAAAAAAAAATATATAGTAGTTCACTGAAAATTGTCCCCAAAGATTTTCTGAACAAAATGTCTACAAATACTTTTTTTCTTCTTCTTTTTTTTGTGGTGACATTGGCAGATGACTTTAAACTACAATTTTAAATTGTATTATATGCTTTGTGCTTGTGCATGCTGTTATCATGACTTAATATTAATTTAGAAACTACAAATCTCTCTTTATATGTAATATTTGTGCTTTTCAAACTTAATTGGTCAAATGGACAATCAAATGAAGTAGTGAAATCAAAAATTCTTTAATTAAGAGTTCACAAGTAAAATATTGCCAGTTTGATCAATTATGCATCCTTGCTGAATTAAACTATTAATTTCTTTAAAAGAAATATCACCTGGATAAAAGCAACTGCTTGAATGCAAGTATCTTTATAAGCAGCTGATGATATAATATTTTTTATCTATTAGTGTGGGTAGTTGTCTTTTTATTAGTGCGGAAATTTGTGCTTTGTTTATTTATGTGTTTGTTTAATATTTATTATTTGTACTTAAGATTTGTCTTAGAATTAACTTGTGACAGTTCCCAGATAGCAGTTAGTACAAACGCAGTATATAATATAATATAGGGCTGGATAAAAAAATATGGATATCTCGATTATAATCGATTCTCATTTTTACGAAACGATATGGATTCTTAAATCCCAAGAATCGATTAGTCCTGTTTTCAGTTAATGGACGGAACGTTGAAGGGCACTTCCCATCCAATATATCACAATAAGCATTGTGCTTTGGTACTTTTAATATGAAACAAAAGGTCAGTTTCAAATTTTGTTCACAATGCCGTTTTGGCGCTGTTTAATGTGGACTGGAGCGATCACCTCGGTTCAATAAAAGCGGCAGCACGAGGCGCATATGAACTGATCATCTTCTCAGGCCTGTATTAACCAAGGCCACAGAGGCGAAAATATTTCATGTTCAAAAATAAACCCAGCCCTAATGTAATTTAATATAATATAATATATAATTCCTTCGGTAAGAAAAAGGCTGAAAATAACATTCATGTAATATAGGGCCCATCGAAAAATGTAAGTAACATGTTTTAATGAGCACATAAAGTCAGCTACACTGACAAAAGTGCTGTCGGAAAACACAATTAGCCTTAAAAACACAATGAAATATAAATAAATAGAGTAGCAATCAAAGAAACATATAAATGAGTTAATATCAGGAACGTAGGAAGCTCATTTCGCACGTAAGATAAAAATGCAAGCTTTAAAAAGTCAAAATTATGAGATAAAAAGTACAAAATTGGCCTCCTTCTTAATGACTTTATAAACACAGTGGTCACAGGTAGTGCGTCTTTAATGATCAACGGAATCTGAAAATGAGTAATTGGCGTCTTAAACAGTTTGGGGGACTAGTCAACACACACCTTAGTAATATTTACATTTAGTAATTTAGCAGACGCTTTTATCCAAAGCGACTTACAAATGAGGACAATAGAAGCAGTCAAAACTAACAAAAGAGCAACAATATATAAGTGCAAATGAAAAGTATTTAATACTTAAGCGAAAAAATAAGGTTTTCTTGGGGGTATCGAAACATGACCTATATATCATATTATATATATATATATAATATGTGTGGTGTGTGTGTGGGGTGGAGTCAGATGCAAAAGCCACTAAGTGTCATTTGAAATTTTCTTCTAAAATAGGTAAATAAAATAAAAATGTAGGTTTAGTAATTTCACTTTAATGACGATTAGGTTATTTTCATTGCTATTAAAGTAAAATAACTGAACATAAACATAGGATATGTTATGTAGCCTGATAAAAATGCTAATTTTAGAAGAAAATTTCTAACGGCTTTTGCATCTGAGCTCTTCACACACACACTACCGCTCAGAAGTTTGGGAACTTGTAATGTTTTTTAAAGACGTCTCTTCTGCTCATCAAGACTGTATTTATTTGATCAAAAATACAGAAAAAAAACAGTAATCTTGAAAAATGTTATAACAATAAAAAAATAATGGTTTCTATTTTAATATCCTTTAAAATGTAAGTTATTTCTAAACAGCATATTATACTGATTTCTGAAGATCATGTGACACTGAAGACTGGAGTAATGATGCTGAAAATACAGCTGCACATCACAGAAATACATTACAGTTTAACAGATATTAAAATAGAAACCATTATTTTATATTGTAATAACATTTTGCAAGATTACTTTTACTTACTTTTACTTTAGAGTTTTTCTGTATTTTTTATCAAATAAATGCAGCCTTGATGTGCAGAAGAGACCTCTTTGGAAAACATTAGAAAACACATTTCCCACAAAGTAATCCCAAGGAATAAAATGGCAAGTTTTGGTAGTCAGTTATATACTACTTTGTCCATATATTAGTCTTTCTCCTATATGGCAGGCCTGCTGTAAGGGTCTTTCTGGTAGACTCGGCTGTGATTTCATTATTAAAAAGTACAAGTAATTTGGCTAAAAACACTTTTGGAGGACCAGGTCCAGTACATAGCAGCAGAATATAGCCCAGAATATGAACGCAACGCACTTAGTTGCACGTTAAGTGTTTTCTTGGGGTAGAAAACGCTTAACGTGGCTTAGTGGAAGCAGACAGTGATATAAAAAAACACATCTAGTATTCAGATTATTAAAATTTATTTTTTTTTTTCTATTAAAAGGCAAGCAGATGAACCCAGGATATGAACGCACCGCTGAATTGAACTGCTTTCCTTCCATAGAAAACTTATAAAGAATAAAGTGTGTATCGATTATAATAAAACACATATTTATTTATTTCTTTAATTCTACCCCAAGAAAACGTTTAACGTGCAACACTCAGCGGTGTTGCCGGTTATTCTGGGCTGTATTTATGGTGTCTTTCTTTAAATGTCTAATACAATATACTATGCTTTATTAATAAGGTGTGTGTTGAACGTAGTCCCCCCAAACTGTTTTAGCTAAAATTAACTCGTTCCAGACTGTCCCCCGCTTATCATATAGACCACATCCTGTGACCCAATGTGTTTATTAAAGTCAATTAACCGTCAATTGCGCTTTTTTTAAGTCATAATGTTGACTGTTTATCTCATAATGGCGACGTAGTCCTAATTTTGACTTTTTTTTTTCTTATGTGCGGAAAGGGCCTTTCCATAGGAAAGCGAGAGAGTAAAAGATATGTCACTTAAAAATGAGATGAAACTGCCATGTATGTCCACTAGATGGTGCTGTATATGTGCAGTTATCACTTCAATAAACTCTATGGCATCCCAAAAGGAGTTCAGTGGGGTCAAGTTTGGGTTTTGTGCAAGAGAGTCATGTCTTATCCTATAGTGTATAATTAATGTATTGCTATATTGTTTGTTATAGACACAGAAGATGCCAGTGAAACAGATCTGGCCAAACATGATGAGAACGATTGTGTTGAAATCAAAGAACAGTAAGTATTCATTTATTCATGACAAACGCACACAAATCTATCATAATGAAAAGCCCGGTGAAAATAACGTATATGACACATTTCTGCTTTCAGTTGCATGTTTCTATTTCTATTCTATTTCTTTGAGATGTTGTGTTTATGTCTTGATTTCAGGATGTATCAAGACAAACTGGCATCCCTGAAAAGACAGCTACAACAACTACAAGAAGGTGACTACATATATTCACTATTGAAATTATTATTTTTAGAAATGCACAATAATCTTTTTTTCGAGTCAAGCACTTTAATAATGAAAGTTTAAATGCGAAAGTACACAGAATTTATATTTTCTTTTATTTACAAATGTTACTGTACATCAACAGTTTCATAATAAGTAAAAAAGAACTATGCTTTTCTTTTAAAACAAAAAAACAAAAACATGTTTAATTACTATTAACGTTAATATAACTATTAGGGTGTTACACATATATAAACTCTATATAAAAACATTATTCGTTTTCACATGTTCTTATTAAAATATTAAACAGCCTGTAAACAACAATGTTGTGCATTTTTTCCATTAATATTTTTAATAGCTGCTTGCGCTTGTCATGTGGCCAGAACACATACACATTCATAGAAATTATATTTAATTTCTATACGGCTGTCTTCTATCGTACCATACACACAACCAAATTGATTTCTCGTTTGCAATGTCTAATAACGTAAGTTGCACAGATATATCTATCAGATAAAATAATAGACACAATATAGCTTGATCTCAGCCAGTTGATCAACACGTATCATCATATCGTCATGATTTCTTAATGTTAAGGCATTTAGGGATAAAGTACGAGCCTCTGAAATGTGTGAAATCGTATTGTGATACTAAAAAGTTTTACTGTACTTAAATAGAACATATAAACGATTTCTTACCAAGAGTTGCTGAACAATAAATCAAAGGAGCGTTGCTTTATGATCAGGGAGAGTGATTTGTTATCACAAATAGCCTAGTTTTTGTAGCCTACATTATTCATGGCATGAGCAGATTGGTAATTATGAATCTGTAATAAATAAATACAAATGGCAAAGGCAAATTTTGGTCAAGTTGTTTATTTTCATTGAGCTATACTGTCACCTGTTTCTAAGCTGAAAGCTGAAAATGTATAACTGTATAGTAGGGCTGCACGATTAACCGAATGCGATTGTCGTGCGCATTTTGTTAGTAAAGCCGGTTCTGTAATCAGCAGGAAATCATCATCACGTGCTTTCAGATGGAGCAGCATTTACTACACAGAGCCGTAGCTCACTGACAAGTTACGCAAAAAAAATACGCAATTTTATTGCTTGATTCTGAAAAATCATGGTGATAAGACACTATTTGGTGTAGCTTCTCAGTGAACTACGGCTCTGTGAAGTAAATGCTGCTCCATCTGAAAGCACGTGAAAATACCACATTAATAACATATTTTTACCCCAAACTCACTTCATAACGTCAGGCGAGTGTTTGAAATAAATCCTTCTGTAATATGATGTGACTTCTTACACAGAATAAGGCAAGCAAAATATTTCATAGTATTTAAGCCGTGATAAAGGCATTGCATTATAAATATACTTCATTTTAATGAAAATTATAATAATAAACCATATATTGTCGTACTATTGCCGTAGTCGTGGGTTAGTAGTCACGTTGAATCCAAGAAAGAGGTCAATTTCTGTTACTTCGCGCAGCGATAGGCATTTCCTGGGTCTTTTCTGCGGGGTGTATTTGGAGTTTCTCTGGCCTTTGGGTGGATATTTACTGCTGATCACAGAACTGTGCTTCACTGAAAGATACGCATGACAATCGCAGCTTCTGTCGAATCGCAATCTCCATTCCATTTCGATTTATCGTGCAGCCCTACTGTATAGTTTAAATGGGAACTTCTACCTCCACTATTTCCCAGTCTCTACTGTAGTGTCGGTGTCCCCAAATTTCAGAATGCCGCAAATGAATCGGCTTAACACGTTTACATGGCAAAGAAAGGTTTATCCCATCCCTCTCAAACCGATTACAATTTCATTCGGTTTGGGCATTTCCTTATTCCGACTGAGGTGTTTACATGGAGCATTTTCATTGGGATTGGACTTTTAAACCGATTACAATGCTCCATGTGATACCCGTAACAAATTTCAATATTTTTTTGAGAAATATGTTGATAATTGTCTAACAAGGTGATGTAGCCTAGTCGTTAATGCACTGGGCTGATAGGTTCAAAGCATGTAAGAGGTAATCTATCACCATTGTGCTGCTGATCCGGACAGCTTATTCCAGTGAGATTGTTCCTGTAGTAAATGTACAGTACATCACTGTGGATAAAAAATGAGATCACTTCCATACCTATGCATTTCCACAGGCACACTGCAGGAGTACCAGAAGAGAATGAAGAAGCTTGATCAGCAGTATAAAGAGAGGCTTCGTAGCGCTGGTAAAGATCATATATAATAAAGCTTTTCTTCTCGATGTCAGTGTCAATATTTCAAGAGCCAACATTACGTTATTAATGCTCATCTCATTTTCTGTCCTTCTCCTCCCATCTCTTTATCTTCTCAGACCTCTTTCTACAACTTGAGGTAAGCTGCAAATTATACATTTTGTGTATCTGTGGATTTTTGAACAGCTGTGACAGGTTAATTAATGTTAAATGTCTTGTAGACAGAGCAGGTGGAGAGGAACTACATCAAAGAGAAAAAAGCAGCGGTGAAGGAATTTGACGATAAGAAAGTGGAACTGAAGGAAAATCTTATTGCAGAGCTGGAGGAGAAGAAGAAGATGATTGAGAATGAGAAATTAACTATGGAGCTGACAGGAGGTGAGAAAGTAAAACACAGAGATCAGATAGAAACGTGCAACCCGAGAGGGTTTTTTTGCAAGCCATTCTTAATATTGCTGTTGTCGAGAATACGATCTCGTTCCTATAGCTTTTGTGTTAAAAGAAAAAAACCCCTGAAGCAGTAGTTTACCCAAAAAACTTATAATTTCTCCCTCATGCCGTTCCACACCTGAATGACTTTTTTTCTGCGTAACACAATAAGAACATGTTTTTTTCCATGCAGTGAACAAAGACTAAGGGACTTTCAAGCTTCAAAAAGATAAAGATAAAAAAAAAAAAAAAAAAAAAAAAAAAAAAGCACCATAAAAGTATCACTCTTTGGTAAATGCGCAAAAGAAGTAGCAACGTCCTGTTCGTAAACGTATCGTTCTTTTGAGTCAAAGAATCGTTGTTCTGATTTATAAAAGCAAACTGAATGATTTGTTCACAGGTCCACGAGTTCAATACACAGACTCGATGATCCAGTCACAGTGGTTAACTCGCTGTAGAGGGCAATTATCAGTGAAAAAATACTTGCATTTTGGTCTGTTCGTCACACAAAGCTATTGTATGACTTCAGAAGACACTTCATTTATATTTTTATGCTGTTCTTTCATCATTTTTTGAAGGTTGAAAGCCTTAGTTGCCATTCATTGCAGTTGTATGAAAAAGATTGACTATTACAGCCTTGACAATTTCTCATTTTTGTTTAGATTCCATGGAGATGAAACCTATTATGACCCGGAAGCTCCGGAGACGACCCAATGACCCTGTGCCCATTCCAGACAAGCGGAGAAAGCCTCCACCTGATATCCTTAAGCTAGCTTTAAAGACCGAGCACATGCACTGAAAACAAGGGCTCATCTTTTATGCATCTGTAGCACTCTATGACATTTAATTCCCTGAAGTCCATTTCTAGTGCTAGTCAAACTCTTTGGCACCAAAAACAATGGAATGCATGACCTTTAGTATTAAACAGGCTGTTATTGCTGCTGCACCTTTAAGAGTTCATTATATTAAGCAGGCTTTCTTAACTCTCCGCACCTCAGTTAAACTATTTACTCACTGATGAACAGATCATGGAGGATCTAAGAACATTAAACAAGGTAGGGTTACATCTCAGCAAGACTGTAATTGGCTCCATGAAGCCTAGCTAAGTACAAATTTCACTGCCTCACAGATACAGTATTATAGTACTTTTTGGCCTAATTTTCAATATGTCTTATTCTACAGCAATACCATCGTCAATCAAATTGTAATGCACTTGCATATTCGTTTGCAGGCTATGAGATGAGTAAAAAAACGTGTGATAGAAAAAGTTTCATCAATTTTAATTTCATGAAAATGCAATGAAAGTCTTCATGACTCGCGTCTTGGCTTTGAAGAAAGGATCTTTATTTATTTATTTTTCCTAAAAGCTCTCAATTGGGTATTAAAAAGTAGAATCCCCTGAAAATGTCATTGTGTTTTATTACTCAAAGTGATATATGAGAAAATTCATATTTTACTTGGTGATAAGAAGAAATTGGCTGTTTTTAAAAGAAAAAAAAAGTAAATGGAACAGAACATATTTTTTTGACTCTGACATACTATTGGATTTACTGCTGATTTGACCAAGATATCACGTTGATTGTCCATGTCTGTCGTTTTTTTTAAAAACTGAGATTGCTGAAGAAAATCAAAACAATCTTCCTTATTTGCTTTATTTCCTTTATAGCTTAAATCTCCGAAAAGACCAGGTACGGACGTTTTGTCTTTTAGAGGTGATTCCCCATATACTTCGTCAGATCAGTTTATTTTAGCCACAAAGGCTTTAAAATGAATTGAAAATGAATGTGTGTGATGTTTTTCAGTGTCCCCGTCTTCTCCAGTGGAGCACCTCCCGTCGACTCCAGTGGACGCCCCATCCCAGCGTTATGAGGCACGGATAGAGGAGGGCAAACTCTACTATGATAAGAGATGGTAAGGTTCTCTGCGTTCTACTGGACTTTTTTTCACACTTTTCTAACCCCAGGTACTTGTAATTCTGGGTTATTGTGATTCACACTGTTCATACTTCATTGCACTGTTCAGTTTAGATGTCACACTGTATATCTCTTAAGTCTGGCATGACATGCTGATTTGCGTATTTATGAGGTCAGCGACTAAATAATGTTGGTTTAATTTAATGGTGTAGTTACAGCTTCTTCCAGATAGTTGTGTATGCTTGCCATCCAAACCTTGACCCTCTGATTCTTACAAGATCTTAAAGGGGTTAGGGATAGTTCACCCAAAAATGAAAATTCTGTCATCATTTACTCATCCTCATGTCGTTCCAAACCTGTATCAGTTGCTTTCTTATGTTGAACACATTTTGTAATCAAACAGTTGGTGGTTGCCATTTACTTCCATAGTATTTTTTTTTTCCTACTATGGAAGTAAATGGCAACCACCAACTGTTTGATTACCAGCAATTTTCAAAATATCTTCTTTTGTGTCAACATCAAAAAGAAACTTCATACAGGTTTGGAACGACATGAGGATGAGTAAATGATGACTATATTTTAATTTCTGGGTGTGAAACTATCCTGTAAAAAATAAAGAAATCTTACAGTCACTTCTAGTATTTATACTGAACACCCAAGATGGCGCCAGTCGTCATTGGATTTACAATTTAGTTATGATAGTTACATAAAGGTACAGTCAAATCACAGAGCTGGACTGAATGAGACAAGACAGACTTAGTGCATCTATATACTATTCTCTATCTATCTATAGATCTATATATCTATCTAGCGTTATATCTATCGTTCTATCTATCGTTCTGTAGTTCTATCTATCGTTCTGTAGTTCTATCTATCTATATATCTATCTATATATATCTATCTATATATATCTATCTATTTATCTATCTATCTGTCGTTCTTTCTATCGTTCTGTAGTTCTATATCTATCTATCTATCAGTGGGTTTCTGTAGTTTATCTAACTCTATCTAATATAGTTCTATCTAGATATCTATCTCTCTATATGGCGTTCTTTTCTATCGCTTCTTGTGTTCTATATCTCTCTATAGTTTCTATCTATTGTAGTAGTTCTAATCTATCTATATATTATCTATCTATAGTTAGTTTATCTATCTATTCTAGATGTCTGTTTTGCTATAGTTCTGTAGTTCTAATATATATATAGGTCTATTATGTCTGTCGTTCTATCTATATATCTATCTATCTATCTATTAATCTATTATATCTATTATCATCTATCTATCGATCAATATTATCTATCTATCTACTACTATCGGTCTGTAGGTCTATCAAGTTTTTCTTCTTCTCCTTTTTGATCTCTGTTCTGTAGTTCTATTCTATCATCTATCTATCTATTTATCTATCTATCTGTCGTTCTATCTATCGTTTCGCTGTCTATCTATCTATCTATCTATAATTCTATCTATTGTTCTGTAGTTCTATCTATCTATCTATCTTATCTATCGATTTATTTTCTGATATATCTATCTATATATCATATATCGTTGATCTCTCTATAATTATATCTAGTGTTACTTTAGTTCGATCTATATATCTATCCATCTATCATCTATAGTTCTATTATCTATCGGCTAGCTTATTTATATCCAGCATCTATCATCTATAGTTCTAGCTCCCCCCCACCAATCGTGATATCTCCTCGTTATATCTATTGTTCTGTAGTTCATTCTATAGTTCTGTAGTTCTATCTATCTATCTATCATTCTATCTATCGTTCTGTAGTTCTCTCTATCGTCTTCTATCTATTCTATCTCTCTATAATTCGTTAAATCATAAATCTATCGTTCTGTCTATCATTATATCTATTGTTCTGTAGTTCTATCTATATTCTGTCGTTCTATCTATCTATCTATCTATCTATCTATCTATCTATCTATCTATCTATATATCTATATCTATCGTTCTATCTAATGGTCTGTAGTTCTGTCTATATATCTATCTATCGATATGCCTTATGGTTCTATCGTCCTGTAGTTCTATCAGCTACTCTCTATCTATACTATCTATCTTTCTATCTATCTATCTATCGTTCTATCGTTCTATCAATCTATCGTTCTATATCTATCTAATCGATCTGTCTATCGTTCTATCTGTCTGTAATAATTATAAAGGCTTATTTGTATGCATAATTTATACTTTTTTTTTTTTACAGATTTGTGTAATGATTCTGGCATCGAAGTAGCATGGAATGCAGAAGAGGTTATTTAAGGAATTTCTTAATTGCATAAATCGTTCAGATTTATATTGTGTTTGGGCTGTAAGAAGGTGTTCTCTTTAATATCTCAGTTACTCCTTTAAGCTGTTATTTCAGTAGCTTTGTGTACATAAGGTTGTGCATTTGATGTAGTTTCCTTAAACAAGGCAGCATCTGTGGCAGGATTCAGGTCATGCATTGCAGACATGGTATTTACCGCCGTCTGTGTCATGATATTTAATAATGTAAACGTCGTGGACATGATGATCCACATATTCTGACATGCAATACTCTGTAATCTATATTTCATTGTTTGTGTGATCATAGTGCACAGGAAGCTTGTGGTTTAGGATGAGGTCTGAAGATTACACTGTCTTGTGCGTTTGTGACATTAAACGTCAGGAATGCCTCTGGATTTTTATGAGTGTGTCAGCATGCATTCATCCAGTCGTGCCCTTTAGACAGTGGGCTGCCGTAGCTTTCAGCAATGCAATCCAACGGGAATATTTGTGTGCAGATGAGGAGCGAGTGAGCAGAGGAGGAAATGTGGTCTAGGGTGATACTGCGGGCATTAAACGTATAATGTTACATGTACATTAAATGCAGTTTTATTCTGCTTTTTAATAGCGAGTGGAGAGTTATGCTGCTATCTGAACTCTTCCAGAGGATGTTTATGTGAGAAGGTTGAAGCCACAGGCTACTTTTGCTCTGTGTTTTAAGAGATGACAAGCTCTCCCTCTCTAATTAGTGGCGTTTGCTAAGGCAACCATCACTATTGCATTGCTTTTGTGCCCACAGCAAAATAAATCATAATTTACTTGACTTGTAAAAGTGAGTTTGCAGTCTGTATTCAATGTGATGTTACAAAAAGATTAAAATAATAGCAAGAAATATTTAAGTTATCCTCCTCAGCGGGTTGCATGCGTACAGTGTGGATCGGTATGTGTGATTCACAAACAGTGACTCTTAAGAACCATGTTTTTTCCTTGCTGTTGCCGCACGGTAAAATAAATCATGTTTTTACCTTAATTGTGAATGTGAGTTTGCATTCTGTATTGAGTGTAATGCAATATGTGTACTTAAAAATAATGCAGAAAATCTTCTTTCTACTCAGCAAAAAGAGAAGCGTATTTTAAAAGGAAATAATTTAATTTTAGGCATGTATAATTGCATATAAGAGAAGTCTTGCGTGTGGAAATTTCACGAGGGTGAGAAAAAATGATGACAGAATGATCATTTTTGGGAAACCCTCTAAGCCTAAATATTGCTTTTCAGTGGCAGTACGTGAGGAGATAAGCTCACATACAGTACCCGACTGAGAACATGCCCCTGAAGGGAATTTTCTCTAATGGTCTTTCAGTCTAGAGGATCTCAAATGACCAATGCTGATATTGTTTCAGGTACCATAAAAGTCAAGCAATCTATCTGGAGTCCAAGGAGAACACCAAGATCAGCTGTGTCATCAGCTCTGTGGGGACCAATGAGGTTTGTGTCTGATTCTCTCCTCTGATTGGTGCTAAACAAATGACTGTGCTCTTCAAACTAATGACCTGCTCAGAGGGGGAATAAACAGCAGGTTATTGAGATCAGCCCAAGTGCATCAGCTTTGGAGGGCCAGAAGAGGAAAATTCTCATTTATTGTCATCTGCATCCATATCAAATTGTACAAGGATGTCTTTGCAATAGCTTTTGTCTCATTTGCATCCTTTTAATGCCAGCATCAGTAGCACACTGCATAGATCTGGACTTTTACGTGCTGAGCCAGTGGCTTTGGAGTACAAATCACTGTTTGGGATTCATTTGGATGCTGGAAGAAGGTGGTGCAGGATAAATACTGAAGTGCTTTGTCTTGGATTTCGACTCTCTTGCAGATCTGGGTGAGAAAGACAAGTGACAGTACGAAGATGAGGATCTATTTAGGGCAGCTGCAACGAGGGGCCTTCATCATTCGACGCCGATCAGCAGCATAGACGTCCTGTGTGTGTATGTGTGTGTTTTTTTTTTGTTTTAAACAAACATTTTAAAGCTCTTCCTGTTTTACCAAGTCAGCTACTACATGTTTAAGCATGATATTTCCTCCTGTCTCTCATCTTATTTTTCTATCGCTCTCACACGTATGGTATAGATGTTACCGAAGTATATCATGAAATGTCTCACATTTATCTTTATTTTTGCCTTTTTCTTCTCTATGAACTTGTATGTGTGTAATGCAGTCTCAATGTCTGAGGTAAGGCTGATTTCAAAGAGCTCTCTACGATGAAGCGAGTAGACGACAATACACTTTGGGATTGTATTCTGTTTCCAGTGAGGCATTTACAAATCTTATTTAGTTGCGTTTTTTTTGCTTTGATATGTAATGCCATAATCTATTCTCTCCATGCATTTGAAAGTGTACAGGATTTCAAATTACTTTGCTAGTTTTAATTTTGTATTCAGGTGAATATTAAATAAATTTGGCTCAAACCGTACAAAACAACATTTATTTTCTCCCCAGTAAGTTGACCTTGTTTTTAGTGCCCTTCTACTTGCATGTATAATCAGAAGCATTCATTTACATTTGTATTTATGTTCCCGGCAGAAGTTAAAAAAGAAACAACAACTTGCAAGCAAATATTGGCAGGTTGCTTAAATGTTTGTAGTGCGTAGGTATACTAACCTTAGATCTCACGATTTTTATTATTTTTGGAATGCATGTTGGGTTTATGTTCTAACATTGATTAAAGCACTAGTAGAAAATTCCCAAAATGAAGACACTTTTATCTTCAAATGAGTCCTCTCTATAACATTGCTATCTGCAGTGAAAAGTCATCTGGTCTGAATCAGGACTAGAAATATGCACAGAAAACAGTCCAAATGCTTCTGAACAAATATGTTGGTTTATTTTGATGAGCGGGGACAACAGTGGATGGACTTTTTCACTGGAGGAAGTGTTGTTATGGATTATGGACTCTATGGTATTTTAGCTGGAAGTGATAGTTTAAAGTTAAAACACCTTTATGATAGGTTTGTTTCTTACAAAGCAATTCACTGCAGAAGATCTATTGGTGAGCAAGTGATTAAGGCTAAATTGAAGAAACAAACTCCTTTAACCCTTGTTGGACATTTTTGTCTTTCAGTTTAGTTTTTTTGATAATTTTGCCTGTGTTATTGCCAACTGCATAAATTTTGGCACAGGTGTGTATTTTTATTGGAATTTTACTATTTCACCCTCATTTCCTTTAATAAATCTATTTTGCACTAGGTACACAAAATTGTTCCTCTCAGGACCTTAAGGACAAAAATCTCCCCATTGAAACACATTAAAACTGCTATTTTTAATCACAGTGCCATTTAACTGTAAAATGATGCCATTTTTGTTGATAGGCTTTCATTATATTTGCAAGGCTTTAAAATCTTTTTACCAGATGGTGCCATTTTTTCAGGTTTGACCTATAAAGAAAATACTCGCTTTATTCCTGTTTTCTGCTTCTGCGTATTATAGAGCCAATTGGATAAATAATGCAGCTATAATTGTGTGGGTGTGTTGGTGTGGATGTCAGAGTGTGGTTTGTATGTGTGTCATAAAAAAAAAAAATTGTGTGTGTGTTCTTGTAATATTTGAGAGAGAAAAACTCTACTGCAAATCACAAACCCAGCCAGTGTGCACCAGCAGAGTTTTGCTGGCATCTAATGGGGAAAATTTGGTACTGCGCCCGAACAAAATCTTACTGAAAGCTCATTTTTTGAGATATCAACCTCAAATTTGGAACACAACTTGCTTTGATTTTCTAGCAGGTATAGAGTTCAACATGTTTCATAAAATATATATTTTATATAAAAAACATGCTAACATGATCATTTTCATAAACCTACAATCTAGACCTTTTTTTTTGTTTCACTTTTTAAACTTGTTTTACTTCAACAATAATCTGCCATGGGTCTTCTTTAAAATGAGACCAAACTTAACTCAGTGCTCCCAAGCGTCACATTTTTATGACAGTTTTTTTGAATTGGACATTTTTGTCCACTATGGACCTATGTGTAACTTTTTTAAATTGACGCACAAGGGTTAAATCATGGATGGCCTGAGGATGAGTAACATTTTTAACTATTCCCTTAATTCATTGGAGGTCATTTCTCATTTGCATAGTTGAAATTGTCTAAACTTAGTTGCATGCCCAGCTGTTGCTTCAAATTGCCGTTTTTTCATGAAAATGAATGACATCAGGTCACTTTATTGACAAGGCAAGTCACAGAAAGATGTATGTGATTACTACGATTACAGCAGGTAGCTAAGATGCTTCACGGAAATACAAAAGTCTAAGTTAGGATTGTACAGTATAGGAATGATATTAACATTCACTTGTGTGAGTTAAATGATGACAAAACTATTCTCCCTATTCACCATCCAAGCTGTAGATGAGGTTATTTCTTCATCAGAACACATTTGGAGAAGTTTTGCATTATATAATTTGCTCACCAATGGATCTTCTGCAGTGAATGGGTTCCGTCCATCCGTCTTCAAGACGTTTGTAACTTCAAACCATTGATTCTGGCTAAAATGATGAGTCCTCTATCCATAATATTCCTTTCTCCAGTGGAAAACGTCATTCTGTCTCAATCAGGAGAGAGATATGCACAAATCAAATACCGTTTACAAGTGGAAACTGTCCAAGACCGTTCTAAACAAACATGTTGGGGGATTTTGATGAGAAGACAGCAGGAGGTGAAGCGTGTTATGGATTATGGTCTGATATTTTGTCCAGTTTCAAGACACCTCAATGATGGATTTGTTTCTTACAAACACGCAGCTTCGCTTAGATGTGACGGTTTCGAGGAAATGCATAAAAAATTGGTAAATGAAAACTAGAGAACGCTTTTTGTGAAATCACTCTGACTGTTGTCCTTGTCATTTAAGGTAATCTGTTACCTTATTTTGGATGTCCTGTCATCTTCCAGTCACACTGATTTTTTCTCTCGCCATTTCTTCTATGAATGACAGGCCATTCTTTTATTCTCCAGTTCTTTTTCAGGAAATAGTCCTTGGTGTCAAATCAATTCATGATGTTTATAAGACATCTTGCATTATTTCCTGACAGAAATGTTCTCCCTTGACATCTTGTTGCTTGTGGTCAAATTGTGCTTGTTTAACAGCATTCAAGTAAATTATAATCATCTTTGTTGATGTAACGTGCAAATCAGCAGTGATGTAGTTCTTGTTCTAATTCATGCCATACTATGAACTGAATTCCCATTTACTTTCTCCATAGAGGAAAAGATTTTGAACAGACCTACTGTGAGATACAATATTATTAATCAGCGGTATAGGTTGTGTTTAAGCCATCTGCATTATTTACTTTTTTTTTGGTGAAAAGCTACATTACCCATGATTCTAAAAAAAGTAATCTCCACCAATCAGAAATAGTTCTTAAGTACTTCTTGGGATTGTGGTTCTTTCCCCATCAAAGCCGTTGATATGTTTTTTTTTTGTTGTTGTCGATTTTCAAATAATTTCTGCTTCAAATCAAAGTTGTAGTTCATCTTGTAGCTGGTTGGCTTGGTTCATGGCTTATAACTCTTGAACGAAGACTTTTTAAAAAATCCCGAGATATGGGAAAAATGAATGGAAAAAATACTTCTAGAATCAAGGCCACTGAAAAGGTTTCACTCTATTTTATAAATCTGTTACATTTAAGAATGAGTCGCACAAATGCGATGCAAGCACCTGGTCTGCTTGAACACACCTGACATTAAACAAGATAAGTTATTATTCAGTCTTCACCACACCGTTATCACTAAAGTGTGACACCTGACAGCAAAAATATATCAGATTTCACGTGAAACGTGAAACCCATGCATGTTAGACTGCACTGTTAAAAATATCACATGGATTGATTCTCAATTTTACCCTCATATGTTACATTTTCAAAAACAATATCTAAAGACCTGTTACTAATTATTGCATGGCCTCTGTGAAAATGGGAATCCACGAAAACTCGCTTAGTCTTTTTTGCATTTAAATAGACAGTTCCTCCAGGGCCGATCAGCATTGAATAAATCACCAGTCAAATCAATGATCCCTAATTACCAGAATCAATATTAGCAAGGGTGCATTAGATGAAAATACATAGTAATGTTTGCGATAAATTCTCACTATTTATTTCTCTAGAAATCGTCTTTAACCTGTTATTATTTGGTCTGGGGAAAAGGATTTCATTAAGGCTTTTTTCATAATGTGCCTTATTAGTGCGAGCAGTGCTAGTCTATAAATCGTAATACCTGCAGCTCTCACTGCGGTGGGCTTAATTCAAGGGTTCCCTGGACACCAGCTCAGCTTCAGCTTCTCCGTTTCAATCGCTTTTCACGCAGTGCTGTGTAGCAGGTGCCCAGCCGTTCCCTGTTCCGCTGTGAATCTGTTGCCGCTCATGGGACGTCTGGCTGGTTGAAGTTTGGCCCCGGGCCCCTCTGGTTTGTTAAGGGGAATATGGGTTTGATATGTGCTTCAGGTCTCCCTGCGTGGTTGTATTGCTTTATCTGTGAGAGGCAGACCTGTGTGAAGTTGAGGAGGAAGAAATACGTTTTGAACTTTCTGCTTCACTCTCGCGTGAAGTGCTCTGTTTAATGGGATAGTTCACCCAAAAACTTCAATTCTGAACATTTTAAATCTCATGCTGTCTGAAACGTTGTATTTCTCCATGCAAACAAAGCAAATAAGCAGCATTATATTATATAATTAGTGTTCTGAAGCCGAAAATCTACACTCTTAAAAATAAAGGTGCTTCAGGATGCCATTGAAGAACCTTTTTTGTCTAAATGGTTCCATAAAGAACCTTTAACATCTGAAGAACCTTTCTGTTTCACAAAAGCTTCTTCGTGGTGAAAGAAGGTTCTTCAGATTATAAAAAGGATGGTTCTTTGACTGAATGCTTCTTTGTGGAACCAAAAATGGTTCTTCTATGGCATCGCTGTGAAGAACCTTTATTTTTAAGAGTGTAGCTCTCAAATCACTTTGACATTTCTGCTTATTTAAACTTGATGAATAGAGATTCAAATATGACCAATTTTTTGGATTTTGAATCAACTTTTTTTTTTTTGTTTTTGTTTTTTGTAAATTTAAGTACTTGGTGACATTTAAGTTAATTGAGTTGTTTTATAGATTTGCATTTTTCAGACAGCAATTAAACAGTATTCCGTTAAAACGTATCCCAAATTCAAAAAAGTTCAGATTATACAGTATAACATTTTCATTCACTTAGGTGAGTTAAATGATGACAGAACTATTCTCTCTATTCACCCCAAAAATTAGCTGAAAATGTACTCGCCCTCAGGCCATCCAAGACGTAGAGTTTCTTTTACTGGACAAAGCGTGTTATGGATTATGGTCTGATATTTTGACCAGTTTCAAGGCACCTCGATGGATTTGTTTCTTGCAAACACACAGCTTTTCACTGCACAAGATGTTAACTGATGGACTGGAGTGCTGTGGATTATTGTGATGTCTTTATCAGCAGTTTGGACTCTCATTCTGACGGCACCCATTCACTGCTGAGAGACTGATGCAATGCTACATTTCTCCAAATCTGATGAAGAAACAAACTCCCTAATTTCTTGGATGGGTCCTGAAGGTGAGTACATTTTCATTTTGGGGTGAACTATCACTTTAAGTATATTTTGGTTATTACAGGCTGCAAATGCAATTTTTCTTCTTGTTGCCTCTCGTCTTTCATCCAACACTTATGTCTATCTTCTCCCTCATTTTCATTCAAATATGCATTGTGGTGTTCAGACATTCTTTGTCAGGATTTATCATCTGCTACAAGTTGTGACTGTGAAAATCCATTTGTTGTTCACGGCCTTCCTTTTTACATCTCTCTGATTTACATATCTCTGGCTACATGTTGTATTCTCGCACGCTGATGCTTAACAGCTGCTACATGAATATGTAATATTTCACACACGTCTGTTTCTTGAGGGGAAATTAGAGCCGTAGTGGGAATAATGGCTTAATTATGTGTTGCGAGTCTTGGTCAGTGCCTGCACGAGAGAAAATATTTGTTTGTATGTCTTTAATTTGACTGATGGGCTGTTTTGTTGTGCTTCCACGGTGTTTGGTGCCTAAAAAAGAAATCCCTTTTAAAATGCCATCAAGATCTGCATTTTAAAGCTAGAGAAACAGCTCCAGTTTCAATAAACAACAAATGTTGAATCTTTTGCATTATTTGCAAACTAGGGACGACGGATAAATCACCCTTCGCTTGTTGTTTGCTGAAATGTATGCTTTTTTGACAAATTGACGTTTTTTTCTGTTCTATAGAGGTTCTATAGAGCTGCTGCGGAGGGAGCGGATGGCATCACAATAGATCGATAAAACCAAGTGTATTCCACGTGATGGAGTGCAGCAGGGCTCAAGCACAGCGGTGCATGTTGCATTTGTTGCTTGCACGCTTTCTACAACCTAGTGATTAATCGATCAAGCCTGTTCTCTATAGCCTGAGTCTGATTACTGCCAGAGAACAGCGAGCGTCCGAGAACTGCGCTTTTATTGTGAAGGAACAGATGGAGGGATGATGCAAAATAAAGGAGTCAGGAGTTCACTGCTTGACAACATGACGAAGACATTTCAAACGTGTCTGTGTGAGTGGGTTTAGTGCGTCTTTAGGTGTGGAAAAAGCTGGCTGTGGTCCAGAATCTAGTGGGCTGCTTCCCTATAGACAGCGTTTTAAAGATATAAAAGAAGATCTTTTGAATAATTCAACCAGTTTTGTCCATAAGGGCTCTAAAATAACACTGGTCCACATTGACTTTCATTGCATGTTTTTTTTAAATAACTTACTCTGTGTTGGAACAAAACTAGTGAACAATTCTTTAAGTCATAATATCTCACCACTCATATCCTCATCACATATTACCGATTCATTTGTGTGAATCAATCAAAACTGTTTAGAGTCAAAAAGATTATTATTTTTTAATAAATCAATAGATCTTTTATTTAGCAAGGACTATATCGGACTATATTTAAATTAATAAAAAAAAATGTAAAGACATTTAAAATGCTATAAATAATTTCTATCTCAATTTTTTAATTTCTATTCATCAGAGCATCACGGTTTACACAAAATATCTGACTGTATGAATATGTTTTGAACACTGATAATAACAGAAATGTTTATTGAGCACAAAATCAGCATATTATACTGATTTCTGAAGATCATGTGACACTGAAGACTGGAGGAATGATGCTGAAAATACAGCTGCGCATCACAGAAATACATTACAGGTTAACAGAGATTCAAGTAAAATAAAAAACTATATTTCACAATATACCTTTTACAGTATTTTTGATCAAATAAATGCATGCTTGATGAACATAAGAGACTTATTTTCAAAAATGTTCCCCATCCCAGACTTTTGAACGGTATACTGTATTAAAATTTTTTAAATATTAGTAAACTCTGCTGTTTTTTTAATGTAAAGTTACAGTATATTAGTGCATACAAATGAAATGATTCCTCCTCATGCTGATTTGGTGTAAAAGTATGATTGTTTAAATAGATAGCCTTCCAAGACTTTGCATCAGTTTGAAGTTTGAGGGTAAAGAGGAGTAAAACCTGAAAGAGAGGGAGAGAGAAAGTGCTGTACGCAGATCTCATTCACTGTCCTCTGCGGTTTTTATGGCTCATGACACACTGAATGTCATCAGTTTTCCTCTTCCTCACTCCTCACACACACACACACACACACACACACCACGCTTGATGGAAAGACCGTGCCGTATAGCACAGTCGAGTGTGTGACTTTTCTTCCCGCTGCTATGGACACACCACTTTGTCTCTCATCCCCTTTATTAGAATTGAGCACAAAATTACCACCAATTAGTGTTGCCGTGACAACGCCGAGCTCATTTTCTCTCCTTCCTCAAGCCTGATGCCGAATTATTTGGCTCACAAAATGATTTTTTGTTTGTTTAATCAAGAAAAGTCATCCTAGTTACATATTCTGTGCTTAAATATATTATATATTTTCTGTACGCTACCTTTCCGGTGTTTGGATTCGGTAAGATCTTTTTAATCTTGGCTGCATTTATTTGATCAAAATATGGTAAAAATGGTAGAATTGTGAAATATTGTTACAATTTAAAATAATTGTTTTCTATTTATTCCTGTGATGCGCAGCTGTATTTTCAGCATCATTACTCCAGTCTTCAGTGTCACATGATCTTCAGAAATCAGTATAATATGTGTCCCTGCAGCACAAAAGCAGTGTTAAGTCGCTGGGGGATATTTGTAGCAATAGCCAAAAATACATTGTATGGGTCAAAATTATCATTTTTTTCTTTTATGCCAAAAATCGTTAGTATATTAAGTAAAGATCATGTTCTATGAAGATATTTTGTAAATTTCCTACCATAAATATATCAAAACTTAATATTTGATTCGTAATGTACATTGCTAAGAACTTCATTTGGACAACTTCAAAGATAATTTTCTCAATATTTATATTTTATTTTTTTTGCACCCTCAGATTCCAGATTTTTCAAATAGTTGTATCTCGGCCAAATATTGTCCTCCTATCCTAACAAACCATACACCAAAGGACAGCTTATTTATTGACACTATGCCTGCTTATGTGGCTCCAGGTCACATATGCTGACTTACTGCTCAAGTAACTTTTCTTAATATTATCATGTTGAAAACATTTGTGATGTTCAATATTTTTGTGGAAACCTTGATACATTGTTTTAGGATTGTTTAATGGATACAAAGTTCCCCTCTCTCTCTTATAGTTCTAAAATATTTTACACACTATATGACACATAATTTATATTTCAAAACAGTCATTCTTCTCAAAGAAATACCAAGTTCACCTCATGACACTTCCCTCATTCTGTACGTCTTTAGGGGGCATGTTGTCACAAACGGTCAATGTGTTTTAAGTGAACGGTTTATTTTTGGCGGAAGTAATTGAGGTATGTTGTGTAAAAGGTAACTGAAACCTGGGAAAGAAACAGAAGCCATTCGCCTTATAAGAATTCAGTGTCCCATCAGAATGATTTTGAAACTGATATTACAAGGTTAAAGAACGTACCTTTAAAGTATCTTTGACTTAAAAAAAGCTACCCTAAGCCAATTCACGGACTAAAACTGTAAGAACTATGCAATTGTTTGAAGATAAAATGAAACCTGGGTATTTTTTTTTTCAGGAGTCACGTATGCATGCGTTTAATTTTCATATCACACCCAGGGAAAGAGAACGTGCAGAGAACCAAGACTGAAGGTAATTTTTATAGTTGTGTTAACCTGTGACTCAGATACGAGGAGATAGTGAAAGAAACGTGTGGAGAGAACTGACCCTGCAGACCACACTCACTCCCTTCACTCACTCTCACACCACAAACAAAACTCACTCTCACACACACCACCCACAAACTCACTCACTCCACACCTCTCTCAACTCACCACACACAAACTCACTCACTCACTCTTCACACACACAACAACCTCACAGCTCACACACACACACACACAAACGCTCAAGCTCACACACACACACACACACACATCACACACACACACACTCACTCACTCACACACCCTCCCAACAAACAAAACACACACACACACCTCGCTCTCCCTCTCACACACACAACACCCACACACAAACAAAAACTCACTCACTCACTCACTCACTCAATCAATCACACACTCACTCACTCACTCTCGCTCACTCTCGCTCGCTCACTCACTCACACACACTCACACACAAACAAACACACCCACACTCTCTCTCTCTCTCACACACCCAAACACACACACACACAAACTCACTCACCCACCAACAAACTCATTCACTCTCACACCCACTCTCCACATCACTCACACACACACTCACAAACCAACTCCACTCACTCTCCACACACACACTCACAAACAACTCACTCTCTCACACACACCCCACACTCCCCTCTACTCTCTCACACACACACACACCACCAAACTCACTCACCACAACACACACACACACACCACACCCACAAACACACACACACACAAACACACTCACTCACTCACTCACAAACAAACACACACACACACACTCACTCTCCACAAACCAACACACACACACACAAACCAAACCACTCACACACACACACACACACACCAAACAAACACACTCCACCACACCCCCAAACAAACCTCAACTCACTCACTCACACACACACACCCCACACACACATCAACTCATTCCCTCTGACACACCCACACACAAACTCTCACATCACCACACACCAAACACTCACCACACCCACCCCCACACACAGAAAGGTCCACACCCACAACAAACTCATTCACTCTGACCACCACACAAACGCCTCACTCTCTCTCACAACCCCACACACACACACACACACACACACACACACACACACACACATAAACTCATTCACTCTTCACCACCACTCACTACACACACACACACACACTCACAAACAAACTCACTCTCTCACACACACAAAACACACACACACACTCACAAACAAACTCACTCTCTCACTCACACACACACACACGCACACTCACACTCACTCACGCACACACACAGCTGAGAGAGAAAGAGTTTAAAGTTTATTTAAAGGCAAATATATACTTTATAAATAAACTGTTCCACTTTTACATAATTCACCCTAATTACAATGATTCTGATATCTCAAATGAAAACTGGTATGTAGTGACTTATGATATGAGTTGTGCAGACCCCCGCTTCAGAAAGCCTGGAGGCTCAAAATATCCCATTTGAGTTTAAAGACAAATCAGATAAAACGATGCTGCCAGCTGCAGGGAAATAGATGTTTAATAAATGTGAACTGATCTTTCTCTCTCTAACCAAGCAATTTAAGGCAACAGTGTGGGACTAATTGTTTTTACTTTAGAAAGCACGCTGATAAAACTGAAGTACAACACAGCAAATAAAGGTCAAAATCAGGGAGTGTGACAGATACGATATCTTTTATTTTGAATTTAATGTCATGATTAGTCATTCTTTCATTTTAATGACTGTTATGAAAAGCATCTTTGCAGAATAAATGAGATTCCTTCGCAATAATGTTAACATTTAAATGTATTTTCATACATGCTCCTTGTCATATTGTGAATGTTTAAGTGGTGCCCATTAGTCAAAATTAAAATAAAAGTTATATAATAAATTCTAAATCACACACACAGAGAGAGAGATACACGTTTCTTTTTTGGTTGTCATCAACAACCCTATTGTCTCAAAGTTAGCCTTGAAAAACGTCTGTTTTGTCCTGAAGTCAAGAAAAAAGAACTAATGACGAGACAGTCAAAGCATTATTTTATTCTAAACAAAAAGCAGAGCAAGTCTGGTTCACTCATCTCATTGAAGCAGCACAGCCTCATGAGAAAATGTTTCTAGCAAATGTTTTTCTGCACCACAAATAATCTGGTGCCGTATTCAGCTTGTTAAGGATTATATAGTTCCCCAAGACTAAACTTTTGCCGTTACAGAGACAATTCTGTCATCATGGTCAAATCTTTTAAACGGTTAGGATTTTACATCTTCTGGAACACAGTTGATTTCGCTTTTGTTCACTGAACTGTATAAAAGCAATATCAAACTCACAGTCATGCCTTTGTATTGGTCAAGTCACAGTCGTGCATTGTGTTAGTATATTTATAATATACTGTACAGTAACACACATGCACGATTTCGGTCTTTCTAAAGCAACATTTATTGTTTAAAGTGGTCATGAACTGTTTTTGTTTTTTTGTACTGTTCCATTTTAAGGTCCACTTATAATGTTATCAAGATTTTACATAAAAAACATCATAATTTAGAGGTAATAAGCTATTTTCTGTCCTGTTTTTAACACCTCCAGCATTTTGGTTTCTCAGTTCATGACCCCTTTAATTCAATATGTTACTTGCCGTTACTGTCATTATTTGTGAAATTACTAGCAAGTTGTTTCAAGTCAGGAAGTTGTTTCAACACCATTTTTTTTTCAGTGTAGTTGCCAAGGCCAACTTAATAAAAAAAAACTACAAACATATTTTAAATAAATAAATAAATAAAGTAACACAATGCAAAAACTTTAACTAAAAATTAAACACATTTTTTTATGAAAAATTGAATTACAATTTAAATTAAAGATTTAAAATCTAATTCAAAAGATTAACAAAAGCCTCTAAATAATACACTGGTTCAAATTGAACTATGCTTCACTATAGAACTATTTCTTCATATTGCCGTGAGGCACATCACAGCCTAATGCATTGTGAGGTGGATAGAAAAGACGACTGAACTGAAAAGATCTGCCCATCTCTATCTCCAAAACAACTCTGTTCCCTGTTTGTTCCATTTGTTCTTTTTTCTGATGCACATTTAGCTTTCAGCAGCATTTGTTGCCTTCTCTAATGCGTTTAGCTGAGGGCAAGTTACAGTAGAATCCTGCCGAGTGATCTGACTTCACAGTATGTGAGACGCTGCCTCTCAAACGCTCGCTGATCGCCTGCCTGCTTTGGCCCCTGCTCCCCTCCGCTATGTGGGAGGCTGGACTGTATGTACTCTCGGCCCCGAGGCAATTCTGATAGAATATGTATTTCTAAAAACATATCGTCCCCTGTGCACCAGAATAAAAGACAGATGGAGCTCTTCATTTGTGAGCAGCTTAAAAGAAGAATGAAAGAATTCTCTAATGGATGTAGTATTGTGTCAAACACTGACAAGAAATCTGAATCTAAGAGTATTTTCACGGTCACCTGGAAAGAGGTCACTTCATATGATTTTGGAGAGGGGAAAAAAACAAGTGCAAATACCTTAAAGTTAATGCATAAACTACTGTATTATACCCTCATCTGACTCCACTGTGCATGTCAAGCATGCATGCGACCTTACAGTTACTCCTAAATCACAAGCATTCTGCTTGGGAGGTGATAAAACAAACTTGAATAATTTGAATAAAAAGGCTACAAGAAATGTTCAGAAATTGTGCCAGAACAACCGTAACGGAAAAAAAAAAAAAAAAACAAAAAAAAAACGATGGCTCTCCAGACTTTCGCACATGCCACATTTCTGGTTATACTTTTAAAAATGTTGTTATATTCAGAGAATAAATAGTAACTGCGCACATAAAATGTGCTGAAAAACGTTGCAGGACAGTGTTATTTTAGTTCATTTCAACTAAAATGAAAACCATTAAACGTTTTTTTGTTACTTAAAATATGAAAACGTAAACTTATTGTATTTCTAAAATAACTAATAACTAAAACTGATTCAAAATTTAGACATGCACTTTGTAAAAATGAATGTATTTATTTTTTTTTATTATTATTATAATTTTTTTTTAAAGTCTACCAGGGTTGGGATGGGTTCTAAATCTTGCACAGTTGCTGTTTGCTTTATATTACTATTCCCAGAAGAAAATTCAATAAACAGTTGTTAACAAAAACAAAATGTAGACATGCATGCTTCAAAAAACAAAAACAAATAAAACTGATAAAAATGCACAACAAAATTACTTTAAAACTTTAACTAAAATTAAAAATAAAACGGAAAATACAAAAAAAAAATGTTGTTGTGAACTAATCTTATTATGCATTAAATTCAAGTCATGGCTGAGGAAAAGCAGCAAGTGCTGGACTGATTCATATGAGGAGTAATTCATCAGTCTTTTCATTCACTTTTCAATTCTATTACAGGTGTCATATTTGGCAGTAGATTAGTGGTTCAGGATTATGGGACATTAAACAGAGACCCACTGTAACACAACACCAAAATTGTTTATTGCCAAAAAAAGAATAACAAATGAACAAAACATGTTGGCGGATTTTAATGTGAGAGGACAACAGGGGATGGACTTTTTCACTGAGGAAGCATTATTATGAATTATGAAGTTAAAACCCTTTAATGATTTGTTTCTTACAAACACTGGAGTGGTGTGGATTATTGTGATGTTTTTATCAGCTGTTTGGACTCTCGTTCTGACGGCACCCATTCACTTCAGAGCATCCGTTGCTGAGACACTGATGCAATGATTTCTTCAAATATTTTCTGATGAAGAAACAAAATCATCTTGAATGGTCTAGAGTACGTAAATTATCAGCAAATGCTCATTTTTGGGTGAACTATTCCTCTTTGATATCATCATAAACTGAATTATTAACACTATATGGCATGGTCAAATTCATCCTAAAGTATTTCAATATTTCTCTTGAATTAAATAAGCGCTGTGGTCAGTTTATCCTCATTGCAAGTGAGCCTGTATTTAATTGTAGATGTATGTTCTACTGTTGATAAACTTGGCATCTGTTTGATTTCAATAGCTTCTCGTAGTTGACAGATGAATTTGCGACAAGTCTGATTGGACACATAACCTTTGCCATCAACAGCAAAAGCTGTGCGAAGCATTTTCTCCTCGTTTGTTGGAGCTGATAAGCCTATTGATTTTGCAATCCTAACTATGCATGACGATCTACTTAATTATTGCATCAAGCATGATATTTGCCCTGCTGTCCGTGGCCTTATCAGAATTAAAGCATTTGGTGTTTTTCATTGACACCATTTAAAAAGTTTTCTGTGCTCTACCAAAGGATTATGAAGGATTATATTTCTGCAAGATTATGGACAGAGCTGTATGGAAGCTCTCTGGAGATGCAGTCGTCAAGATAATTGGCAGTGGTGACTGAACATTAACGTAAAGCCATTTATATGATTCGTTTTCGACAGATATCTGTTGTTGAGTTAGCTGGATTTTAAGAGGGATTCTTAAAAGACGAAAGAGTAGAAAGTCAGAGATGGCAAGTGGTTGCAATTTTGATGATATATAATTTTCTTTTTGTTTGTCCACCAAACCCACTCTGGATGATTAAACCCAGCAAACAGAAAGCAAACAGACAGAGTGTTAGTTTAAATGGTTGTCATTCATAGGCTGTTTTACCTGTCGCCTTCCGTTCTAAGTGGCCAGTGTTACGCCGGCGTGCAGACACTTTAATAACAGTCTGACGTTTGAAGAAAATGGATATTTAAAGACCTTTCTGAAGCACAGAAGAGAATTCAATTTGAATGGTTCAGCATGACAGAACCACAGTCAGAGTCAGTATGGATACATGACGATGTACTGATATAGACGAAAATGAGAAATCTGAGAGCATCTCTTGTGTAATCAAACATAAATAAGCTGCTGCTGTTTTTCTGTGCATGTTATTTTCTCTGACTGCTGTTTTTTACCAAGCAAGATGGCATTCTAAGCTACATAATCATGGCCATGACGGTCAAATAAACAAGCTTGAGATGCAAAATTAGACCTTTTATATGATAAAAATATGGCTCTCTAGACAGCCATGGGATTTTAAAGAGACAGTTCACTCAAAAATGAAAAATTCTGTCATTAGTTCTAATCCCTATCTTCTGTGAATGCAAGCTATATTTTGTCATTTTTTGATGCTATAATTCACTTTTAATATACACTATTTATTTAAAAAACTAAATATTAGAGTATGTTTTACAAGAAAATACTATTTAAGCCTTTTACTTCAAAGTATCATGTTTAATACAATGTTACTTGACATTTCTTTGTAATTAATTGGGAATTTACTTGCAATTTCCGAGTGAATTTTTTTTTTTTCAGTGAACTGAAAAAAAAGTGGCCAGGATATTCTTTAGAAATTGATGTTTCAAGTCATGTGGGTTTAGAATGAAATCAGTAAAAATAGGGAAAAATATACTGTGTTAATATTAAGCAACATTCCGTATTAATCTTTCACTATATTACCCGTATATTTTGAATTATTGCATCATGCTGATTCTAAAAATGGAAAGAAATATCCATAAACTTGATGGGTAATGTATGTTAAGGCAGTACCTTTTCCAGTTTTCTAAAAAAAAATGTTCTTAGTGTTAATCATCAGAACTATTCTTTTTAATTATATACAGATGCATTGTACGAACACACCTTTTCTTTGTACATGAGATTGATCTGTCAGTGCTTTCCAATGCTCTTTGTTCCTCACAGCCCTCAGCTACTGTAACTCGTGATGTAATTGAGTAGGACATGACCGCGTTCCTCCGTGCTAAAATCAATGGCATGATCAGGACAGAGGTTGATAGAGAGCCAGCCAGTTTTGTTTACTTGTTTAAATGAGAATAAAAATCGTTACTTCCTCTTTGCTTACCAAGCAAGTTTGTGAGGAACGTCTAATAGAATGAAAGGTGACCTCTGTGTGTGCAAGGAATGGATTCTGAAACAAAACAACAATGCGTTTCATGTGCAGACTACAGCTACCATTTCAAAGAAACCTACAATAGATTCTCAGAGCATCTATTATACTGTCAGTGCAGATGTGTCTGAAGTCACAGGTGCAAATGGAAGCAGGCATATGCACAATAACCCACAAGTGATCACGCACCGCAATTTAATAAAAACTTTGTTTACTTTATTTTTATACCAGTTTTACAAATGAGGATGTCCCCAAAGGGAGGTTTTTTGACACAGGTTTAGCTCACTTTTGGGTACAAATTTGTCCCCAAAATATGGTTAAGTAGGTACACACACACACACACACACACACACACACTTAAATACAAATAAAAATAATAAATAATGGAAATAGTGACTTTTATGGGTTTTGCGCACAGTGGAGTTTACCTCTTTAATACAAAACCACTAAACTGACAGTGACCATACACCGTATTTACAGTATGTCATAAATTCTTCACTTTTAAACTCTTGAGCATGAAACAGGTCGAATCGTCAAGCTTTTATTTTGGCAGAATATTGGTTAAAATGCTATAAACCTCTGTCCACAAAATGTTGCTAATTATACAAATGTAAACGAAATGAGAAGAGCAAACACTGTGTTCACAAACAGACCTTAAATGCACAGCATTTGCAAAGATAGAGTTTGTGATACTGGAGCTGCTCTGAAAATGACATATTGCTGTTTCTGTTTTATTTTGATTCATTGTGCAGCCCCATTTGCTTATTTTAATTTTGCATATTATTTGTTTAATCAACTTGCAAAATCCTTGCATTTCCCTCTGCTGTAGTCAGCATAGCTCATGTATACAATGCTATTTCTGTAGCTCGGAGCTCACGCACACACCTCAGGGTGTATATGATTGAAATAGTTTGTATTAGTCGTAACAATAGCTACCTTCAGGGACTCAAAAGAAAGCTTCAAGGACAATTCACCCTCTAATTACAGCCCTGAGAGCCGAAATCTTCAAATGGACTAATATCGATCGAGTGGAAATGAAGAATTAACGTGCTGATACTGACACAACTAGCCACTGATGTGGAATAAAATTACATTTTTGTTTGATTGCTCTGTTATGGTTGGTTATATAATTTAGTTGTTTTACAAATCAAAATTCTTATTGAAAAAACATGTACAGGTCATGTTTTACCCCCTTTTTAACATCAAGAAAATTAAGCATATTTTTGTATAATTCGTGACATTATTCTCATGACAATTACTAGCACATTTTACATTACCATAATTGCTGACACGCTTACATTACCACAATTGCACTTACATAAACCTCATTAGGCTTACAGTAATGAGAGTGATGAGATTTTGGAGGGAAATTGTGGATAATCGTCATGAAAGTAATGTCACAAAATGTTAAAATGGCCAAAAAGAGGCCTATAAATAAGCTTATTGACTAATTTCTTTAAAGGTGTGTAATTTTTAACTACTACAGTCACCAACTGCAAATATATAAAAATAATCTGCCATTGGTTGACCAGACTGATAGCCCCGCCCACACGAATGCCATTGGTTGAGCCGTCTTGTCAATCACAAAGCAATGTATTGAGTGGTCTCTGCACATATAAAATACACATTTGTGATATAAAAAATTGCACATGGGAAAAATATTTGTGAAAATGATCTCAAAAGGGTTCTGTTAAAATGATTTATATTAAAGCAATATATCCTGTAGCATCAGAAAACTGACCTTCTCACTCTGTTTACAAATCCCTGGCTGAGATCACCTTTATTTGCCCTTCTTCATTCATCCTGCGATCTTCATGTTAAAGGAGGCCAAGTGTGAGAACAGACAGTCTCGTAAAAGTGACACATCCCTGATTCATATCTGTTCATGTCAGCTTCGAGAACATTCAGCGGAAAGAACTCTCAATGTTACCGTACGGGCGAACACAGAGATGTGTGCTGATCGCTTCAAGGCAAAGAGCAGAGATGAGAGAAAAAACTAAAACGTGAAGACAGCAAGAAAGAAAACGGTCTGCTAGGTCATGTGTTGACCTCACTGTGAGCAACGACTAAAGGCAGGAGAGAGCTGGGAGTAAAAGAAATGATTTTGCACATACATCTGTGCAATCTGCTTCCATTTAAAGAGCTGATGTGCTTGATTTTGTGAAATTTAAACATAACATTGGCAGTTAACGTTCTCTGTTAGTTTTTTTTCCGCCAACGACAATATTACTCACAAAGTTGGAGAAGAACCACTGCAACAGTGAGTAACTCACAGTTGTGGCGATTCATTTCTAAAAGATTCAGTGTTTTTTTTTTTACCGGCTGAATGATTCAATGACTCGTAAAATTGTTCCGTTCCTGAACGAATCAGTGTTTGTGAATGAATCAGTTGAATAAATAATTCAGTGATTCAATCATAAAGGCAGTTCATTGCTTCGGAATCAGAATCAGAATGAGCTTTACTGCCAGGTACGTTTACACATACGAATAATTTGTTTTAGGCAGAAGCTCCACAGTGCAACAGAAGGACAGTGTAGACAGGCACCGATAATAAAAAAGAATAATATAAAAAATCTACAAAGTAGACAATGTAAAAAAGCAAAAAACACAATATATAATAAGACAATTATGTATCGTACAGGTATGTATGTGCAAATTTGAATGAATAAGTAGTGCTGTGTTAAATAAATAATGTATTACTAGTGGTGTGTGTTCCACGATTATTGTTAAGTGGTCATGAGATGGATTGCCTGAGGGAAGAACCTGTTCCTGTGTCTGGCCGTTCTGGTGCTCAGAGCTCTGTAGCGTCAACCAGATGGCAACAGTTCAAAGAGGGAGTGTGCTGGATGTGAGGGGTCCAGAGTGATTTTGCCAGCTCTTTTGCTCACTCTGGACGAGTACAGTTCTTGGAGAGAAGGGAGGGTTGTACCAATGATTCGCTCAGCAGTCCGGACTACCCTCTGTAGTCTTCTGAGGTCAGATTTGGTAGCTGAGCTGAACCAGACAGTTACTGAAATGCAGAGGACGGATTCAATGATGGCGGAATAGAACTGTTTCAGCAGCTCCAGTGGCAGGTTGAACTTCCTCAGCTGGCGAAGAAAATACAACCTCTGCTGGGCCTTTTTAACAATGAAGTCTATGTGAGTGTCCCACTTCAGGTCCTGGGAGATGATGGATCCCAGGAACTTGAATGTCTCCACTGCAGCCACAGTGCTGTTTAAGATGGTGAGTGGGGGGAGTGCAGGGGGGTTCTTCCTGAAGTCCACGGTCATCTCCACAGTTTTGAGCGTGTTCAGCTCCAGGTTGTTAAGACTGCACCAGACAGCCAGCTCTTTAACCTCCTGTCTGTAAGCAGACTCGTCACCGTCCTGAATGAGGCCGATGAGTGTGGTGTCGTCTGCAAACTTCAGGAGCTTGACAGAGGGGTCTTTAGACATGCAGTCGTTGGAGTAGAGGGAGAAGAGCAGTGGAGAGAGAACATAACCCGAGGAGCACCAGTGCTGATCGTACGGTTGCTGGATGTGTATTTTCCCAGCCTCACTAGCTGCTGCCTGTCTGTCAGGAAGCTGGTGATCCACTGAGTTGCAGGAGCTGTGAATGGTGTTTTTTTAAACCTGCAATAAAATTTGTTCAGATCGTCTGCCAGTTGTTGATTATACACAGAGCTGGGGGATGGTGTCTTGCAATTGTTGATGTCTTTCAGACCTTTCCACACTGAAACAGGATCACTGGAAAATAATTGGTTCTTTAGTTTTCCAGTATAAATCCTCTTTGCCACTCGATCTCCTTTTCCAGTGTGTTTTTGGCCTGTTTATACAAGTCTCTGTCCCCACTCCTGTAGGCATCTTCTTTGGCCTTACGGAGCTGTCTGAGTTTTGCAGTGAGCCATGGTTTGTCGTTTTTGTAGGTTAAATGAGTCCTGGTAGGTATGCACATGTCTTCACAGAAACTGATCTAAGATGTTACAGTCTCTGTGAGCTCGTCCAGATCGGTGGCCGCAGCTTCAAAAACACTCCAATCAGTAAAGTCAAAACAAGCTTTTAAATCCTGCTCTGCATCATTAGTCCATCTTTTTACAGTCCTTAATACAGGTTTAGATGATTTCAGTTTCTGCCTGTAGGTCGGTTTAAGATGAACCAAACAATGTAAGAGAGCCCAAAGAGCTGCGCGTGGAACAGGAGTTGATATGGAAGTCTTTATAGTTAGTGTAACGTATTCCAAAAATATAGAATGTCTCTGGTGGGAATATGTAACTGCTGTCTTATTTTGGCAGTTTCACAGGAAAGATTCTGCTTTATTAAAAGTCCCAAGAATGATTATAACAGGTAGGGGTGTTGTTGTTCGGTGTCTGTGATTTGATCAGAGGTTCTGTAAAGCGGTGCTCACATGCGATTGCAGAGGAATGTAAACACTCACGAGAATGAACGAGCAATACTCCCGCGGCGACTAGAACGGCTTACAGTTAACGAAGAGTGTTTCTAGATCGGGACAACACATCTTCTTTAACGCTGTTACATCTGTACACCACCTTTCGTTGATGTAAAAACATGTCCCGCCTCCGCCGCACGATTTCCCCGTTGATCTGCGTCATGATCCGTGTGTTTGAATAAATTTTTTGATCCAGTGATCATCATAAGCAGTCCACATAGACAGTTCCTTGTCACAATAACACAAAGTACTGATGTAATTGAGTTTTTATGCTATATGATGAGGGCAATTGAAATTACACTGATTTTTGATAAACACTTTAGAGTACAGGGGGACAGGTTAACTATTAACTAGTTGCTTATTAGCATGTCTATTATAACATATTGGCTGTTTATTAGTGCTTATAAAGCACATATTCTACATTCCTAATTCTACCCAATACCTAACCTTAACAACTTCCTTACTAACTATTAATAAGCAGCAAATTATTAGTTTATTGACGCAAAATTTGTAGTTAATGGTTTGTTAATGGTGAGAATTGGACCTTAAAATAAATTGTGACCTAATTTTATTTATGCTAAATCTATATTTTTCCCCATTGGATTGGAATCCCATTGGTACATTTCATGCATTAGATATTTTTTACCATATTACTTTTAACTAACATGAAAAGAAATTAAAAAAATAATGCAAGCTTCAAATGCTCTTGGCCAACTGACAGGTTTAAAGCAGCATCTTCACATTTCCCCCTTAAAATTGCTAACATATTTTACACTGCATGCACGTATATAAACTCAAATACAAAATATATGAATTATATTTTTGTTCTGTGCAAGTCATTGCTGACAATTTTCAATCTCTCAGATGAGGGGGAAAAAAAACCTCCTTGTGTAAATGTTTTTTTTTTTTTTGCTATTGCACATCTTTGACCTCACTATGTTGCCCTCAATCTGGATAGAAATGAAGTTTTCAATTTCTCAAGAAGCCCTCAGGCTTTGTGTATTGCTGTGTCTGTTTTGCTCTCACCCGTTGTGGAAGATTACATTTTGATGCGTGTCTCTCTCTGTATTGAAGACGACTGACTATGTCTCAGTCCAATTTGAACCCTTGAAGCAGCGACCGTACATTCTCAGATATCTCTGATACATATAGCAATGCAGTTACATCCAGATAATGTTGCCCTGACATTTATGACAGTCTGCTGATTCTATAAGTGATTTTTTCAGTTGAATGACACTAAAATGCAAAATTCAAAACACATATAAATGACACTGGTTATGTGTGACTGAGCACATTTCAGATTTCAAAATTCACATACTCAATGTGACATTGTTGATTACCAAGGAGAAAAGGCCAATTACTCTTCTGTTGAAATAAATGGAAATAGTAAATATAATATTAGCTATTGAATAACTGAATCTTAGCAGGCAAGTGGGCAGCAATTGGTAATGGCAAAAAAGTTCCTGCAGCTGACACGCAAAAACTGGATTCAACCAGATTCAAAACCAAAGAGTGTGGCTCGATTCACGAACAAATGACTCTATCTGCCGGTTCTTTTTAGGAAATTAAAGAAAATACATTGTGGCCAATGTAGCCTGATGTCGACTGAGAAAAAAAATAAGAATGGATATTTTTGTGAATGCAAAAGAAAAAAAATTCCAGCAACGACAGTTAAATGTGCGGATGTCGCAATAGCTTATCTGATTATTATTGAGCAGTTCCTTTTAGCAGGGAATCAAGGAAGACACACAAGAATGACCAGTGTAATCATTTGATGAATGAGTTTGATCAGTTCTGAACAGAGCTCGTTGTATATGATAACTGAAGTCGCGCGATCTCAGAGGCGGGGCCGGAGGACTGAAATCATTCATGCTCTCTTAGGGCCGAGTTCACCCGCCCGGATATTAGACGATTTTTCACTCGCCGACAGGTTTTGCGAAATCGCAGACAAATGCCCGACATCGGAGGCAAATCGGTGCTCCTTCACGCGAGTGACAATCAGGCAGTGTGAATTATCAAAGACACGATCTGAGAGAATCACCGACACGTCGCCGACGCCGCAAAATATTTGGCATGCAAAATATCTGGAGCTGTCGGCGATTCACAATCACTCTGTGTGAAATGAGTTCTGACTGAAAAATTCATCTGTGATGACCTACAGCCAATGAGAGAGCAAGATACAGGGCAGAGGGAAGTTCGGGGAGGAGTTGTAGACCAGAATATCAGTATTTTAATAGATATATGAACAATTATCATACAGAAACAAGCACAAACATTTGCTTGACCAGCAACAACATCAGCATAACAGTTACTGCAAAATAATTTACCTCCAACTCTCTTTGCAGAAAACCCAATCCCTGTTCCCTGCATCTCCCACCTGCATAATCTGTTTTTCTTTTTCTACTTGTAGCTGGAAATCAGCTCACAGAATTTGCGTGCTATATATATTTTTTTTTAATAATTACAGTCTCGCTGGAGAACTCCGGTCTGACGCACGCGGGTTCTCGCGTTATTTCCTTATCACTTCTCGCGTTTGTTTTGTTGTTAAACGTAGTTTGCGGACCAGACAGAGATGTCTGCGATTCTTCCTGTTGTGAAGTCATGCAGTGTGAAACCCACCGTCTCCGAGCCGTTGTGCAATGTGAACACAGCAGCAACTGGATGCTACCCCAGATAGTCACGCAGTGTGGAAACAACGGCGATCCGACGAGTTTGAAAATCGTGCAGTATGAACTCGGCATTAGTCGAATCAAGTTATTATTTTTTTGTTATGATATAATAAATGATTGAATATTCATATAGGCCTCAGTGTTATAATAGTAACTAAAACCATAAAAAACTTGACTTCAAATAAAATTAATTTTAACTGAAATAAAATAAAATATTTTATTTAATTTCACCTAGTTATTTTGATTTAGTTGCAACCCTTCTCATTTTTATTTAGTTTAAATTGAAGTACTAAAATAACAAACTAAAACTGAAATAAAAAATAAAAACTATATAGACAAACTAAAATGACAAACACACTCAACAAACTTGCTACAACTTCAACTCAAATTAAAATAAAACCAGAAAATATAAAAATAAAATTTCAAAATATTAATAAAAATCGACCAGTCTATCGACACATATTTCATTAAATATAGCAGGGCGAACTGTAAACCATATAAACCTTATGTTTTTATTTTTTTACGATTGTCTGTGGTAATCAATATTATGCCACACATATAGGCTCTATAATATTTTTTAAAACTGAAGATGAATATGCCACTGTAGTCTGAACACAAAGCGCATGTCTTGACTTCAAACCGAAGCCCTGTGAAATAAGGCTGTGCTTCATTTCAGATTTACCCTCACATGACCGTGAAACTAAGAGAAGACTTTTCCCCCCAGAATTTTAGGGGTCAGAGTTGTGATGCAAATAAGTGGAATGTCTTATTGATTTAAGTCTGGCTTTTCAAGGTAGGCTGGCTTTGTTAGTTTCAAGAGCAGGAATTCATTCATCACACACTTAATGGGCAACATCAGAGAAGGCTACTTCTTTTTCTCAGGTGCGGAGGCTGTCCTTCAGGGTGTGTGCTCATGACTTTGAGCGTGTCTGTCGTTTCCCAGCCCAGCTATCATTGTCGTGAGTGTGTGTCAGTGTCCCTGCTGGTAATGGCTTTGTGTGTGTAATAAAAGAACTTCTCATACCTGACTGCACTGAAGACGCTCAGCCGATATTTGTTCATGTGTGAGTAATGCAAAATGCCGTTGCATTTGTACATGCAAAGTATAATTAAGGTGTCAAAGGGTGAAGGACAGAGTCATAACAAGCCATGAAATAACAGTTCTCAGAATCAGTGGTGGAACCAACAGCACAGAATAACCTGACCTCAACAGCTCATGCACACAAATTATTTTTTAAGCTCTACATTGTGCAAGCTGATTGGTCCTTGGCACGTCATCTGTCAGTCAATTAACTCACAAACTCCCTCTATCTCAAATATTTAAATTGTCCAACCTCATTCATTTTCTTTCTCTCTCTATATCAGCTCCCTACATGGCAAACTTGTTTTGCCAATGGTTAACTTTGGCCTTCAGCAATGGCAGACAGTGCATTTCTGAACCAAACCCTGAGACACATGGCTTTGATGTACAATTACAAGTACAACACACACACACACACTTGCATTTGTGGTTTACGGGGAATCTCCATAGGCATAATGGTTTTTATACTACAAACTGTATTTTCTATCGCCCCACACCAACCCTACACCTAAACCTACCCCTTACAAAAAACTACTGCCAAGTTTTGAATTTCATAAAACACCGTTTTGTATGTTTTTTAAGCCTTTTGTTTTACGGGGACATGGGAAGTGTCTTCAAAAACCATGTCTACATTGTAGTACTCATGTCATTATACACATTTGTGTCCTCATAAACCATATATACTAGCACACACACACACACACACACACACTTCTCACGCACACACACACACACACACACACACTTACTCACTCACTCACACACTCACTCACTCACACACACACACACACACACACACACACACACACACACACACACACACACACACACACTCACTCACTCACACACACACACACACACACACAGACACTTTCAGCATATCATGGTTTCCCCACCCTAAAGGTATAACTCAGTATGAAAATTTAAACTATTCCAGTTCAGCTATTGAAGCCAGGTACACATAGTAAGTCAGTTCATTAGCTGCATGTACACCATTCACACAAGATGGTTCTGCCACACATAGCTGGTATGCACGTGACGAGCATGGCTCTTTGCAGCAACAGCTGTGGATCTGCATTGTTAGGAGGTGTGTGTCTTGTGTTTGTGCAGCTTGTCTTCTGTGTTGGTGGGATGCGCTTAACAGTAAGTCTTTGTACTTGTTCTGCAGCAGCAGTGTAGGCAGATGTAGTCGGTCAACGCCAAACCTACTAACCTGTCATATCGTCTAATACTTTAAAATGTATTCATAGAGTTGTCACGAACTATGGCTAGGCCACCTTGAGTGTGTGTGTATATACTGGCTTATGTTACTTACACTAGAGAACAATAAAAAAAAACCATGGAGCAGCAGAAGTCAAAGTAAAAAAATTAAGTATTTATGTATTTATTTTAAATGCACTGGTTTATTACCACACATTTGTTTAAAATAACCATTTTATATAAACCATTACCTCTCCAACATAATCTATATATCATTACCATGATGTAAATGTATTCATACTGTGATGTAAGATTTATCATACCACACACCTTAAGACCCAGCTGACATTCAATTTAAAATGATATCATTGAGGATGGGGGGAAAAAGGAAGGATAAAATCATCTTAAACTTTTCCTGTAGACCAATTTTTTCAGACCCACCAAAACTAACCATCAGTCTTTCGTATCTGAAAGTGCAGATTGTCACTCAGCAGCTTCTGATGATACCACAGCAAAAGCCTGTGTTTCGCAGGCAATGTTTTCTATCCGATGCTGTGTCTCATGCAGGTGGAGACACACGATTCAATTCCCTTTGTAATAATTCCACTCGTTATCTTCTTTCACAGAACATTTCTGTTTTAAAGATTTAGCAATTATGTTTTTGTCAGGGCGAATCACAATTCTAGGTGAGCAATATTACTTTCAGATTGATTTTATCCAGCGGGGTGTAGAATGTAATGCACAATGACAAACAACTTAGCAGAAGTAAGCCTGTGTAATAGTTCTTCTGAAGACAACGGGCTTGTGCTGGTTTCTATTTATTTTTATAGTTTTACATTTTAACATAATGCACCTATAGACTGAATACAGATTACGGGCACAACTTCATTTGTAAGAAGACGCTTTGCAACTTCATTAAAATTTATGGCGCAACAAAGTTACAAGCAACCACAGAGCGCATCAAGCCCGATATTAATGACGTAATCGAAATGCACTTCCAGATAAATGAAATCAATATGTTCTGATGTGTCTGTTAAATGTTAAATCACTTATTGGGTTCCATCTGAATGAATCTAACTCATGTGAAACGAATTGTTGTGCCTGAAGCTCTAGGCCTGTAATTTGATGCAGACACTAATAGGAGGCTGGGATTAATCTGCATAATTTTGCAATCAAATCATAAAATGAGCATGTGTGTGCGTGTGTGTGTGTGTGTGTGTGTGTGTGTGTAAGGGTGTGTAAGGGTGTAATGAGAGTTGTGACAATCAAGGCTTCTGTGTGACATTCATTGAAAGAGATACGCTTCAAGAGCTTCACAACAAGACAACAAAACATTTTTGCTCCAAACTCCAATACAAATCACTGTATAGTTTCCATCTGAAATGAACACGAGTGGCAGTAAAACACCAACCACTTATATTCCTTTTCACACAAATTATGATTTCTCAGTAAACTTGCTCGGTAGCCCACCTGGTATAGGGTTGTATGAGTCCCGTAAGACAAAAGTCACAATGAAAGAGCTCAAAGAGCCAGCTAAAATGGCATGGTAGCTTCAGCAAATGCATTTTTCATTTCAGTTTTACTTCTGTTAACACATTCGGTTCGGTTTTGTGTAGATACTATGTTATTTTCAAACTGTTTGTCACACAAATAGCCTCTATTCACAAATGATTCCAATAGAGTTTTGTCCTCCTATAGGAAAGAAAAAACACAAATAAGATATTTTTTATATCACAGCAATGAGATCAAACTGAGAGCAAACAGACTTTAGTTCAAATCTGCTGCTTTAATTTCTTTGGAAAAAGTCTGCCACCAATAGTCAGAGATTTCAGTGTGAACAATTCTCCCAAGTTCAAAGTATCTGAGCAAATACATTATATAACTCTATATTCTTACTTTATGCCAACAAGTGTCTCATTTGTGCCTTTTTTTATTTCTCACAAGGAATTTTAAGAGAAACATAAGAGATAAAGTTGAGTGATATGAGCAACTCAATTAAGTCTGCTGATCTTAGATCACAGTGTTTTTATGGCATAAATGGACAAGAAAAATTAACCAATTATAACCATGCATCCACTGATAAATGCATCTAGTCTCTTTCAGTGGTAGCCAACCAAATGTCCAAAAAAAGGACAATGGCTAGTTAGAACGAGAGCCATATATTGCAATATGACTGTGTCTACCTAAGGGCAAAAGAGAGCGAGGGAAACAGAAACGCATTCGCTCTTAATGAGCATTGTTCTCATAATTAGAGGTCAAGGTTGATGATGCAATCATCTATCCCTACGGGAATGTTAGTCAGACCGTTTGTATAATATGATATATAATTAAATAATATGAAAAACTATTATTAGAGAGAGGAAGGATATTAGAGTCAAGTTACTGGCCATGACTGACCATGGCTTCCATTCTGCATGGTCTTAAAGGCATGCGAAGTGAATAAAATGATACAAATTTAGTTTTTGAGTTGCCAAAAATTGCACTGCTCGGTATAAGTAAGCGAAGTCGTAAATGTGTGAAAAACTACTTCAACTTGACGTCAAAGGGTTCAATTTTCAGACCCTTACAAATCTGAAAAGACTCCATGCAACTGTTGCTTCATTTTCAGATATTAAAACCAGCATGTATTCCCCTCACGAAAAATTATTCCAGCAGATGGTGCACATCTAATTACATTTTATGATTTATGTGATCATTTGCAAAGCATCCTGGGAGAGAACACAGGGAGTACTGAATCAATAATTCTCATTCTGGAGTGAGAAATTAATACAAGTACTGACTCTCTCTCACATCTCTTCTGAGATAAATCTGTGCCGCTCTCAAGACCAGGGGGGAATTTACCTCCTTTAATCATCATTTGTGCGCTTTCAGGAGTAAAACTGTAACAAATTAACCAATATTTATATAGGACCAAACAAAAGCTTTCTCATCTTGAGTTTCATCTGCAATCTGGCTTCATTTGGTCGACTTCATTTTAATTCTTGATCACGTTCAGTCGTTTCCTGTTTTTCAGAACCACTAATGAGGCACAAGCTAAAAACTTCTGTTGGCGAATGAGACAGCTGTGAGCGAAATACTGTATCTAATGAACGGAAAGTAAAGTACTAATGAACTTGAGGCTGTTTCAAATAAATATATTTGTCCTGGACAGACAGTGGAAAAGAGGATTGTTCAATCGAAAACACATTTCACACAGAAGGTGTTTTTCCATAACTCTGTGCTACTTTATAAGAGCTTTTCACACTGTGCTTAACCCTGGGTTATCCTCGATCTAAAGCCCGTTTTTAACTCCTGGTATAGCTACGTTTCACATTTGCTTCAGCGTCATTTTTTTAATGCAAAGGGCACCCTTTTATCGTTTTGCCTCGGAAGACTTGGAATATGAATTTTAAAAAATAAATGATGACTGTAGTTGTATATGCATGTGTTTGATTGACAAATGGTAGGTTTAGTGGTTGGGTTACGTGCTCATAAATGTGGAAAAAGTGCTATGTAAATAAAATTGTTGTGACTGTTTACATTGAAAAAAGCACACCCCAACATACAATAATGGCAATATTATTACCCATTATATAATTTAATAATGATGATACAATTCCCAATGCCTTTCATGTCTGCATATTGACGCCAAGGGTTTCTTATTTGACACAACAAAAGACCCTGCACATCAAAAAATGATGCTAAAGGAGTACCCTGTGAGTCAAAAAGTGACACCAAAGGGTCCTGAACACGTGAGTCAATACGTGACGAGCTGGGAGTGAGAATGTGTTGGTTTCACCCAGGGTTATGAAACCCTGCTTTGGAGCAAGGCTAGCACTGCTTTTGCTGTAGAGTGTGAAATGATGCAGTGGCTGCTCACACAGAACACGTTTTTCATAGTTTTTCTATGTAAGCACACACTAGACGGACGTGTTTGACCATTGCGCTCATGTCTCTTGCTATGTGATGCTATGTAAAAATGTGAAGCTCCAGTTAAAGTTCAACTTTTAAAAACATTTCTTGAGGCCTTGCATTTTTTCCCCATTCCTCTGACCGTGTCTCATGTTTTTCAAAGCAAAAGTGCACTGTGTGTGAATGGCCCCTTAGAATGTTACAGCTATATGCTCCCTTTAATGCAAGTCATTTCACTCGGCGGCCATCATTGAACTATTCCAGTCATGCAAGTACAGCTCCTATCTCTTTAAATCGGGAAACAATAACATCAAATTCTCCAAAACTGTTCCAAGCTTACAATTAAATTTCATATTTGAAATCGCCAAATGAAAATCTGACAAAAGATTATTAAAAGTCTTAGCTCAAAATAGCGTTTAAAAAGTGTATTTTTCAGGCTAGAACAGCATGTTTAGTCCTAAGTGTGCATCTCAGAACGCTCACTGGAAAAAATGCTTTGGTGGACACACAGAAGACAAAGAAGGCAGGACTATTCCGCTATATTGCACATTGCACTTTCTCCCATTCTTTTTTGTACGTAGTGCACAATCTGTGTAATCGTACGTCTTTGGTGATTAGCAACAGCCACCCATTGAACCTTCACAAAAAATGTCCCTCTTAGTTACTGTTGCTAGTCTGCTAAGCACACACCACACATCATGTTCTCAAACCGAGCAAAACTGGGACAAACGCGACAGGACAAGACAGGAGGAGGTATTTGGTATGAAGCTTGCAAATGTTTGTTAATTTTTTTTAAAGTTGACATATCATGAAAATCGGACTTTTCCAGGTTTTAAGTGCTATAATCAGGTCCCCTGTGCATCTATCAACCAAGGAAACATGAAAACGATTAACCCAGTAACTTTGTTTTGGTCAGCCTTTTTCTGCAAAACCCAAAAAAAAAAAACAACGAGCACGTCTGATTTCGCTCTCTTGGTGATGTGGCAAAGGGATCTCAGTATAATATTACCGCCCCTTAATCTGTAAAATTCCACCCATGGCACTGTCATTGTGTTTCCGCAAGCGACAACGGTGTACCAGTTCTAAAGCCATGGTGAAAGTTTGAGCAAAACACACTAACTGTTCTGTGTTTGGCTGCACAGACGAGCACAGAACACTGTTTAGAGTCCCAGCCTCAGAGGAGACGACAGAGCAGTGGATTTATTGATTTATTTCCTGTATATGGCTGATGCCACACAGATCTAAAATAAACATGCAATTAATTTCCCAGCTGTTTACCTTCACAGAAATAACCAAGTGTTTTTGTAACTCGTGTGTTTTTAAAGTAAACTTGTGTGTGAATGAGAACTTAGTTTAGTACTCGCATTCTGTGACAGCAGCTTTCTGTCCGTGTGCTTCAGATGTGTGCACTCAGAAAACCCTATATCAGATGTTTAAACTAATATGGTTTAAAACGCTTGATTTCAGCACGATAAATATGATAATCAGAACCAAAACAATGTTTTTAGCAGGTACGAGCTGTAATGGCCGCAGCTCTATTTTGGAAAAGGGGGCGTGGAGCAGCAGCTCATTTGCGTTTAAAGAGACAGGCCCGAAAAACAGCAAGTTTCTGCTTCCACTCCAGAATAGGCATTTCAAAATGATATAATAAATGATCTGTGGAGTATTTTGAGCTGAACTTCACAGACACATTCTGGGGACAACAGAGACTGTATTGTTTTATTATTTGGGAATATGTCTCCTTTAAATAAATTCAAACAATAAATACAGTTTTGTGGATCTTTCGTCTGACAGATGATTTAGCGCCTCGGGTCAAGTGGCACGTGAACGATCGTCTTTTTCATATTAAAGCACAAAATAACTGAATGACTCATCAGAGGTATTGCAATACACCATTTTCAAGTTTAAGTCCACTAGTTAATATAATCTCCGGTCCAGATAAAATGGTGGATTCAGGATATGATTGGTCAAAAACCGTCTGTAAATCAGCTCTTTGCAAAGGGTCAATCATATTTGAAATGCTTTGGGACAGTCAGGAAACAAATTTCAAGTGTGACACAAAAGACAATTTAAAAATAAAGTGAAAGGATTTTGTAATATTTAAAATATTGTAGTCTAATTTAGATAATATGTTTAGATAATATATTTAGATAATGTAATATTCTAAATATTTTACATTATAAAATATTACAATACCTTCACCAGGTAAGAGGTAAATGTTTGGAAAACTACTTCTTTGCTGATAATTCTTGTTTGTTAATTTCTTCTCTTCTGCTGCTTGTCATTTCGGAGAATCATGGAACGATGGTCGCTTCGATTAAACGTTGTGTGAACTACAGATCGCGCCAAAGCAAAGCGGAAATAAGGTTGAAAGCAAACGGTGCATCGCGTCACAGTGTTACAAAGTCATCCTGGACGCATTACCGGAATATATTAGAGCTGTGAAGTTAAGAATAATTTTACTCCAATGTGAAAACGATGAGATCAAACGAGGGAACGTCTACATGACGACCCGACAAAACGTTTGTTTTTAAAATTACATTTATTTGCGTACCTTAAACTTTCTTTCTGTTGGCTCAGCGTTTTAACAGTAAACAAAACTAACAAATGCATCAGTAACAACAGCAATCCATCAACATTTTGCAACATTCCTACCATAATAGTGATGACTCTAAAGAGAGCTCAGGGTTTCGGGAGATGCTTTCATTTATCAAGATTAATGTAGAGAGCGTTTAGTTTGAGCGGGATTAAAGGGTCGACTCTGGAGAATAAGATTCACACACCGAGAGCATCCTGGGAGCAGCAGAGTGTTGTGTTTTGTTTGATGTTGATTCGTGATGAAAGGCAGTGCATTAATTATGAGCATTTTGTTTTCGAATATGACTGTTTGGGTCCAAAACGATTCAACTACATTAGCTGCAGAGGGAACCTGAAGCTGCCTTTCTGTCTTTGCTCTCTATTTTTATAACCGATGCGGTGGCTTTGAAGTCTAACAAGACTTTCATTAATCTCAATCCGTTGCGGTGCTTTTTTAATGCTTTATACTTATTTCTTAGAAATTCAAAATCATAGAGAAAGTCTTTGAAGAGTACTAGCTTCAAACTTATCGATTTAAGGGACATATACCGTGAGGTCCAAAAGTCTCAGGCCACTGGTGACAAAATTCAATTTGGCATATTTCTTATGTAATACATTTTTACGTTATATTATCAGCATAATAACATGATGGATGCATTTAATTAAAATATTAAAGTGAATTTAATAATTTAATATTCAGCCTTTAGTTAGTTTTCCTTTGATGGCAGCTTATAATGGGTCTGATTGACAAAACCTGATCGTAATGTAATTAGTGACCTAATAGTGCATGCATTTATTTGTTTATTTATTTACCTATTTATTTGTTTATGGACATGTTTTAAAATCCTTAAACTTTGTTTATGTCAGACTTTAAATGGGGGGAAAACAGATTTTCAGTTCTGTGGCCTCAGAAGTTTCAACCTTTAATTTAGTTTTGAGTATGTGCATGCATGTATTTGTTTATGTCAGCTTGGTTATACTAATTTAAAAAATGCTATATTTCCATATATATTGTGGCCAGTGGTGGTTTAAAAATGGTTTCAAGTCAGTTATTTCTATCTTTTGCTGTGGTGAGTTAGTAGGAAATATCAGTTTGCATTTCCAAACATTCATTTTGCCATTAATTATAATAATCCAGTGAGATTATTAATAAGAGATCATTTGTGTCTGACAACAGCCAGTGCTCAACACAGAGATCTGATCTGATCATCATCCGTCTGTCTGGAGTGACATGAAGAAACAGAACAAACTGAGACCGACTCAATCCAGAAGAACTGAGTCAAATAAAATAGCAAAAAAATGAACATTAAAGTGTGATGATTGAGTCTCACAACATTCTTGTGCTCACAACATTCTAGTATGCTTTAGCATATAACGTTTGCAATAATTTGGCATTTGATAATTAATGTGCGTTGCTAATTTCTCTCTGCAGGAGTTAAAGTATAGCCAACTTCAGCTCATTTTCATGACATAAAATGTGTCAGGGATCATTGGTTTCCTGCAGCACAATGACATTAGTTTGTAGGGGGGATGTTGTTCCCTGCATCAGCTGCCATCTGGACTCTCTGTTAATGCAACGCGACAACTCACTATGAATAATATTTCCTCAAAGAGGGTAAGAGAAAATTCACAGTATACGATGCCACGTTTATTAGAAAGATTAGGAGAAGCTAGAGAAAAGGAGAAATGCAGAGATGAGAAAGAAGAGTGTACTTTTGCTAATGTGCTTTGAAAGGTGTGCTTTCTTTTTGAAGTTGTGATGGTTTCAGCAGTTCGGGTGGCAACACGTTCTCACTTCCAACTCGTCACGTATTGACGCTTGCTCAGGACCCTTCGGTGTCACTATTTGACTCACAGGTTCCCCTTTAGCATCATTTTCGACGTGCAGGGTCCTCCATTGCTTTAAATAAGAAACCTTTGGTGTCAATATGCAGACACGAAAGGCATTGGGAATATTATCATCATGATTAAATTATATATTGGGTAATAATTTTGCCATTATTGCATATGTTCACAACCATTTTATTTACACATTTATGAGCATGTAACCCAACCCCTGCCCCTAAAACACAGGATATAACAAGCAGATACAGTCACAATTTTTTCAAAAATTATTAATATTCCAAGTCTTCCGAGGCAAACTGATTGATTTGTGAGAGGAATAGACGTGATCACAATCTCCGTCCGCCGTAAAGCTCAGATCATGTGCAGTCTGTGCAAAGTCAAAAATTGCCGCCAGAAGAAGTGTTACGCCAGCTTTGGTTGTGAAATGCCATTGGCTCTTGTGTGTTTTTGACCGACTGCATCATGCTAATGTTCGGGAGTATCTTTTTGAATCAGATGCGAGCGCGTTAAGGGAAAGGGATCATTTTCAGTGATTAAAACCTTGATTTACTCTGTTCTTCGCATAAAGATTTCAGAAGACTTGGAATGCAACACTTCTTGTTTGTAATAATTTTTTATGGTCAGTTTTTGCAGTAAGTAGATACCTGTGACTGTACTTTTATTTGCCTGTTATGTGTTTTATATTGTTCAGAAGTGGGTGGTGTTTTTTGTGTGTTTTTTTGCATGCAAACCCTTAAATTAAGGCACACAACTGAAAGCAGTGGAGTACTCTGCACATTGAAAAAAGTGACTTTGTTCCTGCTTGTAAAGGAACAACAATAAGGCACCGATCACTCAGTGATTGCAATGTTTCCTGTAGGCTAACCGTTACAAACCAGGGGTTACACTGGGCCTAGAAATCAAATTAACTTTTTTTTTTTGATATGGTAGGTTTGTGTGTAATGTTCACAACATTATGCATTGCTTCCCTGTAGTCCATCCCAGGCTCATTGGAAAAATGGTAGCGACATTTTAGCAAAATATTGCATTGATTCAAGCACACATTTCATGACACGTTCAAATGAAAATGTCCAGTGAGTTTTCTATGAAGATGATGAACATGAATCTGGAAATGTTTTATTACATTGGTTTTTGTATAGCGGTAGTTCAGAAATGAAATGCCTAGTGAGTGGTGCATTTAAAAATAATGTACCACCTACAATGAACCCACCCTACCCTAAACCTAACTGTTAGTGTTACCCAAAGCAAATGTGAGATAAAAAGCGCATTTGCTGAAGCAACCATGCCATTTTACCTTTGCTTCTAAAAGTCTTTGAGCTCTTTTATTGTGACTCATGATTTAGGGGACCCGTACCCAAACGCACCACATCGCAATTGCAGTGCAGTGCTGTACCAGGTGCGCTTCCAAGCAAGTTTACTATGTCAGAAAAGCCATACACATGGAGCTGGTTATGTGATGCAAATATCAAGATGTATAATCTTACAAATCATGAAGAATCAAGAACCTAAAAGTGACTTTAATTGTTAAATAAGCTAAAAAAAATATACACCATTCTTTATGAATTACTATCTGCCATGCCAAGAAAAAAGCCTTTGATTTCTAGAAGCTCAAAATGACAATAATTGTGAACTTGATCCTGTTTTGACCTGCCTAAACCCAGCCAGTCATCCGTGCATCTCTCTGGCATAATAGATTAAACAATTAAAAGCACACTCCACACACAAACATGTTCGCACAAACACACACAATGCAGCTGAGTGATGTGGCAGTGTTAGCATGTTCCTATCAGCTCCAGCACAGATGTGTGAATCCACTGCCAGCCTTGGCATTCTAACCGAAGCCACTTGTGAACACCAAAACATGTCTGTTGTCCAAATATGGAAATGTTGAATTGTGTGTTTTGTCAAGGACAAAGGGCAAGTCGACAGAAACCCAACAATGAACACAAATCAACAGATACTTGCATGCACAAACAGGAAGTGCTCTTAGCTTCTGTCGGTTGCCTGTAATATCTCTGTTTTGTTCAGTCGTGATATAAGCAAGCTCCACACAGATATGTTTTAGTCACAAAAGAGAACTACTTTGGCATGCCTGGCACATTAGGGGGTAAAATGCCACGCTCTCCGGATAGGAGGGTGGAGAGGGAAGATTCAGGTTTCCTTCCAGCATTGATCCCTCCTGCATTTGAAAGATCATATTTTCTTCCTTTTTCTTAGTGTGTCTGTCTCATGCACACACATACTCATGGCGTTCAAAATAAATTGTCCCACAATATTTAAAATGGTGTCTTCCAATGGATACATTTTTTATCTGTATTGAAATATTTAGTTTTTATAATTTTTAAATATAAATTAATAATAATTCTTAATATATGATTTAAAATATATACACGTTTAAAATTTAAATATATTATTGCCGTAGTAGGAAAGGTTATTATTTAATAAAATTTTCGTATTGGCATCAAGTATCAAAATATGTGTTACTAAACAAAAACAACATTTAAATGTACATGTTTTTATTTAAGGTATAAAGTTATACATTAATATATTATAGGCCTACATAAAACGAAAAAATATATAATTTAAATTATAACATTATTCATTTTATTATGTATAATTTCTTATGATTATGTTGTTTAATTTAAACCTCTCGCATGTAAATTATATAGTTTTATTTTAATATATACCGTACTGTAACAGCGTTTTCCGCTGCGTGACCTACTGGAGCATGTTATTATATTTTGATTTAAAAATATATATATTTTTTTGCCTTTGGGATAATGTATACTGATGATTTGTGCCAAATAAATTGGGTCAATTAATAGTGCATTTTTATTTTAACCACACAGTTTACTATGCTTGTCATATTTATATAACAGCTTAAACTCACATTTTTTCAAACATCTGTCAATTAACATGTGTCAGTACAGATTGAGAGACAGACATCGAGCAATCAAATTTCAATTACATGCCCCCGTTATTTGTGCCAACATATTACGCAACATATTTTGAATATGAACGGCCAGTGATTCTGCATCTGTTCTAGTTTATAGATGCTGCTCATCCACCATGTCTTTTCAAGCATCTTACTCATGTTGTAATGGTTTCTGTGCCCAGTGCTGGAAAGCTCTGCCAGTCCATCATGTCAGAGAGGAGATCTGTGGGTTGCCAGATCCTTGTGTTTACTCTTTCAGTGTGTGACAGCACTCAGGCTGGCTCACAGCTGGACCTTGGAGGCCAGACAGATGGAGATCATACATGGCAACCAGAGAGAAGCTCAGAGACTGTGCACCGCTGGCTCATGACCGCAGCTGAGGGAGAAGAAAACAAGAGATTTGGCAAACATAGAGAGAAAGGGACATAGAAATGAAGGCTGGAAAAACACACAGAAAAGGGGAAGAGATTCTGAACTAAAATGGGTGTTCTTCAAACGTTTGGATATGTTGTATTACTTGTAATAATGTCTTTATTTGAAAGAGAATTCAAAATTATTATACACTGGAGGTCAAAAGTTGGAATATTTAAAAAAGGTTTCATGTTTTTGTTTTATGGGGTGGGGTGGGATTACATGCTGACAAGCTTTTATTTGTTAAAAAATTAAGTAAAAATAGTAATATTGTGAAATAATATTATTGCAGCAGGTTTTCTATTTTAATATATTTGAAAATGTAATTTATTTCTGTGATGCAAAGCTGAGTTTTCAGCAACTTTACTCCAGTCTTCAGTGTCACATGATCTTTCAAAAATCGTTCTAATATGCTGATTTGCTGCTCAAGAAATATATATTATTATTATTATCAATGTTGAACAGTTGAAGAAGCCAGCTTAGTAATCTAAGACTGCTCAGATTTTGTGTAAAGTGGAAGGCTGAGGCGTGCACATATATTTTATGTGGGAATTCTATAATTCCACTGTGGAACATGGATACAGTATGATATATTTTACATTTAGTCATTTAGCAGACGCTTTTATCCAAGCGACTTACAGTTGTGGAATACATAAAGCGATTCTTCTTAAAGAGGCAAACAGGCAGTGCTCGTAATAGCAAGTTTCAGGCATTTGTTCAAATAAGATATTTTTTCAGAAAGAAAAAATAACAAATGAAACATTTTATTAGATCGTACGGTTTTTAATGTAAATAGACAATGGTTTTATTCAGAGGTGTGTCTAACTGATTTATTTAAATTCTTTTAGAAATTTTGTCTCGTGTACATCTGAAAATGTCTTCTATAAAACTTTGTTGATTGTATACCTTGTATAATTTATTCAGAGATTGCCATGAAAATAGCCTTGATGCTGGCATAGCGTTAAAAAGTGAATAAATAAATAATTTCTGAAAATACATTAAACATGGTAAAAAACATAGGGATATGTTGTGGAAGACACAATGTACGGTCTTTAGGTAGTATTCCATTTTTCAACAAAAAGGATTCCTTCTCAAATCAATAATATGCAGCAGTGTACTTGTAACAAAAGGCCTATGTATGTTAAATAAAGCTGTATTTGACCCCCCACCCTCGGTCACAACGGTGAAAATGTTCAGTAGCTTTTTTAGTGAAGACTAAACCTGGTCTCCCTTAAATCTTGTACATTATTATAATTGTTAATATCCCTTTTGAGGTTTAATTCCTCTCTTTTTTTTCTCTAGTAGAGGTGTCTAAATTGTAGACCAGTGTCTTCCATCTGCAGATTCACACATATCAAGCCCAGATGACAGCAGCGAGGGCTGCCTGTGGCATCAGGATGAGATATTTGGCATTTCGAATCCTGAGCTGTCATAAATCAGTTTGTCTCACATGCCAAAACCCCCCAAAAAAACCCTGAAATAACACTCATCACCTCACCTGCCACCTCGTAGACCTTCATACGGCCATAACTAATTTTAGAAACTGCAGATATTCAAAATGATATTCAGAATAAAATATTCCATAAACTAAAATGTTGCATTGCTCTCAGAGAACCAAGATATAAAATATATCTGCAGTTTCTAAAATTAGTTATGGCCGTATGAAGGTCTACGAGGTGGCAGGTGAGGGGATGGGTTATTTCAGTTTTTTTTTTGGTGTGTGTGTGTATTAGTTATATTATATAATATGTGTGTGTGTGTGTGTGTGTATATACACACATATATATATGTTATATAGACACACTTACACACTTCTTGGAGAATGTATAATTCATTGCATTAATCTTATATCTTGGTTCTCTGAGAGCATGAAACATTGTAGTTTATGGACTATTTATTCGAATATTCATTTTGAATATCTGCAGTTCATATATATTATATATATTATATACACACAAACTCGCCACAGTTGTGGGATCAAAAGACTTGTAATGTTTTTGAAAGAGGTCTCTTCTGCCTATCAAGGCTGCATTTATTTGATGAAAAATACAGGAAAAAATTTAATATTGAGAAATATTATTACGATGTAAAATAATGGTTTTCTATTTTAATATCCTTTAAAATATAATTTATTTATGTGATGCAAAGCTGTATTTTCAGCATCATTACGCCAGTCTTCAGTGTCACATGATCTTCAGAAATCAGTATAATATGCTGATTTTGAGCGGTAGTGTATGTATGTACAGTATATATATGGGGTTGTCGTGTGGTGGGTATATTTCGTTTTTAGTTTTTTTACAGTACACATCAAGTATAGCCTTCAGTGCATAATTGACTCTTTGCATTGCATTGTTTGATTCAGTATCTAGGCTACTGCAGTATCCTTTATATTGAATGCCAGCAAATGATTTTCTTTGGTTTCCACCTGCGTTCATTTCAAGAGTCTTGTGCATGGTAATGCTTCCTGGTCATTCAGAGAATGAGCCACTTTAACATTTAAAGAGGGCAGCCGCAGTGAACACAGACTCAAGAGAACCCAAGAAAAGAAACGAGAGTGAAAAAGTGGAAGAATAGAGTGTGCACATGTCCCAGAAAAGAAAGAGACGGAGAGCAAAAGCAAGGGAACGAGAGTAAATTGGTCATCTGAGGAAAGAGAAAAAGACCGAGACGACGTGAGAACGAGAGAGAAATTGATTATCTACTCTCTGTGTGTGACAACACTTGCAGAAGCCAGACTAAATCAAATGCCATCATTTGAGAGCAGAGCAAACTGCTTGGCACTGTACAGAGCAGGGACACTGGATCTGTCATCCAGCATTCATTTTCACATTCATCAACCGTCTCCATTCTCTGCTTTTCATTTAGAGCAAACAGATGTAGAGGGATCAATACAGCGGCGGAGAGCGGACGGAGGAGCCGCTCCAAATGCAGTCGCTGGTGAAGAACACAATGAGCCGAGCAAGACGTGAGACACCACACACACACACACAACACACACACACACACCCACACACACACACACACACACACAAACAACACACACAAAAACACAACCACACACACACCACACACACATCTAGAGTCAGAGCTGATGGCCCCAAAATCAAAGAGGAATGTGATACAACATCATGAGAAAACGAGTTCCTGGTTATGATGCCTTATTCCATTCAGTGAATTCAATAGGGAGTTAATGAATGTAGGCGCTCAAATCTTTCTGTCCATCCGTCATTCTGTATATCATTCATTCTGTGTTCTATAATTGAAGAGTTCATATGAATAAGCTTCTAAGTGCCGTCTGAAATTTTCATCTAAAATTAGCATTTTTATCAGGCTCCTATGGTCTAGGGCAGTCATTTTCTCTAATGGCAATGTATAGGTCCTTTTCTATGCAATTAAAAGTGAAAGAACTGAACATAAATATAGGAGCCTGAGAAAAAAAAAGAAGCTAATTTTAGAAGAAAATTTCAAACAGCACTTAGAGGCTTTTGCATCTGAACTATTCAATTCTATCTGTCTATATATATATATCTGATGTCGTTGTATTATTCTTTTTTTTTTTTGTTTTTTTTTTGTTTTGTTTTGCTTTGCTTTGCATTCATTCTGTGTTCTATCTGTCTGTCGTTCTGTCTGTCGTTCATTCTATCTCTCTGTATATCGGCCTTTTCTTCATTTTATCATTTGTTCTGTTATTGGTCTATGTAATAATCTGTCATTTTGTCTATCTATATATAATTCTGACTATCTTTCTCTCTATCATTCTTTCTGTCGTTCATTCTATCACCCATTCTATCCTTTTTTCATTCTGTCGTTTGTTTTTTGTTCTATCGTTCTGTTTGTCTGTATATCATGCTGTCTGTCGGCCTATCATTCAGTCTATGGTTCATCCTGTTGATTGATCTTTCCTTCTATCATTTGTTCTTTTGTTCTCTCGTTCTGTCTATCTATTGTTCTGTCCACTGTTTTGTCTGTCGTTCTATATTTTCTATGTGTGCTGTCTATAATTCTGTCATTTAGCTTATCGTTTGTTCTTCATTCTATAATTAGTTTTTTTTGTTCTATCATTCATTCTATCATTCTGTCTGTCTATCACTCTGTCTATCTTTCTATATATAGTATCTTGTTGTATCATTCTATCATGCTGCCTTTTGTTCTATCATTTGTTATTTCATTTCTATCTGTCATTAATTATGGTTTCTTTCGTTCTGTTATCTGTCGTTCATTCGGTCTTTCACTCTATCTGCCTGTCATCATTCTGTTCTATCTATCTATCTATCTATCTGTGTCTGTCTGTCTGTCTGTCTGTCTGTCTGTCTGTCTGTCTGTCTGTCTGTCTGTCTGTCGTGTAGAAACGGGGTTTTTTTTTCAAAGCTGTTTTTAGCTCAAAACAGCATCTTACAATGTAATTAATTTAATTAAAGCCTGTAGACAGCCCTTATCTATCTAGTTAGTAAGCTCGCTGTTGGTTCTTATGTGGATCAGTGTTTCCATTCATGTGCACGTGTTTCATTTTGCCTCATAATGGATTAAAATATGCATGGAATTGAAACACTTGTAGGACAGGTATCCTTGATGCATAGGTACTGGAAACGAGCCATTTCAAACCATATAAGCATTAATGGCACAGCAGCTGGATCTGTTCAGTATTCCTCTGCACTGTAGATGTAATTGAAAGTAGATGAAGCATTGTTTTAAATGGCTGGTTCTGAGGCTCTCTGGGTAATTTCCCCCATTAATGAATCTGCAGATTATTTTCGGGGCAAATGAACCGAGAACAGCACAAATGTATTTATACATGGTTCACTAATTAATCTGTTTAAGTTATAATTTCAACAGAATGAAACCAGTATGGGGTTTCACCTCCTGCTTCCATTAAACGGTTATATAAAAGGGCATAACGGCACTTTATTTTGCTTTTGCACGTGACTGCTTGCTGATCACCTTATGTTCAGTAATGAACGTGCTTCGTTCTTGAAAATATAGTTTTTATTTTTTTTTTGCAAATTAAAAAAGTACTGTTACATTAAACATTCCTCAGTGTGTTGCTTTCCGAGGTTTTTAAAGTGCCAGTACATGAATGGTTTTCTAAAGAACTTTAGAATGTTCTTTGTGAAACTTAGTCAACATACAAATCTAAATTAGCCTCATTTACTTCCTGAATCATGCTCAATTCCAGCCGAATAAAATCGACAGTTTTATTCCTTAAATATCACATTTTTCTCAGAAATCCTTCAGATAATAGAAGTAAAATGGGTTGCAAATGCTGTTAATGTTGAAAAAGCTATTATTAGGCTACTGATAAAACTGGAGTCTTCATCTCATTATTGCATGCAAACATGCATTCAATTATATATTATGCAATATATATGATATACTATATAAAATTGACTATATATTTCTTTAGGAGTTAAAAACTTATAAATAACAAATAAATAAAATTAATGAATAAAATCAGTGTAATCTTAACCTTCTTAGAGGGTAAAGTGGATTGCCGTTTAAGTTGACAGATTTCGTCTTAATGGGAAGTGCTTGAATTTTTAGTAAGGTCACAACGGGCAAATCTGCATGAAAAAAAGTCATCTTTGCCCGGACAGCGGAACAGCAAGACACCAGCCTACACCGGTGGCAGTACTTTTTTACTTAAAGGATATACGACAAAACAACACACACACACCACACTCGCTCTCTCTCTTCTCACTCACTCACTCACTCACTCCACACACACACACACACACACACACCCACACACACACACACGCAAACACACACTCTCACACTCTCACACACACTCACACACACTCTCTCTCACTCACTCAACACACACACACACAACACACATACACCACACACACCACACACACACACCCCCCCACACACACACACACTCACTCACTCACTCACTCACTCTCTCTCTCTCTCTCTCTCGCGCTCTCTCTCTCGATCTCTCTCTCTCACTCTCGCTCTCTCTCTCACACACACAAACACAAACACACACAAACAAACACACACACACTCTCTCTCTCTCACTCACTCTCACACTCTCACCTTTCTCTCACTAACTCACTCAACGCACTCAATCAACTCACTCACCATCAACTCACTCACTCACACACACACTATCTCTCTCTCACACACACACACTCTCTCTCACACACCCACACACACACACACACACACACACACACACACACACACACACACTCACCCCACTCACACACACACTCACTCACCTTCACCTCACTCACACACACAATCTCTCTCACTCACTCACAATAAACACACACACAACACACACCCACACACCACACAAACAAACCCAACACACACACTCACTCACTCACTCACTCCTATACACTCTCTCACTTCACTATCTCCAATCCGCACTCTCTATCTCACACACCACAACACCACAACACACTCTCCTCTCTCTCGCACTCCCTCTCTCTTCTCACTCTCATCACTAATCAATCATCACTCAATCACACACACACACACACACACACACACACACACCGTAATCCGCAGCACCCCAACCTCTTCCCTTCAAGGGTCACCTGGGTTAGGATGAGTGACAGCTCTCCGGATCACAAGGGCCTACAGTGGCGAGAGTGAATTTAGTGGAAAGATCATCTCCTCCCTCGGGGTGGTCAAGGCCTCACTCTGAGAGAAGACTGATAAGAACACAGAGTGACGAGGGACATATGTCTGAGACAGATAAAAATGAAAGAAAAAAAACATGAGCATCAGAGAGAAACGCTGGAGGAACTTGAGCACAAAGCAGCTTTGTCCCAGCAGACTGAAGGTTACATGCAACACCTAGCACAGAGGGGGGACGTGTCGCTAAAACACCATCAGCTGGAGAGCTGGATTTGTCTTTGGTTTTCACACCCTGCCCGTTGTCTCCTTCGGTCTTGTGCCTGGGTCATTGTTCTTCTAAATGTTTGACTTTCTGCAGGTCTTGTTTGATATATGTGACCTGCTCAGTCATTTTGTGTTGTTTCCACATTTGGAGTTTTATGTGATCAATTTTGTGATAAAAAAGTCTCAGCGTTCTGTTATTCTAAATATTTTATTATTATTAAATATTATAGTCTATCCTTTGTTGTCAAGGTTGTATTATGGAAAGGGTGACGTCATAAAAACTCAATTTGAAAGAATGGTCTCTAAAGGTTTTGACTATTTTGACAGATTTATGTTATAACTATTTATTCTATTTATCTTATGATATTTACATTTACATTTAGTCATTAGCAGATGCTTTTATCCAAAGCGTGACTTGCAAATGAAGACAATAGAAGCAATCAAAAACAACAAAACAGCAATAATAGCAAGTGTTATAACAAGTCCAGTTAGCTTAATGCGTTCATGTAGCAAGGTTTGTTTAAAATTATATAATAAAAAAAAATAAAAAAACGATAGAATAGAAAAATAATAGGAGAAAGATAGTTGTTAGAGACCATTTTTGATTTGTGCTACTTGCATGTTAAATCAAAAGTAAACAATAGATAAAATACACAAAAAGAATAGGGAAGCTAGTGTTAGTTTTATTTTTTTTAGAAAACCAGCAGTAAATGGAGTTGCAAGTCTTAAAGGCAGTAGAGCAACTAGAATTAGAATAGAGAGTGCTAGCGTTAGAGGGTCAAATGAAGATGGAAGAGATGTGTTTTAGCCGTTTCTCATGTTAATGACGGAATCAGATGAAATAAAAATACAATGCATTTATAATATACTGTGTATATTTTAATATTTAATATATTTAGATTTTAGATGTGGTGTTTTCTGAAGGTCCTTTTTTCCCAGCAACTACACAAGTGGGGACACTGAATGACTTTCGATAGATTAAAAGTAACCGAGGCAGCTACAGAAACTATATTAAAGACTGTCAAAGTGACTTTCAATGTTTCTTCATAATAAAATTGACATTTTTTTTGAAGCTGAGTTTGTTTATAACATAAACCGCAAAAATTCAGCTATATGGTCCAGCTGACTAACACGATTTGGATAAAAGTAACCGAGGCAGATATTGCGACTACATTACAGACCTTCAAAAGGACATTTAATGTTTACATTTCATAATAAAATGGTCATAATTTGAGTTTGTTTGACTGCAAAAACAGTCAAAATTCTTTCTTTTCTTGTTATAGCATTTCTCCACAAATGGCACATTTTGAAGACATTCTTTTGACGGTTTTTGATTAATGACATTCTGAATTTGATCTTTGAAGTGAGAAAAGGAGTTTGTCAGAGCAGACTTTTTAATTAATTTTAAATATCCACAGCTAAAATACAGATAGAGTGTAACACTATACTCAAGTTATTGAATCACTATGACTCTCTGGGACGTGAAACAGAAAACTTGCAGGCATGGAGGGAGTACTGTATGTGGGGAAATTTCATACTTTCCAAAGCAGCCACCCAGTAAGCAATTTCTCACAGATTTCCCATCAACACATCATCAACAGCATTTGCTGTAAAGTGGATTAATTGTTTCCTGCAAATGCACACCGATTCATTTGATCGCTACGCAGTAATCAGGGGTTATAAAGCGTGACCAACCGATGGAATCGAAAGGCGACGCTTTGGCCTCTGATGTTATGACTGCAGCAATCATGATTTATATGAATCAGTAAGCCAGAAACACATTTCTGCCATAACTCCAGAACAGACTCCGATAAACTCAAATACCAAAACCATTAACAAGACTGAGCGCTGCTGTCTGCTTGAGAGGAAATATGACTGGGGAGGAAAATAAATCGCTTTGTTTGTTCATGCCACGCTGATACAAAAGTGGCTTTGCGTATTAAGCGAAGTGGCGCAGAGGAAGGGTGCTGGTGTGTTTATACAGGTTTTGTGATGACTTGGTTTTCACTTCAGTCATAAAAGTGACTGAATGAAACACTACTGAATGGTTTCTCTCCCAGGTTCAGCCTTATGCACATCAAATGGTATTGAGCGATTCATAGCTGTGCTGACAACAGATATTTTATTCACACCCAAATGGCAAAAATAAAAAAAAGAACCCAAATGTATGAATGTACTAAGGTACTTATTTTGCTGCAATCAGACCAGACTTTCTTTCTTTCTTGATAAATTAAACAGTGGGTTCCAAACGTCTAAGAGCATACTGAAAATCTGTGCTTTTGTTCAGATTTTGAATATATGAATTCATCATGAAATGATGAAAGAAATATTTAAGCCTGTAAAGGGGCTGACGAGACGTGAGATGTGCGGATCCATATGCAAGCTTTATTGAAACGAAGACAGACGTGGTCATGAAACAGGCATGGGTCAAATAATGTCAGACAGGTATATGGTGGGCAAAACACAAGAAAAGTCCTAGGGCTAGCGCAGGTCGACGATCGGCAGACAGAATCAGAAGGGGCAAGACAAAAGGGGTGAATCAAGGGAACCAGGCGAAGATCAGAAACCAAGAAGGCTAAGGCTAAGGCAAATGACTAAGGCTAAGGCAAATGACTAGGGCTAAGGAAATGACAAGGGCTCCGTAAGGTAGCTATCTCTAGGGGAGAGATAAACGCTGAAACAATAGAGAGATAACAGCCAAGGAACCAGAAAGGCAAAACTGGCTAAGGTAAGTCTAAGGGCTCTGTCGTGTAGCTATCACTAGGGGAGTGCTAAAACGCTGGAACACTACTCGGCCAGAGGAAGGATCAGGAGTGAGGTTAAAATAGTGGGGAGTGATATGAAGCAGTGGGTTGCAATCAGTGTAAACCAGCTGGCGTGTGCAAACCGTGCTGAGTGCAGCATGATGGGAAATGTAGCGGGGTGATGGCAACAGTGTGTAGTGCGAGAGTCAATGAAATTGGAAGTTCATGGACAGGATTCGTGACAGAGCCCCCCCACCCAAGGAGCGGCTTCCAGACGCTCAAAACCCTTGACGATTCCGGAGGGCGGTGGAGTGGATGCGGAACAGGGGGAGGGACGGTGGGCCAGGCCCAAGGATAGGAGAGGCCAGGGACTGAGGCAGAGCCGGCGGAGCTGAGGATCCCCACAGCAGAGCAGACGGGACCGAAGATCCCCCCGGCGGAGCAGAAGACCACCAGAACAAGACAGTAGACCACCACGATGGGGCAGAGGACCACCACGGCGGAGCAAAAAACCACCAGAACCAGACAGTAGACAACCACGGCGGAGCAGAAGACCACCACAACCAGACAGTAGACCACCACGGCGGAGCAGAGGACCACCGGAGCCAGACAATAGACCCCCACAGCGGAGCGGAGGACCACCACGGCGGAGCAGAAGAACACCAGAACAGACAGTAGAACAAACGGCGGGGCAGAAGACACCAGAGCCAGACAGTAGACCTCCAGGTGGAGCAGAAGACCACCGGAGCCCGACAGTAGACCACCACGGCGGAGCAGGGGACCCCCACGGCGGAGCGGAGGGCCACCATGGCAGAGCAGAGGACCACCAAAGCCAGACAAAAGACCACCACGGCGGAGCAGAAAACCCCCTTGGTGAACCACACGTAAGGAGGCCATGGCGGAGACTGTAACAACGAGAGAGCAGAGACAGACAACTTAGACAGAACATTGGGGTTGATAGACACGACTGAGCGTTCAGGGGCAGCCTTCCTGGCCAGGAGACACAAAGCACACAAAGGAATTCCAAACGGGCCTTCCATAGCGAGGACAGGACAGGATGATTGGTTCCCCGCGGCCTCTATATCTGTGACAGGATGAGCAGGGAGCTCGCAATCGGCCTCTCTAGCTGTGACAGGACGAGCAGGGAGCACGCAAACGGCCTCTATAGCTGTGACAGGAGAGACAGGGAGTTGCAAACGGTCTCCTTAGCCGTGACCAGGATGAGAAAAAGAGTCCTAGGCGGTCTCCTTGGCCGGAACAGGATGAGCAGTGAGTTCATAGATGGCCTCCTTGGCCGGGACAGGACAGGCAGGGAGTTCATAGGCGGCCTCCTTGGCTGGAACAGAATAGGCAGAGAGTTCATAGAGTTCCTTGGCCGGAACAGGACAGGCAGGAGGTTCAGAGACGGCCTCCTTGGCCGGAACGTGACAGGCAGGAAGTTCATAGACGGCCGCCTTGGCGGAACAGGACAGGCAGGAAGTTCATAGACGGACTCCTTGGCCGGAACAGAACAGACAGAAAGTTCATAGACGGCCTCCTTGGCCGGAAAAGGACAGGCAGGAAGTGCGTTGCTGCTGGGCGCCACCACACGCAGGAACTGAGAAAAAAGTGTGTCGCCATCTAGGGCGGTTTGCAGACTGCGCCGCCACCTATGAAGAGACTTCAGTGGACACTGTGGCCTCTGGGAGCACGGCAGTTGACACCGCTATCTCGGGAGGTTCTGCAGCGTAAGCCGACACCTCTGGAGATGTTGTAGCCGGTGCCGCTGCCTCTAGAAAATCGGCGGTGGAGTACGTGGCCCAGATATACCATAAAGCAAACCCCCATATGGGAAGTGCTGCTGACAGGGGAATGAGTTCATGAATAGAATGGTTAGAGTGAGTGGGTTTGGGGATATCAGCTGCGCGTGCAGACACCAGCGATGCATCCCTCACACTGGACACCAGACTGGGATACCGACGGACCGACCCCCGACAATCTGGGTGCAACAGACAGGACGGGACATGACTCTGGATGATCAGCTGTGACATGAAGTGACTCTGGACGATCAGCTGAGACGTGACGAGGCCCCGGACGAACAGCTGAGGACGGGACGAGGCCACGGAAACGAAAAAGCGAGCGTGACGATGGCCCCGGACAACAACGAGAAGTGGACTGGACTCATGATAATGAGATTTGTGACTTGACCAGACTCATTATCATAAACTGTGACTTGATTTGACCCGTGATCATAAACTGTGACTTGCACTCAGACTCATGCAAAGGAAAGGTGACTTGACCTGACTAGAAGAACAACGTCCTGGCATTGATTAGATCAGGAAGAAAAACTGTGGCTGACGGCTGCGGTTGTGTCAGGCCATCATTGTGATCAGGCCTCGCAGATGCCGCAATTTGTGAGTTGCTCTGGTTCAGCCACACTTAGGTCACAGACCTGGTGTCGCTTCTTCCTCCGCAAACACCACCGTGACCGATGAACCAGTAGTCAGCAAGGCATAGTTCAATAAAATCTTTACAGCTATAGTGGCATTCCCTCCTTGGATACGAGATTTCGTTGGGTTCATTGAGTCCAAAACGGAACAAGTCCTTAAACAAAATCTCATCATATATTTGTACCTGATACGATAGTTCACAGAACCGGTGAACATACTCCTCAATAGAAAGACCTCCTTGCCGAAGATGTAGCAGCTCGGTGACTGGGTCCATACCAGGCCAGAGTCCACAGAAAAAGCCGCTGGATCCTTGTGTGGCCGAGTATTCTGTAACGGAGCCGACGAGACAAGAGACGTGTGGATCCATCTGCAAGCTTATTGAACGAAGACAGAGACGTGGTCATGAAACAGGCATGGGTCAGATAAAGGTAGACAGGTATATGGCGGGCAAAACACGAGAATGGTCCTAGGGCTAGCGTAGGTCGACGACCGGCAGACAGAATCAAAAGGGGCAAGGCAAAAGGGGTGAATCCAGGGAACCAGGCGAAGATCAGAAACCGAGAAGGCTAATGACTAGGGCTAAGGCTAAATGACTAGGGCTAAGGCTAAGGCTAAGGCTAAGGCAAATGACTAGGGCCCGTAAGGTTAGCTTCTCTAGGGGAGAGCTAAAGGCTGAAACACTACTAGAGATCAAACATAAAGGAAAAGGACACGGCAAGGCTAAAGGGCTAGGCAAAACTAGGCTAAGGCTAAGGATAAGGCTAAGGCTAAGGCTAAGGCAAACGACTAGGGATTCTGTAGTGTAGCTATCACAGGGGAAGTGATAAACGCTGAAACCACTATAGAGATTAAACATCAAGGCAAACAGGACAATGGCTAATGGCTATGGCTAAGGCTAAGGCTAAGGCTAAGGCTAAGGCTAAGGCTACGGCTAAGGCTAAGGCTAAGCTAAGGCAAAGCTAAGCTAAGGCTAAGGCTAAGGCTAAGGCTAGTAGTGTAGCTATCACTAGGGGAGTGATAAATGCTGAAACAATTCTCGGCAGAGGGAAGGGATCAGAGTGTGTGTTAAATAGTGAGGGAGTGATATGAAACAGCTGGGTGTAATCAGTGTAAACAGGTGTGTGCAATCCGTGCTGAGTGCAATCAGTGCAATGCATGATGGGAAAAGTAGTCCAGGGTGATGTGCAACAGTGTGTAGCGCGAGAGTCAATGAAATTGGAAGTTCACGGACCGGATTCGTGACAAAATATTCTGCACTATTTCTAGGTCACTAATCAAATATACACTACGGTCAAAGATTTTTTAATGCTGATTTGCTGTACAATTATTATCAGGTATTACTGGCACTTATTTATAATGGTTCTTATTATCAATGTTGAACACTGTTTTTGCTGCTTAATATTGTTTGTGGAAACTGTGATACATTTGATTTTTCATGAGTCTTTTGAACAGAATGATTTCTGAAGAATCATGTAACACTGAATACTTGAGTAATGATGCTGAAAATTCAAATTATATTTTAAAATATATCTAAATAGAAAGCAATTTTAAATAGCGTTTCACAATATTACTTTGCATAACTAGTAATACAGCTAATAATATTACTGGCTTTTACTGTAGTTTTGGTCAAATAAATGCAGCCTTGGCCACAAAAGACTTCTTTCAGAAACATCTTAATTATGTTTTTTCATGACCATAAGCTTACATCTGTACAGCTACTTATTTTAATGTTCTCTTTTCTATTTATTTTTCAAATTGATTTAATATAAATATATTTATATCCACACAATCTCATATACAGATGAGAATGATGTGACAAAAATATTTTTTATTTTTATTTAAAAAATAAAATATTTCAAAATTTGTCACATGATTTCCTCAGAATTAGCTACTTAAACCCTGAAAGTAAACCACATTGAGATTATAGGTTGCCTATTTAATGTAGGAATAATGTTTTTTTTTTTTATCAGCGCTAGTCACGGTTGAGTGGTTGTCCTTGGAGGATTATACAGGGAGGGGAATATGTTTCATACTGCAGTATTGATTGATTTTTTTCTTTGCCGCTCTGTTGTCAGGTGTATTTTCCAGAATGTCCTATAGAGAAAAAGGGGAGGCTGTGGTTCTTATTCCTTCTGGAAAACCCATTTTTTAACAACGCCATTCATCATAATCATCCTGTAAATCAAGTTATAGGTTCTGATCTATTTTTCACGATCTTCTAATTTTTCAAATCTAGAATAAAATTGCTCTACATTTGGGTGGAACACATAGTTTGAACCTCCTTGGGTTACCTCGCCTATACAATAAATGTATAATATATTAATAAAAGATAGAAACATTTAATTAAGTTGCTGCACAGATACCACCGAGACTTTTCGCTTCATATGACCTAACCAGTTTCCACTGTGCAAAGATGCTCACAATGGCAGAACTGTTCATTAAGATGCACAGATAAGTGCGCTGCCCTCACTGTGAACTTCCAGCACATTGAATTTACGTTTTAATTTGTTTTCCACAGGTCCTTGCGCATATATTCGGCTTATTTATTCCTGCTTTGAAGCGCCAGCTGTTTTATTGCATTAATACATATAAAGCAAATGCCTAGTTGAGGTGTGTTTTGCACTCATTATTGACCTCTCAGAGCCAAAACAAGCAGTTAATACCTTTTCAGTTATCTGGCAACCCATAATGTGACAGATTAATTGAATAAAAAGTTCACCCAAAAATAAAAATTCAGTATTGACCTCATATTGCTTTCCAATTAATTCGAAGAATGTATCATTAGAGGAATAGTTCACCCAAAAATTAAAATTCAATATTTACCCCTTGTTGTTTTCCAAACTATGACAAGGCATTAATTTGAGAACCATAGTGACTGGATTGTTAGAGAAGTAGCTCACCCAAAAATGTACTTACCCTCAGGCCATCCAAGATGAGTTTACTTTGTCATCGCACTTCCGTCACTTGTTCACCAATGGATGCTCTGCAGCGAATGGGTGCCGTCAGAATGAGAGTCCAAACAGCTGATAATAAAAATGCCACAATAATGCACAAGTAATCCAGTCCATCAATTAACCTTTTGGGAAACAAAAAACTGTGTGCTTGTAAGAAGCAAATTCTGACGGCACCCATTCACTGCACATTGGTGAGAAAGTGATGTAATGCTAAATTTCATCTACTCATCAAACTCATCTACACTATGGGATGGCCTGAGAGTAAAGTTAACTCATGATGATTCATCATGATGGATATGGAATCGCTCAGTTCGATTTGTGAACTGAAGCAGGTTAATCCAGAAGAGCCAGGCAAAATAATAATTTTTATTTATTTTTATTTTTTTCCCCACTGACTCCGTTCTTGGTAAACTTGGTGACTTAAGAGATCTCTCACTGCAACATTAGGGTGAATAAATATTCATCAAATTTAAATTTTGGGGTCAACTGTTCTTTTAAATGAAATGATCACACAAGCAAAACTTGTGTTTTCAAACTTAAATTGATTTTTATTTCCCACCCCGTTTAGATGGCAAAAACAAAGGCTTTTATCTGGCTCCTTTATTCTGACTTAAGATTGTGCTTTCCTCTTGCTGTTTTAATTGAAGGAAAATAAAAAGCCATTGTCTCTCTTTGAAATAATGAAGAGAGGGATAGAAAACACAATGAGTTCTCTGATTCCGTTTGCTTTTCAATAGAGCAGAATTGGCGCAGTGAAAAACCCCCCCCAGATTGTTTGCTTTATTTCTGTTGCTTTGAGTCACGTTTTCTCCAAGACAAACAGAAATGCAGTTTCCTTTGTGTAACAAGCACAAGTGGGGTAAAGGTTTATCCCCCGGAGACGGCAAAAGTTGTGTACTTGTCACTGAGGCAGCAGGGAGACTGAAAAGAGTGAAAGAAAGAGAAAGTTGGACTGAGAAGAAATGAGAGAGAGAGAGAGACACACAGAACATAACAGTCAATATTTATTGAGTGAACTGTGCTTGCACCCTAGGAGCCCTGTGTCAGATCTGCTGCTGTAATTGGGCAAGGATGGTCACTTACCTGGGTGAGACACATCTCCTCTATTTGATTGCTATTCACTTTAATGTAAGCAGCCGAGACTCTGTCACAGTCGTGTTGCCTTTGTGTATGTAAAAATAACAAGTCTTCCGTCCCAGCCCTCGAAATCAATCGCACTTTAATTCAATGAAGCTGGTGTGAATCTACGGCAAGCTGGGGAGTATTTGCTGTTTGTTTGTGAAGGGTTTTGTAGAGCAGGAGGGATAAATGTCATGTTGTACTGCTTTGAGTGATACTCTAGCTTCCCTTTTGACTTTTTTCCCCCAGCAAGTTGTATATGAGATGTGTGTTTTTTTGAAGTGCAAAGAATAAGAATCATGGAATGGTTGTGAATGGTAACGGTATACTCAAAGTTGTCTAAAGAAAACTGAAATATAAAAGTAAAAGGTATTAATAAAAGTATAAATCAATTTTAGAACATTATACAAATAATGCTAAAATAACACTGGTGTCTGAGATGCGAGAAGTGAACAACACGTCTTTGATTAGTTACTCACTGCCAGAGAAGGAGCAGCTCACACAGACTCACTCTCTGCCCACATGAGGATTATGGTTAACAGTGGAACAAATTAAAATTAAACAAAAGTTGAGTCAGAACTGTTGTTAATGCTGAATCTAACACTGAAACAAAGCTGCTCGTGGCTTCACATTGCTCTCAGCAAACACTTACACTTACACAAAATACCACATTTTAATGAAAGATCAGTGAAGCATTTTAAAAGATTATCGAACATGTAATTTCTCAGAATATGACCCTTATACTCAATACTTTCAGTGTATTTATTAAATAAGTGAACATTTTTTCCCCCCAGACTTTTAAACTTAATAGGCCGTCATTTATCTCAGTGCTCTTCCATTCAAGACAACGGTGTTTTAGTTGTTTTCCATCTGTATCCAAAATGCTTTCTTGAAATAGTTTGGAAAGTATTACAACACCAGACAAAACAGTGCTTGTTACAATTGCACATTTAGTGCCCAGCTCAGTTTGGGGTCTTTCCAGAGCAAAATAAAACTTGACAGAGGTCAGAATAGCAATATGTACAACTGTACAAGTAGCATGTGGTTCTGATTGTGTTTGTTTTCTTTTTGGTGTTTCTCTAGTGGGTAAAGATGGCTGGTAAATGAAAGGTCATTTGTGATCTATCACCAGCGTACCACTTAACGTTAGGTTTCTCCACTGACCCTTTAAATTAAAGGAAAAATCTAAAATCTCAGTGAATAACAACGTTTGTGGTATACTTATATGGTACTTTTTAATCATTCGTGTGTATATACACGTCAGTCAAATGTTTTAGATCAGTATGGTGTTTAAATGTGCTTCATAAAAATAAATGAATACTTTTTTCATCAAGGATGCATTGAATTTATTAAAAGTGGCAATAAAGATGCTCACTTGGAAAAATATTCCAAATAAATGCTGATCTTTTGAACTTTCAATTCATAAAAGAATACTGAAATGAAACATATCGCTGATAATAAAAGGAAAATCTTTCACAATATTGCTGATTGTATGTATTTTGATCAAATAAATGCAGCCTTGGTGAACATAAGAGGCTTCTTTCAAAAACACTGAAAAAGCTTACAGACTGCGGACTTCTGAACAACAGTGCATGCTTTCACTGAAAAGAGCAGAGGTCAAGGTTCGGCTGGCTAGCATGTCTGGTGGATATCTGCAGGAGAAAAAAAAATCAGGCTTTTCCTGAAGGCCATTCAGAAATATAAGTGTTTTAACCGAGTACAAATTTCTGAAAGCAACATACTTTCAAACAAATTCCACCAGCCACGGCTATGTGTTTTATCTTTAATATGTCATATTTCTACACACAAACCATAATGCCATGACTCACTGCTACAGTGTTCTGTAAATGGACACCTGTTGTTCTGTCCACACACGATTCCTTTACCATTACTTCCATGTAATACTCAGAGTATTATAGTAGTATAATGCAGTGTTTCTCATCTTTTTGTATGTTTTGCTTGGCCTCAGTGACACCTGCCACAGCAAAGCATCATTTCACATCAGACTGCAGAGCATCTTCACATTTTTATTCATTTTTTATTTAATTTTTTGTGTCACAACTGAAGGCATTCCTAACTTTTCCTGCCAGTAGTTTAGTAGTTGTATTATATATATGGCTTTAATTGATTTTTATTTCAGTTTGTTTTAGTAAATTTAGTACTTAAACCTATTTCAGGTAGTTGCCACTTTTAAAAATCCTCTAAGATAATGGGCACTGGTAAAACATATAATTTATTGACATTTTTTTTTTAAAGGGGTCATAGGATGCTACATGCACTTTTACAAGTTGTTTGAACTGAAATGTGTTGGCAGTGTGTGTACACAACCACCCTATAATGATAAAGATCCACCCAGTGTTTTTTTTAAACTACTAAAATCTTTACCCCTTTCTCAAATCGAGCTGGTCTCAGATGTCTGTCTGTGTGATGTCACACAGACAGGCCCCTCCCACGATAGTTTGATTGACAGTAGTGTTTCAGCACAGACTGGACTGGCATCTTATCTTAGCTCCGCCCTGAGTGACTGTCATCAGTGCGCCATTGTTTCACCGCCGGAGCAGATGTAGAAAAGAATGACTCCTAAGCGATTGAGGTGTTCTGTTGTTGGATGTAATAATGAACATAGCAGCTGTCATTTACTCCCGACATCTGAGCCACAAAGACGCAGTGGATTATGTTTGTTTTTGAAGGGAATGCGCCCCCCGATCTACCTATGTTCGCGCGAATCATTTGTGATCCAGCTTCACCTACAGAAGTAAGGAGTTTTTTAATGAATCTTTGCAAATCGCCTTTCCTAATAATGTGCTAGTTATCAAGTTTCACGATGAATGCAGCTAAAGTAAACAGTCTCTCTGAGAGCAGCTTGGAAGAGAGGGGCGGGTCAGCAGAGCTCATTAACATTTAAAGGAAAATGCAACAAAACGGCTTGCTCTGAAAATAGTTGTTTTTGACAGGGTTAAAAGGGTGTTTTAACACTACCATTGAGAAATTTTAACCAAAACTATGTTTACAGACTTTTCATAAGACCCTAAAGAATCATATCAACTTGTGGAAATGGGCATCCGATGACCCCTTTAAATATGCTTAATATTGTTTTTTATTCTGTCAGTGGAGAAAGAAACTTTTTGCAGTCAGATGGTTTAGTTACAGGACCATGCTAACCAGCCAAACCTTCACTACTTGTACAGACAGGTAACAATTCCATTCTCTTGCTCTTGAGTAATTTATGTAAGACTTTGTATTTTTTTCTTTAAGGATTTTATATTATTCTGTTTGGGATTTTTTTTTGCCGCTTTCATTGTTCTCCATTTTTGTTCTCCTTTTTTTGTGTGTTCCCACCTCTACTCAAACATTTTTAGCTTGCTTTATTGCTGCACAATACCCCTATTTTTTATGTTTTTTTGTAGCTGAGTGAGGTTGACAAGCCTAACATTAGTGATTGACAGCAACAGTACAACCTGCATTTATGTTGCATTGTTGCATTTATGTCCATTGATGTTCTATTCATATGGCACATACTGTATCAACCAAACTCACTTCTAAAATTCAGTTATGACTCGGTTTATGATTTATGGTTTCTTCAGTTATAGAATGTAGTCGCCAAACTGCATATGATCATTAGCATATTAGGCACTCTTAACTGCTGCTGTGTGAATGAAGCCAAATAGTGACCTGGACAGAATCAGTGTTTATTCTGTTTTCTCACAAATACAAATGCATATTGTTGTTTGATAGATATCTTTTGTGTCAAGAGAGACTTTTTGTAAGCTAGTTGTTATAGTGTTTTTGCATTGGGGTCTCAGTATTAAAGAAACAATATTAATATACTGTATATTTGCGGGGAAAAAAATCATGCAATATCAGTAATGTCCTAATTTGAGCAGTTGTATTTAGGGTTTATTCACTGAAGAAAAAAAATTACAAAACTGAATGATAATAACTTTAATGTCAATAACATCCATTCCATATGTATTGATAAAGTACACAAACATTGAGTGTCCTTGTTGGCTGCTAAAGACTGTAATTTGCGATGATCTGTTGCCATTTTGGCGTAGAAGATTTCCACTGTTACGCTACACATCGAGTTTTATATAAAACAATCTGTCCTCTGTGTGAGGACCAAATAATGCTGTTAATTGTCAATTCTAGCAGCAATATGATAGTTTCCCATTTGTCTGTCACTTGGCAAAGCGACTGTGGATAACGGCTTAGCCACTGCAATAATTCTGTGATCTATGCATAATACATAAATGCAGCTTGCAGCCTGTAGATAGAGAAAACTGTGACGGAAAGAGGTGCCACACCGTCCAATAAACAGCAAACCGGTTAATGCATAAATAAACAGATGGAAGCAACAGTGTTTAGTCACAGAATTCAACCTAATTTACTGGAAGAAACAAACAAGAATAATACGTAAACTATAGCACACATTGCTACAAGCATAGCGGCAGCCACAATGATGACTTTAAGTGCTCTCATCGGCAAGGGAGTGACTAAGAGACAGAACAACAGCCCGAAATAGCACCCTAACCCTGCCATGGAGGAGAAGCTGTCTCTTTAGTTACCATTTACTGCTTCCATTAACCTAACTAGGAATGGCGACTATCATAATTGATGAACATTATGCCCTGGCCTTAGGCTATGTCTCATCAGCTCTGTTTCGAAAGGTCTCCTCTTTCTAGCCTGAGGTGAGAGAAGAATGACAGCGAGTTAATGCGAGGGGATGGATGTGTCCCTCGTACCCTTGCCATGTTTGACTGCTCTCTTAGATGCCGTTGCAGAGCTAATGGTAGCGGAGCTACTTCATCTACTCATCAAGGACCTTTCTAAATGTTTACATGTATGCAGAACGTCAACGATACTAAAAAGTTGTGGCAGTAATTACATTCTAAAGGAAATAACCGGCACTGAGCTAGGTTTTGTTGTGCCTGTAGCAGTTGAGTGGTTAAAGATCTTGACTGCTAAGCTAAAGGTTGTAATTTCAGGTCTCAGATGGCGTCATCAACCATTTTTACCCTTGAACAAGGCACTTAACCTCCAGTTTTTTCCTAGAGGCTTGTCCCTGTAGTGAAAATGTACTGCAAGATGCTTTTAATGAGAATGCGTCTGCTAAAGGCCGAATAATGTAATGCGACAATGTAAGGAATAGTTCACCAAAACATGAAAATGTACTCACCCTCAGGCTATCCGAGATGTAGACAAGTTTGTTTCTTCATCAGATTTGGAGAAATGTAGCATTGCATCACTTGCTCACCAATGGATCCTCTGCAGTGAATGGGTGCCGTCAGAATGAGAGTCCAAACAGCTGATAAAAACATCACAGAGTAATCCACAAGACTCCAGTGCATCCATTAACAGAAGAAACTTTCACTGGTGAAAGCATTACTGGATTGAAAGCTGGTGGATTTGTTTCTTACAAACTCTCAGCTTTTCACTTCACAAAACCTTAATTGATGGACTGGATTACTTGTGGATTATTGTGATGTTTTTATCAGCTGTTTGGACTCTCATTCTGACGGCACCCATTCACTACAGAGCATCCATTGTGAGCAAGTGATGTACATTTCTCCAAATCTGGTGAAGAAGCAAACTCATCTACATTTGTTTTGGTGAACTTTTCCTTTAAAATGAATCAGCTGTTATTAAAATGCAAAGTGAAAACTGTAGAGCATTATTTAACTTGAAGTTAACCTTTAAAAACATGAACTGTAGGGTTCATTAAACGCTAGTTTGTGATATGCGGGAATCAGCCGCAGCCTGAGTGGAAAGACATGACTTGATCATCAACAAAAAATGACTGGCATTTATATTTCCCAACAAAAACCTAATGATCCTTATCGGAACTTCTTCTTTTTTTTGCCTCCCCAGAACTTTAGTTATCATCATATGCTCTATACCGTACAATCCATTAGGAAAACTACTATCTAACATCACATTCAGCACTTAGCTAATTGAATCTTTCACTTTTCTACAGACACAGGCTATACGAATACCAACTGTTTGTAATTGGATAAATGCAAAAACGGCAATAAATGCTGTTTCTAATGGCAAAACCTAGATGTCTGCAAATATGGCCAGAAGCTGCCACTGCCTGCTTGTGCTGAACCGTACTGGATAAGTTTTGCTTCACTTCCTCCTCTTATGATTTGATAACTTTTTTGGGGGCTATAATGCTGGCTTTGCACATAGTGAGAGAACTGTGACCCTCTATGGAACTGGTCAATTGGGTAAAAGAACTGCTGCAACAAGCATTTATGCAAGGCCACAATTTAAGAAGTAACAGTTGATTCTTGCATGTAGGGAGAAGAAATCAGCAAATTAGTTGAGAATTTGGTGTTAATTGAATCAAAAGAAAATTTACAGTAGATGAGCAATCAGTGTCGTATTGAGTGTTGTATCAACAACTGCAATCTTATGTAAACGTGGGGTATATATGGTGCATATATAATGGTGTCTTAAAGTCTGAGACCTCTATATAATATATTAGCATATAGTGAAAATATTAGCCTTACAGTCTGAGTGGAAAGCTGAACTGAAACTATTTATATGCACTATTATTCACAAAATGGAAATACGATATATTTTTTAAAAAAATTAAAATTTTTATTCAGAAGGATGCATTAAATTGACTGCAAGTGACAGTACAGATTAAAAGATTTCCGAAGGATTGTGCGACACTGATCGCGAAGCTGAATTTTCAGCATTTCTCCAGTTTTCAAAGGAATTAATGACATTTTATAGTCTAACAATATTTCATAATATTGCAGATTTTGTGTACTTTGATCAAATAAATACAGCATGCAGCCTTGCTTGGTGAACATACAGTATAAGAGACTTTCAAAAGCATAAAAACATCTGATCCCAAACTTCTGAATGGGATATAATTTTGTCTTTCCTTTTGCTTTATTGAAAGCATGACGTTAAGATGATATAGACTGTTGATGCATGTTATCAGCGTGATTTACAAATGTTCAGCATCTTGTGCTTTAATGAAATGAAGAATTTTTGACTTACCACACGTCACAAACTGGCTTATTTGAGTAGAGAAAGTATTTACTTCAGAATATATTTCCTATTCATTTTATATCATAACATTAATTTGATTTAAATATTTTAAAAGGCAAACTAATTCTATTTACTTCCAGACTTTAAAAAAAAATTATCTCAGACCAGAATAATCCAATCAGACTTTTAGTGCAAAGTCATCCAGTGGCATTCAGAAAGACAAAGATACGGAATGAGCTTCAAGACTGCTGGTTCATTAACTGATTGCCTTTAGCTACAATTTAATTTGTTCACTATGATAGAGATCACTGGTAGACGGGGGATGAGGGCTATTGATTCCAGATGATTTGTCCTTATAGAGCAGACTGGGGTACGTATGTGTGTGAATCACAGTGAAATGTGCTAATTGAAGAATGCTCAGGACATCTGTTACTGGGCGAACGAGACGCGAGACGTCCGGATCCATCTGCAACGCTTTTATTAAAAGACGTGGTCACAAACACAGGCAGGGTCGAAACACCAGCGAACAGGTATGGCACGGGCAAAACACAAGACTAGTCCAAGGACAGACGTGATCAGACTCCGGCGAACAATATCCAACAGGGCAAGGCAAAGAGATAATCCAGGTACATAGCAATAATCCTGGCAGGGGCAAACAGAGTCCGAAACAGCAAGACAAAAAGGGTAATCTGAAAACACAGGCAAGAATCTGAAAACAGGCAAGGCGAGACTATGACTAAACTAGGAGAACTGGCTTCATAAAGTGCTATCACTAGGAGAGTAATAAACGCAGACAATACTCGGCGACTAGAGCGGTATCTGGGTGGATGTTATATAGTGTGTGTGATAGCTTTCAGGTGAGCGTGTGATTGGTTACAGCTGTGTGCAATCAGTGCAATGGATGATGGGAAATGTAGTCCTGTTTAGTGTAACAGTCTGTGTAGTGTGAGAGTCCATGTAGTGAGTGGGTGACCTCTGGTGGTGAGTGAACGGAAGTTCATAGACCGGATTCGTGACACTCCATCTGTTTGCTATTTTTTGCCACTTTGATTTAATTATATTGCATATTGAAATGTGAATGTCTATGTGAAGGCAATAATTAGTGAGATATTTTCTTTCCATTCCATTCCAACAAACCTACTGTCGCACTCGTGTAGAGGGAAGGCACATGACGGTGAAGGTAATACACACAAGAGTTTAATTTATAATCCAAGTAAATCTAATGATATCCATTAGATCAAAGGGCCACGCAGCAAAACAACAACAATACCAGACAAAGAAACAGTGAACTGACTACAATTTAAATAGGAGGGGAAATGAGGATAATTGACCAGACACACCTGAGCATAATGATACCATCAAACACGAAGGAAAACTAGGCCTGCGTCCCAATGTACATACTATCCATGCTAAATTCTATGTGATATTAGTAATTTTCAATACTATTCAGGGCAGATAGGGTGGATAGTATGCACATTGGGATGCAGGGTCAGGTCACAGAACACGAGGAATGAAAACACAATTAAGAAGAACATAAGTGTGACATTTTAAAATTGCCAATACAACTTACTAACAGAAATCAAATGAATATGCCTTTTTACAACATGCAATTATTAATGAGTAACAACATATTTGTTTTCCCCCAGAGATGAAATCACATGATGTCAGTCCATTCTCTCAGTCATCAATATAAAGTTATCAAAATTAATTTGCATTTCGACGGTATTTCATGCAAGCATGCACTCAAAGGAAATTAAATATGAATCAACATCTTGCCCTGGCAGTTTGTATCTAGAATGATGTTTTATGCTAGTTTATTTCTGTCAGTGATTTATGTAGCCTTTTCCCCCGTCCTTATGCTGTGTACGGAGCATCCCATCTCTTGACATGTTGACTACTGGAATTAAACAAAAGCTGACAGGATTGAGCAGTTACCCACAATTCTGTTTCATGTGGTGACAGGAACAGAGCCAGGCTTCTGTAGTAATGGACGTGATAGCAGGGAGGAAAAAGAGATGCTAATGAACAGCCAAAAACTCAGCCTTTTATATTAGGAATGCAAATATTAGGAGATGTCAATGAGTAATTTTCAGTTTAAAAAAAACACAAAAAAATTATATATAATTATATATAATAGATATGAAGTTAACCAGAATAAAATGAGAAATTCTGCCTTGGAAACTACTGGAAATGCAATTTTTTAAAATGTATATATATAAAAATGTTTATTTTAAACAATGGTTTCTGGTTTTAGGTAACTTATAACCCTGCATTACGTTACCTTTTGCCATGGTACAATTTATTGTGTGTTAAATACTGTATATGTTTAAAAAAATACTCTACATGCAGGATGATTTGAAAGTTATATGATTTCAATTTCAATGCAAATACCTCCCAGTTCCAAAATCAAATAACCAAAAAGTGATTTACAGTTTTGTATTGAACTACAATAAAAGAAAATTGGACATCTCCACATCTCTTTTAAAGCTTTTGCACTCTAGCATTTTGTGTTTGTTTCTTACATAGGGAAGGGGCTCATAAGATGTTCATTGGGTGTTAAAAAGTAGGGAAATAATTATTAAAACATAATTTTATAAATAGATTTTTTTCACATTTTATTCAGAAATGAGCTAATGCAAAGAACAAAAACTTGTAATTTGATACATAGAGAAAAACATGCTTTTGATATCTGCACACAGTCATGTTAAAGAAAAGCTGTATAAACATAACATATGGGATGTTAAGATGAACTAATCTTCGAATTTGGTTCAACTGAAGCGTGCCAAGGCTTAATCCTCATTCATATCACTACAATGTGCCTCTCCTTTATAATCGAGTGGATGGTGGCATTGCACATGGAGTTTCATGTTAGCTGTTAAAATAAGCAGAACTAATGAATGGCAGCTATCATACCAGCCTGTGTCTTCACACTTATTATGTATGCTTATGATGAAAGCTCAGCTGCTTCACTTGTGTGGCAAATTCATCATATTCCTTTCAGCATACTACTTTTTCATTCTTCTATACCTTCACTAACACCTTCATGTCATCTATTATCACATTTTGATAAATTTGCCAAATGTGTCAAACTGATACTTTTGTAACACTTTATGTTTGCTATCATCAAGTCATTAACAAGTATAAAATATACAAATGCAGATAAATAACAGATACATTTGAACAGATACATTCTACACAGTAAATGCAAAAAGGCTTCATCCTAACCATTTGCAATTTTATTAAATCTACAGTTTGTATCTCCTATGAAAATAAAAAAAGAGTCTTCTCACGGCATGCAGCCGTGTTACTTTTGGATCAAAATGGTAAATTTAATCCAGACTTTTATATGTCACTAAAGTAGTTGCTTTACAATGTAAATCTGACCAAACGTCTGTATATTCCTCAGGATACCACTGGGATTTAAGGGTTAAGTTATGGTTGTTTTGTTATTAATGAAGGATATCATAAAATGTTACTGATATTTTAGTGTTTTATAAGTTGATTATTTCAGTCACATGATTGTATAGTTCTCAGGATCTTAATTATTCAATGGAAATGCTTAGAAGCTTTTAATAAGCTAAAACAACGGTGAACACTTTACAAAGGTGTTATTTGTTAACATTCGTTAATGTATTAACTGACATTAACGAACAATGAACAATACATTTATTACACTTATTCATTTTTGTCAATGTTAGTTAAAACAATCAAGTAGTTCACTGTTTACTCATGTTAGCACACAGTGCATTAACTAATGTTAATGATAATAATGCATTAGTAAATGCTGAAACTAACATTAACTAAGACTAATAAATGCTGTAGAAGTATTGTTAATTCGTGGTTCATGGTAACTCATGTAGTTAACTAATGAACCTTATTGCAAAGTGTTGCCAAACAAAGATGTATCTTTTATTTTGTAATAATTGACCAATGCAAAGTTTTAACATTTTATCGGTCAATTATTCTAAAATGTGAACTATAGTAATTCTAAAGAATGAACCTATGTGTCCATACTTTTGACTCAGTGATGCCTTTCAATCTGAAAGAATGACTTGCACATGAAGAGTGTACATAGATACAAAGGCACTAAATGAGGAGGCGTGTTGCTTTTGTTTGTAGTACTATCACCTGTGCACTCTGCAGCTGCAGGTGGGGTTTCAGTGACAGGTGGTGTTTGGGAGAGGGAGGGTGGTTTACTGTGGGGCCTCGAGGGCTGATGGGGGAAATGCTTTGCCTCGGAAGTATTGTGCCTGACACATGCTCCGTCTGCTGCCTCTGCGCCGACCCCTGCCTCTTTTGTTATGCTGATTAAGGCAACAGGCACCGTCTTTTGTTCAAGTCAGAGGACGCGAGAGAGAAAGAGAACGAGCACGGAGGGATGGCCACGCTCCCTGTGACCTATAGTCTTCTCTTCTTTAACGTCACAAGGTGCGCGCAACAAAAACGAGCCAGCATCGGCTGAGTTTCTCACATCGCGACGCGAGCGAGCTGAGGTTGTCAGAACTCTTCCGTCCACATACGCTGGCACTGGACTTGTGTATGCAATTTCTAACTGCCGGGAGTTCAATGCATATTGTGAAAAAGCGATTCAGCTAACTCTTAAAATGACTTGAAGGCGGGATGCGCGAAAAGGGACGCAGAGGCAATTCATAGAAGCTGGCCGCCGTCGTCATGCAACTGATGGGGGAAACGTAAAAACAGACTCTGAAGAGAACTTAAAACGGACTCTTCACGCAAGACAAGCACAAACACCGGGAAAAGGAGCTGATCGCTGCCGCAAACATTCCGCTGGTTTCAGAACTTGGACAGCTCCCTCGTTCAGCCGCCTACACAATCGACCGTGTGAGGAAGGATTCATCGAAACCACGGCACAAACCCGACTCGGTCCACATCGTGACGCCATGGCAGGTGCACTTCAGGGAGAGAAGCTGCTTTTTGAGAAGTTCTGGCAGGGCACGTTCAAAGCCGTGGCGATGCCGAGACCCGAGAGCATCATCGTCGCCAGCATCACCGCGCGGAGAGCCGTGACAAAGTGAGTTCTGTAGCCTGCGCAGGCGTTTTGTTTCAGAATGCCATTGAATAGCTTGCAAAGTGCTTCACATTTGAAGCATCAGACTTATTTCTCCTTTTTGAAGTGCCAGATATAAAACACATGGTAACACTTTATTTGAAGGTGTCCTTGTTACACGTAACACGTGCTTACTATTATAATAACAACAATAAATGATGCATAATTACATGCAAGTAACCCTAACCATATAGTAAGTACATATAGTTAATTGATATTACTCACATGTATAATTACACTGTACAAAGGACGCCTTAAATAAAGTGTAGGCTAACCAAACACATACACGTTTCTTTAATTGGTGACAATTTATTCCTGACATTTGTATGGAGTCCCTTTGTATTTGTTTTGTTCACCACGTGTTTTATATTGGGATCTCAGTACACTCTTTAAAATAAAGGTGCTTAAAAGGTTCTTCACAGCGATGCCATAGAAGAACCATTTTTGGTTCCACAAAGAAGCATTCAGTCTCTTTCTTAGCTTTTTATAATCTGAAGAGCCTTCTTTTCGCCACGAAGAACGTTTTGTGAAACAGAAAGGTTCTGCAGATGTTAAAGGTTCTTTATGGAACCATTTAGACAAAAAGGTTCTTCTATGGCATCGTGAAGCTCCTTTATTTTTAAGAGCTAGCTTTCTCATTTGGTTGCCCTCACTTGTGTTCATGCAACTTTTTGTCCCATTTTCATATCACGCAAACACTGAGTGCGAATTCCTCCTGTGCTCTACATTCATCATTGGCCGTCCTTCACTGGAGGCCAGTCAGTTTCACTTGTGCACACATAAGTGCACAGCAGAGCGAGAGGCTACATAGAGTCCTAATGAATCAAGTCAGAGTAGAGCCCTTCATCATGCCCTTAGGTTAGGACATGAAGATGATCTCAGCGCCTTCTCCTTCACCCATGAATTAGGAGGCATGGCAGCGTGCCGAATAGAGAGAAAAGGCGAAATAGCAATAGAGAAACCAGGGCTTTGCTTTCCTTTCCTTCATGTCCTGTTAATCAGGATCAAGCCTTACTCCTCGCTCATTACGCCGGTAAGGAGTGCGTAACTGATTTGTGATTCACTCTTATGCATGTATCTTTCCATGCACTGTGTAACTCATCTTGCAGTCTCAGGGAGACTGGAGTTGCAGTGCAGAAGCACAAAGGTTCTATTCAATGTTCAATGTTCAATTTATTTATAAAGCACTTTGAAACAAGCTTAGTATACCAAAGTGCTGTACACAGTTACATTGATCCAATCACACAATAGAGTAAACACGTCATTAGAAAACCACAGTCACAAAACACCGAAAGCATGGGAAAAAAAGACACGTTTTTAAAAGACTTTTAAACTCAGACACTGAAGAAGCTATTCTGATGTATAATGGCATATTGTTCCATAGCTTGGGGCCAGCAACAGCAAAGGCTCTGTCACCCCTGCATTTCAATCTAGCTCTGGGAACCAAAAGCCAATGCTTAGTCTGTGATCTGAGTGATCTAGCTGGATTGTGTACTATAATCAACTCAGAGAGATATGGAGGAGCAAGATTGTTTAGAGCTTTGTACACGAAGAGCAGAATTTTGAATTGGATGCGATAATTAATCGGTAACCAGTGCAATGAACGCAAGATTAGGCATGATGTGATTCCTTCTATTGGAGTCTGTTAGCGTAATAACTGCTCGATTAATAGTCGAAATCTTCCGCAAACCTGCTGCTTTCTGGTTCTCGGTATTCTGTAAAGACAGGAAATGTAGCATTGTTGCTTTAAGGAAATGTTGTACCTGACTTGAAAGAGAAATAGTCATTAGAAGTGGCTTAAATAATATTATTGACCTTAAGAGTAAAACTAGTTGCTTGACAAAACATTCTTTAAATGTTCCCACAAAAATGAAAAATCTGAAATCATTTACTCACCCTCATGTTGACAAAAACACAAAAATTATTTGTCTTGTGAAACTGTTTTGTGAATAGTCAAACGGTCTTTTTGGTATTTATGGTATTTTGAACAAGAGAACGTTAAGATTAAACATTCACATTGTTGATTTTGCTTTCAGTCGCCTCTTCTCGCTCTGCCATTAGTCCCTTCCTCTCTACTTGTTTATCTCACTGTGAATATTTACATATTCATAAGGCTGCTTACCCTTCAGGGTGCACCTGACGTTGGTGTTGATGTGTACAGGGTTGGTAATGACAGCAACATTTACAACCAAACCAATGTCACTGATTTAACCAGTGCCATCTGCAAATTCAGCATTCGGGTTTGTCTTGGTTGTTTTTACCACAGGCACAGATCAGACAAGGCACTCAGACATTTTAAGATGTTAAAATGTCTGAGAAATAACCGGATTTCTTTCACTTTGCAGTAATAAATCACAGAGCATAAGGCCCATTAGCTTGTAGTATCAGCTGCACGACTGGAGAAACATCATTATTGGTTATTTCAGCTGAAAAATGCGGGTCACCTATGCGTACATTTTTTTTCTCTCTACTTAATTGACCGTATTTCAGTTTCTTATTCCTCCTCCTCCTTTCTCGTGGTGTCACTGAGCTTTAAAGAGGCCCACAGCGCAGGGCAATTACAAAGGGTGTTGCTGATCCTCGTCTGTAGACCTAGTGTTTTCTGGCAAGGCTAGAGAGATGAGTTCACTCCCGTGCAGCCAAAGGGTCCCGCCCCCGGCCACTGTAGCCCCACAAGCTGTCCTTCTCAGTGGCAAACCTCATTAAAAATGCAGAGGGTTTTAGCTGGACTGAGTCTAAGCGTGTTTGTGTGGGTTAGGAAGCAGATGGCCCGTGGGAGAAAGGGTAAGGGGGAGAACCCCATCCCCTAGCAGATGCTAGTTTAACGAGGAGAATAAAAAGATTAGGGTAACCAACCTGGGAATGGGACTGCACCCAAATACAAAAGAAGAGAAATTACTATATTATAGTGTATATTATACAATAAAAACATATTTATTCCAATGCACACACGCGCACAGATCTGCACTGAATTTATTTGTATAGTGCATTCCCACACACTTCTGTTTCACTTCAAATAAATGTGTTCAACTTTAGCATTTGCCATAGATGTTGTTTATAAAAAATGCTGCTGTAAATAATTTGTTTTATACTTTTATTTTGCAATCCTGTTCTGTTCTGAATACCATAGGATTTGTTTTGGAGTATGGGGAACTACAATACATATTTATAGTGTTTAAATATGTTTTATTCAGTTTACTGCTGAATATAATAGTAAAATGTGACTTGCACACTTGTATCTATTTTTCTTTCTCTCAACAATGCAATTTTGACCCTGTGCGAATTATTTTCTGTAAAATATGGTACTTGCTCAGAGCTAAGTGAAAACAAGCATGTCATCTTTAAACCTGCTTTAAAATTGCTTTTCAAATCAACCTGCTATCATTCAAGCTTATTTTCTTGGCCTGGTCTTTTTACAATAATCTCCTGGGAGGTTTTATTTTTCTTGACAACAAAAGGTTTGAACATGTTTGCTTTGAGAAGGAATTGAGTTTACCGGGCTGCTTGTTTCAAAGATTGATTGTTCCTCTGCTATTGATTTGACTGGGTGAAACGAAATGAAATGAAGACTGCGGTTACCCTTTCGTTCATTATCGTAACCCAATCAAGCTTGTGTAAGATTTTCAACAGCCGTTTCCTTGTGCAAAAGCAAAATTCTGATGGATTAATCTGCTATTGACTTGCAAATCATTATAAAAAATACTGTGTTTTATGTAACATCTATGAAGCTTGGTACAAGCCTCTGTTTTTTGTTTTTAATTAAGCAGTCGCCACAAACCCAGGCTACTGCTGAAGTGATCAAATGAATAGAAGGACAATGATTTCAGTGCTCTTCATTGGCGAGGTCTGGCACAATCAGTCTTTCTTTTGATTTTGCTCTGAAAGCAGAAGGAAGCGGCATTGTTCAAAGGTTGTGTGCGTCAGGGCCTAATGTTAGAAGCCAGTCAGAACTCTCAGTTCCATTTAGTTCCAATTCATTCGATTTAAATCAGCTGAAGTGGTGGTCGCAAATAGAGTTGTTACATTCCAAGCAATCTAATTTCGACTCTTATTTTGTTTTTTGGAAGGCCATTTTGCGCACTTTTTCTTGTTCTTCTGGGTGGGTGGGGTCTCTGAAGGGACTGTAGCTGGCTCAGAGACAGCTGCAGAGCTGTAGAAATGCTGATATGTTTGCCAGGCCTGCAGGGTTCAGCTATAATTCCTTTTAAATGTAGCCACTGCTACATTCCAGCACATCATCTAAGAGGTAGGAGAGACAGATTTTTATTTAGCCGGAAGTGAGTCCAACATTCAGTCAGTAACAAGATGAAAGGCACAGCTGTGAAACACCAGGGAGATGTTGAAATGCAGTATATGGTCTTGATATGGAGGACTTATGTTGGCGATCTGATGCTAGAGTGAGAAAGCTGATGATTGAATATTTCATGTCTTTGACAGCTGTGTTGAGAAAGTCTTAATCGTCATTATATAGTGCATTTAACACCATTCACATAAAAGTATGAACTGTGTGTGCATGTAAATATGTGCTGCCATCCACTTTAGAAATTTATTAAAGCTCTCTAGGCTTTTTCAAGGTTGTTCTGCACAGTGCTGTATCTAGTTCAGAACAGTGTACTTCCTCTTGATTTGACTATAATCACAGTGAACTCCACAAATGTTACTCTAAATGTATGCTTCACCCTCATCTTACCTTTCTCTTGTGAAGTCCACAAACCTTAACTATGTTCAGAGGCACTGTAGAACATCACTGAGTCACTGAAAAGCTGGTGAGATTAAGGAAAATGAGAACGAGGCACAACCTGGGGTTATGCTGGAGTAATATTACCAGGATGAATAATCCATAAAGTGTTGGCACAGGACTGCATACATTTAGGGAAGTAATACTGATTCCATTAAATATTAACAGCCATATTTAATGAGTATAAATCCACTTATGCACGTTTGTCCACGCCTTGATAATTTACAGACTAAAATCCATATATTTCAGCTGAATAAAGTTTTAACAGTAGCTCTTTTTCAGCAAATTGAGAGGTTCAGGAGAATTTCAGCTGTAAGGTATGTAAAACTGTCTGGACTCATAATGGACAATAAAATGTATAGGTTAAAGCATGTGCAGAGCAGACATTTTTCTTTTTCCAGGAGAGGTGCGGTCATATTACAAATTTTTGCTAAGCATTATGAAAATGTTGTGAACAAATGATATTTGCCTTAGCGTTTAGAATGTGTGGGCTTGTTTGCTGGGTTGAACTTTTGAGAGGTTACATTTGCTATTATTTTATTACTTTTCTTGCAATATTTATTGTGCACAGGATTTACAGCAATGCGTACCTGAATAAGCAAGTTATATTTTACTTTTTCTATCACAATGTCTGTATGCAAATCGAATCAAAACAGGCTGTTAGGAAGCGTCGCAGGGAAGATGTTTTTAAGCATCTTGTCAGCGTGAATGTTTACTCAAGGACACAACTGAACCAGATTTTCCACTGGCTGTGTGCACAATGTGTAGGCAGCAGCGAGCTGATAATTTGCTGATCATTGTATTTGTCTTCTTTTGGCGAAAAGCCAAACTAACATTAATGTCAAGGTGTAACAAGGTAAAAAAACACACCTAGTGAAAAATAAATATACTTAAATGTATTTGAAATACATTTATTTCATGCTAAGTATACTACAAATAAATGTTCATATTTATGTACTTGATAAAATGCCCTGCAGTTGTACGTATAGTATACTAAACTGGTATACTTCAAGTCTGCTAAATTGGAACAACTAATTTTGTACTTTAATTGTGCGGAAGTAGTGCTGAAGTCCAATTAAAGACATACTTAGTATGAGACCTCGACACCTAGATGGCTATCAGGACAAGACCACAGGAACCAGCTGAGTCTGCTACTGATATCATTTTTATATCAATTAGTCTTGAGTTATCTGTCAGTAAATATGTTGACAGATTTGAGCTATACGTAGTATGAAATAAATGTATTTTAAATATATTACTTTTTACTAGGGACTAAATTTGCAGTCAACAATTTCTGTATATTTTCAAGTAGAGCAGATCTCAAAACATTTTATACAGTCATTCTAGGCCTGATATTTGTTTGGCTGTGCAGCACTGCAGGAGTACTAACAGCACTGGGACATTTCACTGTTTGTATTACTCCACGTTCAAGACAGGCTGCATGTGTCTTGTTTTGAAGCCTGCACCTTTCAGAGAAAGCATTTGGCTGCCACATAATGTCATCTAATTTCAGAAAGCAACCATTAGAATGCTGACTCTAATTCCTGTGTGGCGTAAATGACTGTAATTTCTTTCTTACTTGGGAATGTAATGGTTACTTTTCTGAAATATGACAGCCTGGTTGACGTATATGGCCGACAAATGCAACCTTCAGAGGGTGCAGCCTTCAAAATGAGACCCAGTCGCTGTCAGTCTGTGTAGTAGTAGTAGTGTAGTAGCAGTCTGTTAGCATCGCACTGGTTCCCTCGACAAAAAGCCAATAGGGTTTTTTCCATAGGCTTTTGGATTATCGCAAAAAAATAAGCTCTGTGTTCAATCATGAAATTTACATGCTTTGTCCATCAAGATAATCTGTACAAAATAATATCACTTTTATGAATTTTGATGCCTAAATAAAAGCGCCAGAACTTAAAAGCTAAACTTAGGCTACAAACGAACTACAGCACCACGGTTGCTCGCCTTCAACGTCACCACCAGCATGCTTCCCACAACTTTTTCAAACTTATTTCAGTGAAAAGGATTTAGTCTGTATATGAATTTTAATCCACGCTACACGAACCTTTTCATATAAACTGGAATAAATACAAAACTAGAGCCAAACTAAAACTGAAATGAGACATTAGTAATAAATAGTATAGTAAATAAATGAAATAATCATAACTAAAAGACATATGAAAGGATGTATTTCTGTACATTTCGAAATAAGGTGCATTAAAAGTCAATAAATCCTTGATTAATATGAATATTTTTATTAAAAACGTGTCTCCACGTACTATTCAATAAAATTCTAGTGCATTTAATCTATTAAATAACAGCAGAGTGAGCGAGTTTTTGGATATGGTAAGATTAAACATATTCTAGTGAATAAAGTACCACATTTCAGCTATCGTTTTGTTAGGGTGGACATCAAAATGTTATTTTATCCTTGTCTCTAAAAAACCCTCACTCTATAAACAAGCTTCATTTTCCTAACATTTCATGTTTAACCGTTTCTTTAAGCACTATGTATCGTTAAAGTTTCACTTTCACCGCGACCAAGCCGGTAAATGTGGTGTTTACGTGGAATAATCATAATATGAGTTTGCCTTATGGTGCGAACCCAGAGTCTCCGCATCAGCGGGAAAGCAATAAAACGAGCATCTTCCATCCGAAGACTTGTGTTGCATTTCGGGGCAAAACAAAAAAACATTGTCGAACAACAATATAAAATGCGGGAACTATTAATTGGTTAATCTACAATTAATTGTACTATAAATTATACACTACGATTGGAAAATACTGTAAATTGATAAACTGTTCAAGGGTTATGAACTTAAGGACACAGCGCCTATGTGTTTTATGTTGTAGAATAAAACGGGAAAGTATCTTGAGCTTGTGTGAACCACGGACCTTATTTCAGTCATTTAACCAAAAACCCATTAAAAAAAACCAAATTGACTTCAGGACGATGGAACCGGAAGTGCTAAAATGCTAACTCGCTTCCGGGTTTTTGCCTACCAAGTGACATACATACTTCCATCACTCTATTATCTCGAAAAAGTATTAAAGAGTATTATCTAGACCAAGAAGTCCTGTAGGAACGTATTTTGTTGGAAAAATTTAGTAATAAAGGTGGGGTAAGTGATTTCTGGTAGCCAATGTTGACATTTGAAATCACCAAAACAAACACGCCCCTACCCCAAAAGAGTCTCGCCCCTATTTTGATAGCTCCGCCCCGCATATACATACGCAACCCAGGCAATGATTAGTTCTGTGAAACAAAGCAAAACCAATGTTACACCGTGTCTACACCGTATGCGATGGCCCGGCGCGACGCACTCATTATAATCAGTGATGCTGTCTCCACCATAGATATATATATGTCTACACTGAATGCGGCGTGGCACGACATGACAAATCCCTGACAGAAAACTGCTGCTGTGTTCTATTCATGACGGATTGACACGGATTGATGATTTTCAACGGTCGCTTTGTCGCGTCCAGTGTACTAGACAGACTTTAGCTGTTGCGGCGCAGACACGGTGTTACTCGCCTATCGAGAAGAAACAAAGCAGCCTCGGCGTCTGATCGCAGGCCTTCTGCTCCTTGAGTTCTCTCCAGCGCTGGAAAGCTGATCCGATATTTACACTGGTCCTACTTCTTGTCTTAAGCCTTATTTTGTTCTGCAGACGTTTTCCTCTTTTTTTTTTATCCGCCATCTCTATCGTTCTGTCGCTCAGCTCGCTAATGTCCGTCCTGTGCACTGAACGCTCTCTCCTCCACATCATGAGTAGACACGCCCCTTACTGCTGATTGGCTACAAGTTTGTTTTGCTTGTTGGCCCGAATCAGTTTTCTAAAGCCTTTTTGAAAAATCGCTTACCCCACCTTTAATAACTGTATCATTTAATAACTGTTACTTTTCATAAAGTAACTGGATATATATTTTCCAGTTTTTTTTCTTCGTGAAAGTTAGTCAAAATGAGTAGAAAAGCATTTTTATTACTTGAAGTACAATAAACTTTTTTTTTTTAACTGAAATAGAAATAAAATATGAAAGTAGGCTAGCTGCCAACAAGGCAACATTTCTCATTTTCATTTTAAGTTAAAGAACTAAAATAACGAAAAGTTTATTTATTTTAGTTATTTAGTCATTTATTACACGCTTTTATCCAAAGCGACTTACAAATGAGGAAAACAGAAGCAATCATTGTAGGTATTAAAACCACTAAAAAACAGATTTCCCCAACTTTCTAAATCCTACCTATACACACATTTTTAAAAATAAAGAGACAATGCAAAATGACAAATGCATACAACAAAACTTCAAAAATTAACATTTAAATGAAAAACCAAAAAATAAGTAGTCCATCAGTAATCCCAAAAAACAACACTGCCAAACCTACATGCCAAAAAACAACTTAAAAATCACATTAAAAACAGAAAATATAAAAATATTCAAAAAATTAATAAAAACTTTAATATATCAAATACGTTTCAATAATCAAATATTACACTGGTGTGACGAAGATTTGACTTAATTGATCATTTTACATATTACGGCCTTTGAGTATCAGGAATCTCCAAGCTGATAGACCATGATGACCTGGACTGACAGAATCAATACTGTGCTGATATTTAGAAAAACAGCATTCATGCTTGTGTGATATTGTTTACATAGTTGAAAATTAAAAAAAAAAATTAGTACTACACTGCACTGTATGAAAAATAAGTTTGCCGACAATGATGTGGTCTCCAATATATTGAGAATCCTTTATCACAAGAGAAAAAAACATAGCACATAGCAGTGCCTGTTGATGTTTGTGACGTTCAGAAAGTGGTATTAAGGCTAAATCTACATGACTTTGAGAAATTTGATGATATAATCCAGCGAATTAATATGCCATATCGTCCCCTTGGAATTATAAGGTTCTATCTGCATTCCGAGTAGTTTTGAGATATTGAGCTTCAAAGTTTTTGCGTTCCATTCGAGTGTAGATAGAACCTTTTTGTTTCTTTAAATAAAAAGTCCCAAAATGTACACAACATTAAAAAAATCACATAATGCAGATAGGTTGTCACAGAATAAGAATATGGGAATAACTCAATTTTGACAAAAAATGTCAGATAGAACCTTATAATTCCAAGGGGACGATATGTCCAACGTACATGCTTCCTGTGATTTGTTTGTAGCTTATTTACTCGTGCTGCTGCACCGGTGATCACTTGCTCAATATACACGCAATCTTCGGAGACTCAATCAAGCAGGTTGTGTCAAACCGAACATGAGACGAGAAGGCAGGCACAGCTTACTACAAGCTGTGGCTCACGTACCGCAGAGGTTACTGTCTATCAGCTTGTCGACTCCTGATGCGCACGTGCTATTTTCCTCACCACTGGACTCCTGGAGTGATCAAAGGCCATTATTAAAACGCAAAACTTATCAAAGTCAAACCTTCATCACTTAAATTAAATCATTTCAAGCTTGGCTGGCTCTCCTCTTCTCTGCCTCCCCTTCATTTTTCATTTCCATCCCTTGCCCATCCTCATTTCAGGAAGACGATCTGCCACTCACGCAAAATTGCTTCCATTTGCATAACTGATGCTTCATTTGGGCTGGGACTGTTTCCGTGGCGATGTCACTGCACAATAGCGAGGCAGTGACAGCAATAACGAGCGAATGGAACTCTCCCACCTCTCAATTTAGGGATCAATCTTGCAGTCAAGGACAAGTGTTCCTTAAGTTGACATTTCCTTCCCTTCACCCTCTGGCTGAGCAGATGTTCAGGCTTCAACTGTCTGCAGTGCTCTGATAGTAAGTCAAGGAAAGATATATTCAACATCCAGGATGGGCTTTTTAAGATACGAGCCTGAATATTCTATTGGCATCCGTATGTTCTCTTTATTGTTTTTGGCTCTTCTTTTTACAGTGTATGTTTTTATCGAGGCCGAACTGTGTAGTTTAATGAAGTAGAATTATAATGATGCTTCTCTGTATTCTGTATTACTGCATATTGCATGGGAGGTTCACAGTAATTTACGCAAATCTTCCCTCTGATCATTAAGATTCAGTCATATCCGCTCTAATAGCTATACATTTTAAAGGGAAGAACTCACAAGCGACATCGACTGTCTGAGCCCAAAAGAGTTGTAGCCTTTGACGTGACGTCTGGAAGGTGCACGCGTCGTAAATTGCAATGGTCTCTTACAATGAGCAATGAAGAGCTGAACAGTTATTACAAAAACCAAAGCTGACAGGTTCGCTGTCGTTCTCTAGATGCTGTGGCGCATTGTGAAGTGCATTAGAAAGATTTCCTCCTACAGCGAGGATTTGTTTTTTAAGTGTTCTCCTCTAACTCATTAACCACTCTCTGCGAACCTCACTGTGCACTGCACAAACATTGGAAAAAATGATGTGAGGGAAATTCTTTTAATTTCCACAAACAATCGAATTCTTCCCAAGTGAAGATTGTATCTTCACAGGCTTTGAAGAAAGTTTTTCAGAGGCTAACTTCAAACGCACTGTTTTCAGAAAGTAATACTTTCACATATCTGTTTCAAATTGTTTTTTTATTCATGTGCAGAACATGAAAGGCATGCAGACAGGTGAGCAATGAAGTGGTACTTTGTAGACTTTAGAAAAACACCTTACTGTGTTTTCATTCTCCAGCTAGGATTTTGTAAAAGAAGTGCACTACAGTGAATCAGGCCTATTACACAGAACTGAAGTCTCTGATCAAGGCAGAGTGTGGTGCTCATGCTCCCATCCCCATTATAATGAGACTTTTGAATCAGAAGCTATTTAATTATTTAAACGCCCTCAATATACAGTATTGCACTTTTTGCCTTTTAATTCCATGGCAATGCTTTTCTGATCGTAGTTTACAAAGTAATATGGAAAACATATCAGTGTCCTCTACAGTGGCTCTTGATCTACAGTATGCTAAAGGTTCTTTTGCTTTGATATGAAATTTTCTCTTTGTGTCAAAATCTGTAGGGAAATTGTTTGACTAATCATAGTTACTATTCTTTCATCCTCTCTCCCTTTCTACTTTCAAGTATCAGGGTCATAAGAAAAAAGGTATAAGAGCTGGCATGAGTGGGAGAAGGACGGCACAAATTTGACTGACATGAATGACTTACGTAGTATAAAGAAGCTGTCAAGAACAGGACAAAGCAATGTCACACACTTGGAGTTGAGTGTAGTCTTTTAAGGCTTTTTATTGCACTTTAAACTGGTGCTCCCTTCTATGTTTTATGGTTATTATGATTTTCTGGGCAGGAAATTAAACATACAGAATGTACTTTGTCTAGATTGTAATTGTTCCAGAATTTCCTTCCTGACGTGAGGACGTTCTCTCCTCTTCTGCTGGGATTTTCACCTAAATGTATCCATAAGGATTTTAATACCTTTTTAAATCTGCCTAGACTTGCACAAAAAACAACACAAAATATGTTAATTTAGGCAAATACTCATTAGCTTCTTAGCATTTGCAATTAAATCCTAATATTAATGCCATCATTTTTCTCATTAGCTTCCACTTAATGTAATTAAAGCATACAGAAGCATGTGTTGCGATACTTGGTCATTTCCTTGAGCTGCCTGCAAATTGAATGGACAGAGTTTAATTAAGCTCATGCAAGTTTATGATATTGACTTCATTTGATTGCCTCACCAGGGGTTTAAGCTTACAAACCGGATAATAACGCCAACAAAATGAATCAATTAGACATTAGTAGATCAACAGTATTATTGCACGACTGAATTGAAAATAAATTATTTTTGGTGGCAATTCCAGAATGCATTATGAGCAAGTCCCTGTTTGACTTGTGCATAATGAAACTCTCAGTTTTGAAATATTCAGATCTCATTTCAACAGGCAGTGAATGTACTCTGTGAATTATTATTATTATTTTTTTTTGTGTAGCATATTATAAATAACCAATTTTTTTTAGGACATGAGCCATCAAACATACAGAATGTCACTGTGTTTTGTAAATTGTAGGTCCTTGAGGGCACTTCATGTGACACATTATGGATAACAGAATAATCCACTTGCCCTTGAAAGGGAGCATTCTTGAGGAGACTCAGCGAAGTGAACGAACCTCCCTCGCGTAAAATGGAAATAGCCCTCTTTGTGATGGGGTACTAAATAATAAAGAAGGTTAGTGGAAATGATGGCAGCCTTTTTATTGGGCGTCTACATAATGGCCTTCCTACACTTGGGAGTTCACAGTCTCTTTAATGAGGACTCACAGATTACGAACATTTACAGAGGGCAGTTCCCACCAAGTGAAAGATTTTCCTTACATTTTTTTTAAACTCCCTGTCAAAGTTTAGAAGCATGCATTTGATTTCCCAAATGGAACATTTGTATTCAATTACAATTACAGTTTTTTTTTTCAACTGCTTACACACGAAATCTTTACTTCTCACACAATTTCTGAAACCTCACACAAACACCAGAACCACACACCAAATCTGCAAAACCATTCACTAATTATTGGCCTTTGACTCAGTTTTCAATTTCACACTTTTTGCAAAACAACACACAGTTTTCTATGTAACACACAAAAATCTGACATGAAGCATCAGATTTCCTTTTTCAAACACAAGCAATTAAAACGCCACACTAATTCATCAGTGCCTCGCACTAAGAGCTATAGGAGCTAAGGTTTTAAATAACTGTGTGCATATGATATATCCAAAAATATAATATTATGGCAAAAGTGTTTGCAACGCAAGACAAATCTTTGCGATATGTTAATTGTTAAGGATGTGCATTGAATAATGTGAGGCATTTTGTATTTTGTGTGCAGTTCTCAGGTTTGTGTGTAAAGTTTTGAAAAAAGAGGCAATGTTTTGAAAATGTGTGTAGTAGCAGTTGAAAAAAAAACTGTAATTCAATAATTACAAATTAACGAAAGGCTAAAGGACTTGGCTTGGGGGTCTGTCTCCATGTGTACGCTTTCTGTGCATGTCCCAGCAGCCTCCCATCCTTTCAAGCGGAACAGTGTCAGCAGGTAGCCGTTGCACTGTCAGTAGCATCCAACTCCAAAATAGCTCTTCTTGCAGTGTCTGCCCGGTTGGTTTCAGTGTCTGGCAGAGCAGAGAGGGACTAGGTACTGTAACTCACAAAGTAGACAGATGAGTCCTGCTCAGAGTGGGGCCTTCTCTCCATCTGCCCATGTAACAGAGCACAGGTGGGGAGGACATATCTGATCCTTTGTGCATCGAATTAATGAGCAGGTCCAAGGAATGCATGTGTGTGTATGTTTGGAGCAGTGCTATTTTAGTATTATAGTTTTTGTTAATATTTTGAGTTAATTTAAATGTTAGAATTTAGTTTTTAGTAATTTTGCGGTGTGTGCATTTAAAAAATGTATGTATAGTTTTTATGAAGTTTTAATTGTTAGCTTTTATTTAGTTTGTTATTATAGTACTTGAATGGTACTTAAACCTGGACCACAAAACCAGTCATAAAGATCAATTTTTCAAAATTTAGATTTATACACCATCTCAAAGCTGAATAAATAAGCTTTCAATTGATGTATGGTTTGTTAGGATAGGAGGACAATATTCGGCTGAGATACAACTATTTGAAAATCTGGAATCTGAGGGTGCAAAAAAACTAAATATTGAGAAAATCTCCTTTAAAGTTGTTCAAATGAAGTTTTTAGCAATGCATATTACTAATCAACATTTTTTTATCAAAGTTTTGATGTATTTACAGTAGGAAATTTACAAAATATCTTCATGGAACATGATCTTTATTTAATGTCCTAATGATTTTTGGCATAATAGAAAAATGTATAATTTTGACCCATACAATGTATTGTTGGCTATTGCTACAAATATCCCCCAGCGACTCAACACTGCTTTTGTGCTGCAGGCTCACATATGAGAAATTTGGCAACTAGCTGAAATAAATTGTATACATTTTATTTCAGTTTATGTTTGTTTTATTTAAAGTAATTAAAGTTTTTTTTCTATGGTTTTAGTTTTAGTTAATGAAAATAAACTTGGTTTTGATGTATTTGTTCAGCTTGTGATCGTGATACACAATATGTATCGTTTTATTATGAATTGGTTTTAAAAATGTGATATTTATAAAGAAATTTGCCTATAAGCCATTTAGAAAACTACAAAACTTGTTGATTTCAGGTGCGGTCAGATTTACTGTTGCTCTGCGAAACTTTGCGGGCGAAATCCAGTCAATCCAATAGGACTTCGCAAATCGCATGAGAGCGGAAAAAAATTAATTATGCAGATTTCGCTTGTTTTTAAGTTGGTCATGCGAATTCACCACACTGCCTAACTTAAAAAGCTGTTTGGTTTGAAAGTGACAGCTGCTCTTAATACATCTCAATTCTATTAACAATGGACAATTGGCCTTTTGGCACGGAAAATATTGCTGAAATTTCACTAATGCTTGGAGTACAATCTGTTTTGCATTGCTTTTAAAGTAAAGCAGCCTGCTGATTATGTGTAAATAATTTAATACTTTATTTAAAAATGGAATCTACCAGCTGTACATCCAGTAACAGCTTACAGAACAGTGGCTAAACTTCTTTGTCTTCTTACAGGTGAATTCTACAGGTCTCATTTGTGGAGCATACAGCTATCAATAAAAATAAAAATAAAAAGCTGTACGTAAAATCTCGTGAGTTTGAGAGACATTTATAATGATACTGCATCCCTAGGTATTCAGTAATGAGAATACTATGCATTCATTAAACTGGAAAAACACTCTAGGGTGCCTAAATTTAATAGAATATTAACAAAGTGTGCTGAAATTCCTCCAAGAAAGGTAATGAAGCTCTTATGAGGAACTGTATATTTGCTACAGAAATTCTGTCTAAAAAAATCTATATTTTATTCGGTTTCATTATTTCGTAAAGAGTGCTGTGTGAGGTACGTCGGGTGCTTGTAAAAAGTGCGCTTTGTGAATTATTCAGTGAGCTGTTTTGCATAGCAAAGGCCGGCAGAGAGGAGGGGGTTGTGGAGTCGGGTGAATCTCGAGTTGAGGAATGACACAGTGTTGCTTCCTCCTCTCAGCTTCTCATCACGTTAATTACCGTATCTGGCTCTCGTCGGGGCCGCGGCTCCTCTCAAGTCCCAGCCGCATGTGGACGATTTGTCAGTGGAAAGAAAATGATATTTGTCTTTGTTTTTCAGTAAGGGATTGATGCGATTAAAGCTACGAATTATTATGGCATCTCCTGAAAACTTTTAGGAGAACATTTATCTGTTTTATTGACATAACATTACCACTCATCTGTCATATTTATGACCATCAGCTGTAAATGTGATCCATATTGACGTGACTGAAATGAATGAAAAGTGGGACACGCGTTTTAAGTCCTAGAGACTCGAGGACTTGCTTGCCAAGTGGTCTGTGAGGAGTTTTGGGAATGCTATTGTAAATGATAGCAATAGCCTTTCTCTTGAGATTCAGCATAAATTTGAAGCACTTTATGTAAATATCGCACACCTGGAGCTGTGCAGGATGGACTCGGAGATGATGTAGTCAATTACTTCACCTCAAGATGGACAGATCTGTCTATTTTTCTCTTAATTATTCATGCCAACATAATCAGGAGGAGTCTTACATAAACACGATGGTTGCTGTAGGCTTTGCTCTATGTTTATTTCTGCTACTGTACTCCCAGGGCTATAACAAAATGAACCTCCCCACTCACGAATGGTGTTTTGTTGATAGCCTGGAATAATTATGGCCGATCTGGTGGGGTTTGGTTTAACGACGCAGGCTCTATCCTCCACAAATGACATCCTCCTCAGAGAGAGGGACTCAGTCAGGACTGAAATAATCAATGATTTGTGGTTTCCATTTTGAGTCTCAGTGTGAAGCTGCTTAGTGCTGCTCCACTGCACAGTACGTTAGCTGTACGGTTCGTCGCTGTTACAGTCATCCTTCCTCTCGGTCTATGAGACACTGCCACACGCTCACTTTGCATACTTATAGGTTATCTATACAAGAAGAAAATAGATAACTTCAACAATACAGACTGGTGCACAGTCAAAAAAGATGCAACAGAAATGCGAAACCTCACAGCAAAACTTCTTTAATGATAAGAAAAAAGACTGCAATTGCAAACAGCTTGAGTCACTTTTATAATTAGGCTATAACGGTTTTGTCACACCTCATGGAACTGTTTTGTTGCCTTCATCCCTCGTGCTCTGTGTGACCCAGTTTTTTCCTCATGTTTGATTGTGTCATTTAGTTCAGGTGTGTGTCGTTAATTATCTTCATTTTCTTCAGTATATAGTTTACATTTACATTTAGTCCATACATGTGCTCCTGCCTGTTCTGTCCTGGATTTACCCTTGTGTGGCTTTATTAAAGACTATTTGCATTTATCTTCATCTTCTTTGTGAGTTTATCTCACCGTAGCGTGACAGGTTTATGCAGAATTCGACTGGGGAAGGTTTTTTCTTCATTACTACAGTATAGCAACAGCAGATTGCGCAGGAGTTGAGTTGAGTTTCAATATATTGGCACAGCACTGGCATTAGCTAGAGTAGTTCTTCCAGACAATCCCAAATATAAAACCATCTTCTGTTGAGAAACTCTACAGGTTTTTTAAAAAACCTTTTGCCCCTGAACCAACTTTTTAAATGGCCCTTTTGAGTAATAACAAATTATAAATTTCAACACTCATTTTCTGAATTCGTGATCTGTGTCTGGAATTTCTGCCAGTGCCACATAAGGAGGGCGCTTGCAGGGTCCATTGCTTGTGAATCTATTTTTAGCCGTGTGTAATTTAAAGATAATAAGCTCTATTTGCATTTGCCAGCCCTATCAGACAGCACAGACTGTACGGCTTTCTCTGTTTGCCTCCTTACTCACCTCAGCTAACTCACTTTTAGTTGGACTCTTCTTTCAGTGATGTTTGAAAATGGTTTCATTTAATATTTATTGTCTTCCTTAAAAGGTGTACTTAGCAATCCTTAATAAAACATTTACACTTAAAGAAATTAATAGGATTTTATCCTTAACATGTTTTAAATGCAGTGTACATTATTAAACAGTATCAGTATTTGATTTTTCAGGTTTGTGGCGTTGACAGACGCAGAACGTTATTTTTCCTTTTCTAGTACATGAAAACTACCACACTTGAGATCATACACTATATAGCACTAAAAGTGGTTATTTGGCTTGTAATCATAGGGGAACCACTTTTAGTGCTGTTTAGCACCTATTTTTACAGGTGCTATATAGCACCTTTGTCAAATGGTGCCATGTAGAACCATATAGCCCTTATAGCACTTATAGCACTCAACAATGGTGCACCAATCATAACTCATCCATGGCTCCCAGCATGCATTGCGACATGAATATATTATGCAGCTGCATTGTCTTAGTATTTTCTTTTATTCTTACTATTTGCTGTTATTTTTGTTGTGACTTTTTACTGCCTTGTTTTGTGATGTTCAAAAATCATATAAAAATTATCAGAATATTTTGTCACCATCGCTGAGATTCACATGCTGATTCTTCATGTCTATGCGTGACAGAATTGAAACCTCTTTATAACCCATAATTCTAAAAGTGCTTTATACAATTTTCTCACATTGTCACGTAGTATCGTAGAACTGCAATAACATAAAACTCATGAAAGAACTACAGATTTTGATCAAATGCAACCAGAGACTCAGACGCATGAAATGATTTTACCATAAGTTCCTTGTCATCACATATGTGCTTTATAAACACTATTGTAACAGCCAAAGATAAACTTATTTTAACTTAAAATTAAAGTCAAGGGTCAAGAGGCAACTAAAGCAACCACTATTCACAAAAATGGTAAGTTGAAGAAAAAAAAAACATCTTAACCTTAATTCTCAATAAAGAACTTCTGTTTTAGATACTACAGAAATAAAGTCTGACTGGTTAGTAATGTGTGAAGTTGGTGTTGCTGTTTGTGGAGAGGTCCTTTTTTTCTGAGGTCAAAGGTCTCATGTGGGGGCCCTGGAATATTTCCTTATGGGGGCCTTGGGGGCAAAAAAAAATTATATCTTCAAGAAATAGACTGTATTTTAATGTTGTTTTAACCCTTTCCCCAACTAAACTAAGAGAGAGTTGAAGAACCTTTAAAGAACTATACAGGGACTTACAGGTTTTACGGTAGTGGTGCTATATAGCACCTCACCAACTCCAAAGAACCGCTGAAGAACATGCTGAAACCCATACCAGGGCTTACATTTTCTTTATACTGATAGTGTGGCTATATAGGCCCCTAACCCCTCAAAAACCGCTGAAGAACCGCTAAGCCCTTTTTTTTTTAGAGTGTGATGCAATACCGTCTCAGTGGAAAAGTCAATTAGCTTTGAATTTGTATTTGGGCTTATTCCTATCTCCTCAGCCTATCGAGAATCAGCACGCTTGCCATTAATGGCCTCCTTCAGTCGAGGCTTCCTGCTAGTCCTGTCCTTCTCCTTAACCTGGAATCAAAAGCTTCCCAATCCAGCTAAAGTAACAAATGTTACAGAAGTTTCTCCTATCTCAAGCGAGCCATTCTGTCTTCTTTAGTCGTATAAATCAAGCCCTGCGGTTTGTGACCTCAGCCCTCTCATCTGTTCAATCAATTCCACGTCCCTCAGCATGCTTCTGAGTGGAACTACTGGCCCACACTAAGCCTGGTGCTTCAATGGAGTTTCGTCTGTGGTAAGAAGCTCAATCGTACAGTGAAAACCATGCCTGATGTGTTTAATCGTTGCGATCACTGTTCGCCTCTGAATGCCACATCGCCAATCACCCCCCGCTGACACTACTGTCTGATGTCCTCCCGCCATCCCCTTTCACCTTACATTAGACTACAGTGTGCCCACTTATTGGACCGCCCTAATTCTCTTTCTATTAGCTTGTGTACTGTGAGCATCTTTTTTCCGCCGGAGGCAGACAGGAAGAGTTGTCATCGAGATTGGCTTATCACGAAGTCTAAATACAGAATATTTTCCTCTATCATTGCGCAAACAAGGTCGGCAAACTCATTTTCCTTGAACTTTCATATTTGCAGAGTAATTTACTGACTATCTGAGGGGCCTTGTGAGTTATTGTGATCTAATACCGTGCGTCTTTGGTTGTTACTCAACGACAACATTTCTGTTCTTGATGAGGTGAGATTAGCATAGTTTAATTATGACTTAAGAGCGGCATTACAAATCTCGCGGTGAGTGCACTACAGACCTGCAAGTGTTTGAAGGGTAACTTCTCTCAAATATCCTATTTCTACAAATAAATTATTATTATTATTATATATGTAAATATATCTATGGATGTTTGTTTATTTATTTGATATTTAACAGGTTTCTGAGATCTTTCTTAACCAGTATTTTTAGAGAAACTAGATATATTTCTTTGCTATTGCTAAGGCAAAAAAAAATTGATTTTTTTGTAAATTACAATAGGTCGATTTATAATATATCTTTATGTATGTGTGTGTGTACGTATCGCATATATATATATCTATATATATATATATATAGCTGTTTTCTCTCCTTTTGGTTTTGCTTTTTTTTGTGAGATTCACTCTTAGTCATACTGGCAATAATACTTCAAAACAAACCTACAACATATTGCTTTGCCCAAGGCAATAGGAAACAAAATACCTTTGATTAGCGTCTTTATTTTCATCCCGCAGATGAGCTCTATGTCCTACAATGCATTCTCCTCTTTCTGTCTCCCAGCAATCATGAAAGCTTTTTGATAGAAGTTAATGAAATGAAATAAATTGGCTTGTAATGCATGGGAGGCTGTAAAGGTAATGGGATTTGAAGAGTGTCAGTGGGAATGGGGAAATGGGGTGGAGATTGGTAAAGGTTTGTGTCCCGAGGGCTGTGAAACATGGCAGCAGTGATATAGAGCAGAGCCAAAGGTGTCCAGACAGTAAGGCACTCATTTATACAACCTTCCGCAGACCTTTCATCAATTCAAAAATATTGATATAATTATATATCATATCATATATAACATATTTATCACTGCTGTGTTAAATGACTGTTATGCTAGATTAGGTAAAAAAACTAAAAACTGCAGTATGGGTGACATAAATGTGAACTCGGTATTGTTTCACTCTCTCTTGGCTTTTCCTAACACCACTTCTATTCTGAAAGTGTTGTAATATTTCTATTACAGTGTTCGATAGAGATATCAAATGCAGAATGTGTGTCTTCTCATCTGCCAGGATGAGATCGAGAGGTTGCTTAGAGACATTCATAAATAAATACACCTAACTTTAATTGACACAGTAAGAAACTCCTCACAGTTCAAAGAAAATCCCACTGGTAATTATGAGAGAACATTGGCTGTACCCTCTTCTCATAAATATGATCATTCTGACATGAATTGAAGGCAGCATTTTAAAACTAATTGCATGGTGGAGACGATGAATATGTAAATGAGAACAAAAATCACAGGACTCTCATTTCGCCCCGACCATATTTGATGACCTCGGATAAGCCTCTCAGGTAAGGACATGCACAGATAAATGAGTCCAATCAGGCAAGAGAAAATATGAAAAACTATGAAGGCACGCTCCGTTTGCACCCGTTAAGTCATTAACATATGCTTCAACATGTTTTACCCACCATGGCACTGGGTGAAGTTGGAGTGGAAAGCTGTTGATTGCTCATTGTGAACAGTGCCCTTTTTCTCACACTGCGTCTCCGCAGAATAATTGTTAGGCTGTTGTATAGAGACTTTGGCCTGAGTGTGTGTGTGTGTGTGTGTGTGTGTGTGTGTGTGTGTGTGTGTGTGTGTGTGTGTGTGTGTGTGAACATCAGGAGTTTGCCTCTATATTTCCACGGCCCGGGCAAAAGTCTTCCAGGTGTGAAAGGCGACCGAGAAAGAGAGAGAGAGAGAGAAAGAGAGGGGTAATTTGTTTTGTTTGAGCAGAGGGGACGGTAGGGAGTGAAGAGTGCTTAAATTGATTGATTGGTGGCTCGTGGAGTAGTGGACCGGGCCATAATTACTCTTTGTGCCTGGTGTGATAAGGAAATTAATCAAACCATTATGTTGCTCCGTTTTATCATCAGGTAGCAATAATTGAATAAACTAACTTCACTTGTCTTCAGAATGACTTTCCTCGCTACGTGTGCCGGTTGGGGAAGGATTTTCCTGTTGCTTATTATATAAACAAGAAAATTATTCTGAAATGATTCCTTTTTATCATTCCATCTGTCTACCCTTCTGTTCGCCGTCATACCTGTCTATAACTCTGCATCTGTTCTACAGAAGCATCACGTCAGAAAAATACCCTGCAGTTGAAGTAAGAAATCCAGTGAGATGCACAGCGAGGTTGTAGCTTTCTGTTGTTATGTCGTTCTTGAGTACCTCCCGCTGAGCAGAACAAATGTGGGAGAGATGGGAGGGCTGGAATAAGCTGCTAAATCAGTCTGATTGTTCTTAAATCCTTCATGTCCACTTGTATCGCTCAGCGGAGCCTTCACGCAGAGTTGGAAATAGGGCAGCCAATTCTCCATTCGCTTCAGCTGTTTGTGGATTTTCTTCTCGCTGACTGCCCCCCCGCCTCACTCGCTTTCCTTTTCCCCTTCACTCTAAAAGCGTCTCTACAAATCAATTACCTTGCCTGGCTCGTTTGGGATTTAGCAAGGACATTGTCTGTGGCAGATAATGAGGTCTGGTGCTGTGATTTTCTTTCTCCCATGATGCCACACAGGTTATTTTCTCAGAGGGAGCAGGCCTCACGTTGCAAGAATTTAAACTGGTATTATTGTCTTCCCGTTTTATCAAATAAGAAGTGACAGCTCAGCCTTACTCTGAGTAGATGTTACATCAAATAAAGCAGGGCTGGGGCCACTTTTAGGGGGCACAATTTTAAAATTCATCAACCTATTTTAAGTGTTATTCATTCAGTCATTTTTCACCATGTCATGTATCTCTGCAATCTCTAGAAGTAATCTATAACAATTTCAACTAAAATGAATGTTTCATCATGTTTCATTTATTTGACAAATAGTTTCGTATTGTAGTGTCAGGGGCATCATGCACTCATTGTTTTTGAGGGGGCATAAGTGAGGGGGGGGCTCATGCTTGTCATGTGACACACAGCAGCACAACTGATATAGGCTTATGTCCCTGCTGAAAAAAACTAACAATAAAACCATCACAGAAAATTTGAATGGTTTCCACTACAATACTCGTTACGAAATTACCACCTGAACTTTTAACCATTAAAACCATTAAAATTGTTTTCTGTAGTGTGTTTTGGGACATATTTCATTAGGATTTATTGGTTTGAACAATAAGCCACCAATAGAAGGTGACTAATTACCAGTAGAGACCAACAGGGTCCATTACAGTCTCCAGTAAAACCAATACAAGTCCCATTATAACAGTAAAACCATTAGAAATTTTGTGATGGTGTCTATTGTTTTTTTCAGCAGGGGTTTTATTAATTTTTAATTTTTATTCAAAATATTCCCAAAATATATAATGAAATATCAAATATGTGTAAGTAAATGCATTTTGCACCTTTATAGATTATGTTAGTTGATCTATAATGGGCGATGGGCAAGGTAGCCTAATAGTGTAATCTATTAACTTTGCATAAACATCCGTCTTTTTACTTAAGTGCCAGATATGGATGTCATACCATAAAATATTTTTAATACAACTGACTTTTTATTTAATGTGAATTTAATAACAATATTGTAAGTTACTAATAAGGCTATAACACTTTCATTTTACAAAAGAGAGCAAAGAACATTTACATTATCAAATAACATTTTCACATCAGTCCAGCCAGTTCAAGCACTCTCAAAAACCCCCATAATGATCTCTAAAGCTGTTTACACTGTTTACACTACAATCTTCACTTTGTTGTTTCTGATTAGAGAATTAGCCAGAGAATTCAGTCAGCCAGCGTGCGCGATGACGAAACAGTGTGTTTCAGCGGTGACTCATCTGAACGTTTCTGATTGGTCCTTGCATTCATAAACTCAACAGAATCGTATGTGATTGGTTATAATGCGCAGTGCTTTAAAACGTGTCTGTATCTGGCTCAGCGCCAGCCAAAGCGCAAACGCAAATTTGAATTGAGCAGCTGGGAGGTTTTTTCGTTTTTGATATATATTTACCGGACAAACTGCGCATTTCACCCCCAGAATTGGTTTTGTGTATAGATGCCAAATTTTAGGGGGCCACAGGGGGTGGGGGGGGGGGGCAGCTTGTTGACAGGCGGGGTCACTGTAAATCAGGGCCTCACAAAAGAATTAAAGAAGTGCAGACTTTGATGTGGTGCAGGACTTGTTGTGATATGAATGACCATTTCTAGTTCATAACATTCACTGTACTTGTTATGACAGTGTATTCTGTTTTTGGACTGTTTGTTGGCCTGCATCAACGCTGAAGGCTATATAAAATTATTTGGGTCAAATGCACAACTTAACACTGCTTTCATGTATATATATTACATGCTTATCGCTCAGTGTTTTGATTAATCTTATTCATTTTAGTTAACTTATTTCTTATCTGATAGGTGAGCTACAGTAGGAAATGCGATGATCCTAGACTAATTAAGTTGGCTTCCATAAGAAGACATGAGCTCAGTTCCTCACAAAGTGTTTCCCAGGATTAAGGAACTGCACATCCGTTAGTTAGGAAATGTGTGCATTGATTACTCAAGATGTACCACTTCCATACTTAGCATGGTGTTGCTCCACTTTGCACGTTCCTGAGCTGGTAGCAGTATGCAGTGCCGGTTTACTTGTCTTTAGAGCTCATATTTGTGGAGAAAACTCTTGTCCAACTGCTTGTTTAAGCTAAGTGTCTAATTCTCTTAGGTCATGGCCTGCAAAGTTGTGGAAGTGGTGCAAAAAATTGTCGGTTGCTCTTTATTTTACAGTACGTGCACTTACATGTACCTACAGTGTACTTAGAGTGTACGTACCTAAGAAACGTCTCAGGTTACGTATGTAACCCTAGTTCCTCGAGGGAACGAGACACTGCGTCGGAAACGCTAGGGGAACGCCCTTCAGCGTGACAGGCTCTGAACCTCGTGTGTAATCAGACCAATAGATGGGCGAGACGTCACGGCGGGTGATGTAATGACCAGGAGGCTATAAAAGCATGTGCGGTGAGACCAGCATCAGCTTCTAGGAATTAAGCAAGCACTGGCAGGGACGCCGGAAGTATGGCACCGCGACGCAGCGTCTCATTCCCTCGAGGAAACAGTGTTACATACGTAACCTGAGACGTTCCTCTTAAGGAACTCGAGCTGCGTCTGGAAACGCTAGGTAACGCGACGCCCACGCCGCCAGACTTCGAAGTCTCTGCCTAGTGTGGAAGGACGTGCACGCTAGGGCGAGAGAACAAAGGCCAGGATGGCTCGCATTTCTAGGTCTAGAACCTGACGATAGGCAGGGGCGTGGACCATCCCGGCAGCGTCGCCGATGTCCTGCATGGCGACCCTTGGCAGGAAGGCCTCAGAGCCGCCACACTTTCTAGTAGTAGTGAGCCTGACCCAAGCTTCTGCTGGTCCTGGAATCGTAACCGGGCCTCTGCCTCAGCTCACCGTGGAGGAAACGTGTAACTAGGGGTGTCTGCCCACTGACTGCCACCAAGAGGGGCGTGGTAGGCTGCAATAGCAGCCACGTAGACCTTCAGGGTGGAGTGAGTCAACCCTGAAGAAAAGCGGGCCTGCAGGAACTCCAGCACTGTACCAACCGGCAGTTAACTGGGTCGAGCTGGCGGTCTCCACAACACGAAGAAATTACAAGTTTTCCACTTCAAGGCATTACAGTTTCTCGTGGGATAGCTCTGGTTGGAGGATGGTCTCAACAACCTCGGTTGAGAGACCGTAAGTTATGAGTTGTGCCCCCTCAGAGGCCACAGCCATAACTTCCAGCTCCGGGTGGGGGTGGAATATCATGCCCTCCGGTTGTGAGAGGAGGTCTCTCCTGACGGGAATCTCCCAAGGAACGCCGTCGAGGAGAGACATCAGGTCCGAGAACCATACTCGGCCAAGCCAGAATGGGGCTCCACGGTCCCGGCGCACATCTTCTCCAGAACGCCGCGGAGCAGAGCGATCGGGGGAAGGGCATACGACAAAGCCTCGTCCACGCCTGTTCCATGGCTAGCAGCCCCAGTGGAGCTGGATGACTCAGATGACCAAGGGGACAGTGCGATGTCCATAAAGTCGCAAACCGTCCACCTGCCTGCAAAAACTCTCGATTCTTGCTTCACCACCTGGGTGAAGCATCTTCCCCGGGCCTCGCGCCTGTCCTCAGCAGGATGTTTGCTCCCATATTGAGATGCCCAGGAATTTGAACTGCTCTCAGCGAGAGGAGTTTGCTCTGGGACCACACAAGTATCTGGTGCGCCAACTTGTACAAGGGGCGAGAACGCAGACCTCCCTGGTGGTTGATGTAAGAGACCACCGCTGTGTTGTCGGTGCGCACCAACACATGGTGACCTCTTAGGTCTGGGAGGAAGAGTCTTAGTGCATGAAGCACGGCCCGCATCTCCAGGCAGTTGATGTGCCACATGAGATGGCGACCACTCCACAGACCGTGGGCAGGGTGGCCACTCATGACCGCTCCCCAACCGGTGAGGGACGCGTCCACCCCCCCGTTTTTACCGTCGCTAGCATTACGCGGCGACAAGGAGCTCCCAGCACCGGGCCCTGAGCCAAGAACCAAGGTTTCCTCCACATGTCCAAGGCACGTAGGCATCGCCGCGTGACCTTGAACATGCAAAGCGGGTTTCCCCTCAGGGAGAACCCCCTGGTCTTGCGCCACCACTGTAGGGGCCTCATGTACAGCAGGCCAATAGGTATCACGTTGGACGCAGCTGCCATCAGACCCAGCAGTCTCTGAAACTGCTTGACAGTGAGTGACCGGCCTTCTCTGACTCTCGCGACTGCGGTAAGGATCGACTCGATCCGAGCAGGGGACATACAGTACGTGCCTGCATCGTGGTCCAATCCCACACCACGCCTGGATAGGTTGTCCTCTGTAATGGAGAAAGCACACTCTTCTTGGCGTTTAGTCTTAACCCCAGCTCTCTCATGTGGGCGAGAATGACATCTTGATGTCGAACCACCATCTGCTCTGACTGAGCTAAATCAACCAATCGTCGATATAGTTTAGTATGCGGATGCCCTGGAGTCGCAACGGAGCCAGGGCTACATCCACACACTTCGTGAAAGTGCGGGGTGAGAGTGCAAGGCCGAAAGGAAGAACACGATATTGGTACGCTTTGCCCCCGAAAGCAAACCTCAGGAACTTCCTGTGAGTGGGAAGGATGGATACATGGAAGTATGCGTCCTTTAGATCGACCGTGACAAACCAGTCCTCGGACCTGATCTGAGACATGACTTGCTTGAGAGTAAGCATCCTGAACTTCAGTCACATGACTGAGCAGTTCAACTGACATAGATCTAAAATTGGACGAAACCCGCCATCCTTCTTCGGAACTATGAAGTAACGACTGTAGAACCCGGACTCTGCTACATGAGGAGGGACCACCTCGATGGCATCCTTCCTCAAAGGAGTAACTACTTCTTGTTCTAAAACCCGAGCCTGCTCGGGACCCACTAGCGTGGGGGTGACCCCGTTGAATCGAGGCGGGGAGAAACCAACTGGATTCTGTCGCGTCTCTCTACAGTGTGCAGGACGCCACGTAACTCCGGCAGGGTCGCAGACCGTCTCCTGAGGGCGACCGGGGTGATACGGAACACCGGTATGCGGTGTAACCCCGCTGCACCCCAGAGGGGACTGCCCTCATGAGTCCTGGGCCAGTGGCGTCAGGACTTTTTGGCCGAGGACCTCTTAGTCTTAAGTACGGTCCGCAGATCCGGCTTAGACTTCGAGGCCCCCGACCTAGAGCGTCGCCTCGACCCCCTGTCCCCCCCGACACGGGTGGTAGGTGAAGGCACGCTCTGTTTTCTGTTTTTTGCGATTGTTGCTGACCGCCTCAACCTCCTCAGAGGAAGAGAGGTAAACTCGTGCTCTCACTCGAGAATTTTTTTTTTTTTATCCCAAGTGCCCCTGTATATCTAACTTCTAATAGTCAGATAAATACTTCATTTTATTGCTTAGAATTAAATGCAGTCAACAACCAGAGGGGTAAATACGGTCTGGTGAGTAAGATTTACATCGAAATCGAATGACGTAATATACGCGTTGCCTCGGCAGCGCGCGAGCCACTCAGTCACACCAACAACATCAATCTCCTCAGAAAAAGATGGCCGCATCAGCAAGCTCTCACTCAGAGGGGGAAGACCGCGCGCGGGCTTCCAGCTGCGAGTAACGAGCTCTATCTAGGAACACGGGTGTAGATAGGACGAGCCCTCTCCAACCCCGTCACCCCAGATCATACTGCGATTCCCCGAACTCAGTGGCCACGGCCGTGCTCAGCGCAGCGCGACTGCAATCGCAAGAATCACAGGCACGGACACAATCCTCCTCTGAGCGCGCCCGGCTAGAGCGGAGCGCTCACACAGCTGTGCTTTGTTTTTTTTTTTTTTTTTTTTTTGAGAGAGAGAGCCGACTGCGCGAGCTCCGCTCCCCATTGATGCTGTTGATTACAATATCAGGCATAATATGCTTGTGTAACTGGTGTTTGTGCAACTGGCGAGCTCTCTGACGCCCTCCGTATCAATCTCCTCGGAGAAAGACAGGCGGAGCGTCGCGCCCTCTCCTCGGTGGGGGGAGTACCGCAGCGCGGGCTTCCGAAACCCCGAGAGCGGGCGCTGGATCTGGTGGTTAAGGAAGTAGATAGGGACGCCCCAGTCTACATTCCCTCCACCGGATCTATATGCGAAACCCACGAGCACAGCCTCCGCTCCGCCTCGGTGAAAGCGGGGCCGGCGCCGCGAGAAACGTTAGTGAAAGCTCTCTCCTCAAAGAGAGCCCTCTGAGAGCGAAGCAAGGCAGTAACAAACGCTACCAAAACGGCCGTCAGCTCCCCTTTTTTCCCGAGAGCTGACTCTGCGTGCTTGCTCTCAAGCAGACAACAAACAAACTGTGTGTATCCCCACCCGTAAAGTAACGCGGGCAGGGAAGAACACACAGACTGAATGCTGCCTGCCCTCGCCTTAGTGTCTGGGTTTGTCTTGCTTTAGATTTCGTGACAGACAACACTAAATAAGACTCAAACAGATATCAGACTGACACACACACATAGCGCTTGCTGAATGACAAAAGCTGACGCTGGTCTCACCGCACGTGCTTTTATAGCTTCCTGGTCATTACGTCACCCGCCGTGACGTCTCGCCCATCTATTGGTCTGATTACACACGAGGTTCAGAGCCCGTCACGCTGAAGGGCGTTCCCCTAGCGTTTCCGACGCAGCTCGAGTTCCTGAAGAGGAAGTACTGGTACACTCTCAGAAAAAAGGTACAAATGTTGTCACTGGGGCGGAATCTTTTCAAAAGGCACACCTTTGTACCTAAAGAGACCATATTGGTACCTTAAAGGTACATATTAGTATCTAAACTGTACATATTAGTACCTAAAAGGTACAAAAGTGTACCTTTTGAAAAGATACCGCCCCAGTGACAGCTTCTGTACCTTTATTTCTGAGAATGTAATATAAGGTAACTACATGGGGTAGGGTTAGGTTTAGGGTTAGTATCTAGTTATTACCCAGTTATTGTAATTACTATAATAAGTACATAGTATGTACACGAGTAGCATGACTGTAAAATAAAGTGCTACCGAAATTTCTATTTTGATTGTGATGTTAATTTGACCTGCAAATTTCATACTTAGAAGAATAATGTGAGTTTTGGTAAATTGCATTGAATCAAATTAGGGTCAATTTGACCTGGCTCATAACTGTGATAGCCAGAATTTTAAGCTGATACAGTTGTTAAACCTCACATCTTAAAAATTTACAATATAAAGTGTGCTTATAGCTTTCTGGTCATTGGTCAGATTACATTTCATGCAGAGGATCTTCTCATTTCTGTGAATTTAAAATGATTCATATCAAGTCTTGATTCTGATAGACATGTCCATTTGCCTAAACAAGTTTAATTGCCATGTCCTGCCTAAGCATACCCATCATTAGTATCAATATCACGATGAAAAGAGGTTGCCTTTTACCATGAATGTTACACAAACAATATAATCACTTTCCATTTTGATAGATGGAGCTCTGGAGTCAGTTAATCGGTATCCACCCTTAATTAACATGCTCAATCATGTCTCGCTCTCAAAATGATCTGCCGCCCGCCTTTTTCATGATAGCGATTATCAGTTGTTTGGCTGTGGATATGACAGGCCTAATAGAACTGGATAGCCTCAGTGAACTGCAGGATGGACCGGGGACTCGTATATCAGATGTGTCCGCAGCGGGAGGATGGTGTCTCGTTTTATGTCTGTTGTCCTTTTGCAGACCCAGAGCCCAGGGACTAGTATGTAAGGCTTTTAGTACTATAGAGTACTAAAACATAGCTCTGATTTTAGAGAGGAGCTCTTTATTTTTTTATTTATGTTTTTTTATGTTTTTATTCATTTCTGCAGGAGGGAAACACAAAGCTAAAAGAATATTTTGTGTCAAAATGATCTAAAAACGAAACCTCCATCTGTATCCATGTGAAGAATTTGTTTTACATTTCTATTGCAGTCTCTGACAGGTCTTCTTGTTGAGTGTTAATGGCACTAATTAGTCTAAGTGTTAGGAATACATGGATATACATGGGGCAATGGCAGGTTAGAAGCTAAGTTGTGGCATGGGTCGCATCCTCTTGCGTTTTCAGTTGTGTCTGCTGACATTGTTCATCTTCACAGGAATGAGAACATGAAAACGACTGTCAAGGACACAGTTGAGCCCCTGATGAATCAGAGTGTCCTTAGGATTTCAGAGCGATATAATGAAAAGTGAAACAATAAGCAATTCGTTCAGAACTCGACAGGTAATTTGAATTACATTCATTCACATACATAAACTGTGAGTGCATCCAGGCAAGCTAGATTATGACAAGAAGGGTTAGGGCTATGTTTAATAAAATGTGCATTATTCTCTGTTTTGCTGTCATCTCAGGATGCTTTTCTAAATTTCATTGCATAAACATTCTAATTGTAGCTATATACTGAAGGACAGCAGTGTATTTCCTGAGTGGTAATTAAAGATTAAGTTTCTGTCTCGCTACTGTCACCTGACAGAATTTCAAAATAATGACTGTTTTCCAAGCAGATTTATATTGGGTGAACGCACAGATCCCGCCCTAATCTCACAACATTGGTTGCTGTATAGGGCCACTCAAAATAAATTAAAACAGTGTAGCTTTCCCAGTAGCTAACTACTTTTTTCCAGCAAGTAGCGATGTAGCGGGACCAAAAGCTACTTTCTGACGAGTCACGAGCCTGTAATGCATTGAAGCAGCGCAGTACGTGTTTTCTTCGGACTAGATCACAAACTATATTTGTTCATTACCGCCATCTGTTGTGATACAGTATCATGCATCTCGCGGCTTTACAGTCTGTCCACCAACAAGAGATCATCTGATGATTTTGCAAAGGATGCACGGGAGTGGATATTTTAACTGTACTTTATGCAAAACAAAGATTACAATGCGGTCTACGTCGAAGACTTAAAGGGATAGTTCACCCAAAAATGAAAATGTGATGTTTATCTGCTTACCCCCAGGGCATCCATGATGTAGGTGACTTTGTTTCTTCAGTAGAACACAAACAAAGATTTTTAACTCAAAACGTTGCAGTCTGTCAGTCATATAATGGAAGTGAACAGGAATAACGGCTTTGAGAAAAAAAAAAACATACACAAACAAAACCAAATTAAACCCTGCGGCTCGTGACGATACATTGATGTGTAAAGACACGAAACGATCGGTCTGTGCAAGAAACTGAACAGTATTTATATAGTTTTTTACCTCTGATCCACTGCAATATCGGAACTGTCTCAACTTTCCTGAACGTGTCCTCGACAGTCGGCGCGTGACGCGTCTTCTCCTTCTTCTTGCTTTACGGCGGATCGCAGACTTATAAGTGCATTACCGCCGCCTATCTCTCAAATGGACCATTGACACTCTATCTACAATCTCACTTAGGAGTGTCAATGGTCCATTTTGCCTTTACAAGTGGATGTCTTTACACATCAATGTATCGTCACGAGCCGCAGGGTTTAATTTGGGTTTGGTTGTGTATGTTTTTTTTACTCTCACAGCCGTGATTTTCCTATTCACTTCCAGTATATGACTGACAGACTGCAACGGTTTGCGTTAAAAATCTTCGGTTGTGTTCTACTGAAGAAACAAAGTCAACTACATCTTGGATGCCCTGGGGGTAAGCAGATAAACATCACATTTTCAGTTTTGGGTGAAATATCCCTTTAAAGCACATACAGGAGGTGAATAATAGAGTTTTTAAACTGATACATTTTCCTGCTTTATTGCACTCTATATCAAATGTCTATTTTACAATAATGAACCATCATAATATAATCTGTCCCCCCACAGTTTTGTAATGAACACTAATCGGACAGAAAATAAAATCGAGATATAGTAGTATCATTTGGCAAAGGATGGTTGTGGCGGAATTGCACGCAAAGCGCAGTGTTCACATGCGCAGCTGATGATTGACGTCCTAAAGCGGCTCCATTTACAGTCACTAAATATCGCATGTGCTGTGAGTTTAACCAGCTTATTTTACGACTCCTCTGTATCTAGTTTAAGTTGCATACATTTTGTTTTTGCATTTATGTTACGTTTGTAGCAATTTTGCACTTTGACAGTCAGATTGAGATAATATAACTATATTTTATTATTGTGTGAATCGGATAGTTTACAAAATCAAACGACTGGGACTCTTTTTGTCATTGAAATGGCTTGGAAAAAGTGTCCCAATCAACGAGAATTCAACCTACTCTTTGAAATCATGATTGCATTACAATATGTTATTCTAAACCCCAAATATTTTACTTAGAACTTCCTTATATTTCTTCATTAGCAATTATTCAGCTATTTGTAATGTTAATTGCAAATAATGATAATAATAACAATAAAAGTTAAAAGTAGTTTCCATGTAGCTAGCTACTTTTTGATAGTAACTTGTAGTGTAGCTAGCTACTTTTTCAGAAGGATAGCTTGAATGTAGCTTAACTACTTTAATTTACGAGTAGCCAAGAGTGTTTATGCTTTTCAGGAAATTTCCCAAAGGACTGCATTAGACTCTAGACATTATAGAAACATAAAGACATTTTTTGAGTCAATTTAGAAAATAGTCGGATTCAAGTGTTTACATGCTTGATTTTTCCCGTTGATCTGATTATTTCAGGTCAACACCACCTCTTTCAACCTATTTGAAATATCACTTGGTTCAATTGAGGCGTTTACTTGAAGGCTTTTCAGTCCGATCGAGCCAGCAGTCTGATTATAAACTGATTCCTCTAAGTGTAACGGGTGTGTGTAAAAGTAGCTGTTGTTAAGTCTGATTGAGGCATTGATTACTATCCTTGAAATCACTAGGTTGTGTTTGTGTATGTTTTTGACGAATTGGGTTTGTCTCAGTGGCTCTGTTTACACATCATCAGGTGCATCATCTCAAAATTGGATGTGGTCACGAGTTTACCTCTGGATGTGGTTTCAATGATCTTGTCACAAAACCCTGTTTCCACCTGTATTTATTGCTGACCACTTGTAATCAGATCACACACACAAAAAAAAAAACAGCAGGTGGAAACAGACCCTATGTGTTTGTTTGGGCGCCTGTGTGTGTGTGTGTGTGTGTGTGTGTGTGTGCATGTGTGTGTGTTCATGTCTTCGAACTTCTGAAGCAGCCCTCTGTGTTCTGTCATCTTTGCAAAGAAGTGGCATTCCTCCCGCCCACCTTTTTATGTGTTTGTGTGCGTCCTGAGCCATCTGCCTTCTCCTTCTGGATCACGCTCCTTTCTCTTCCATTCCACCCCCTGGTATCAGTGTCATATGACAGTGGCAGTGAGGAGACCCAAGCTAGGAGCCGTGACTCATTCACAACAACAGAAACACATCAACACAACCTGGAGAGCTGCCATTAGACTGCCACTGAGACCCACATAACAGCACAAACAGCACGCCATGGACAGGACATGGACAAACACTTTATAGTCCCTGCTTGCCAGTTAATATAGTCTTGTGCCTTTTCCTGTTTATTAATATGAACAATGTTTTTTACAGGCCCAAAGCTGTAGTTGTCACCCTTTTTTTTTTTTTTTTTAATCAAAATGATTTATTATTGGTGATTTCTAAGGTACATTTTTAAGAGGGTTAAGGATTTTAGCATTTGGTTAATCTGCAGTTTTAGTGTTAGAAAAATGAAAACGGCTAAAACTAAATAATTGAAAACAGTGAGTTAGTAAAGACGTGATGTGATATTTCACACGCCCATCTGTCCTTGAAAGTGGTATGCAGTAGGGAACAGTTTTAGCTTGATGTCCAAAGTGTGCAAAGTTAGTTTAGAAGTCTATATTTTAGTTTTTTCTACTTTAGTTTTCTATACTATATTTTTTTCTTTTTTGTTTTAAACTTCGACCTGTAATTCATCCCACTCTGTTTGATTGCTCGGATTGTCAAAGAGTGTTTGTATCAATAATATACAGCAAACATTATAAATGATAAATATCAATTAATATATATGCTTGGTGGACTCTTTTCACTTGAACCTGAAAGCAATTATCCGGAGCAACATTGTAACCTGCATAGCAACACATTTAACATGAAAATGTATATATGAAAATATATTTAAATATATTTCATCGTCATGATTGGCAATGATAGTTATTTTTGTAATCAAGCTAAATCCAAAGGAGTCTCTATTCCATAATTGCTAACAAACAGAAAGGCTGAAGTGTCTGAACAGTTCTACAGTAAATGTTCTGCAGCTAAAATCTGCAGCTTATTATTTGCTAGAAAGCTTTTCCCTGCTGTGAACTTTGAATAGTTCCATTTAGACCCTTCAAATGGTCTGTACTTTCCAGAGTAATGGATTACAAGCACTCAAAGACAGCTTTGAAAGTTAGCAAGCCCAAACCAATGCAAGTGCGCGTGTTTGAGACAGATATAAACAGCGCACCATAAATCTGACTCCCTGTGGAGAAGTTCTTCCATAAATTCTGAAGCCGATCAGAGAAAAGTCATTCAATGATGGGGAAATCAATTTCATTTAAAACTCTCATCTCTAGCTGACGGCCAGTAAGAAAGAGTCTGGGTTTAAAGAAGTCCGTGGAAAATGACGAGAAATATTCTATTACAGCGGAAGGCTGTAATAGTCACTGCCTCCTGAGCTAGAGTTGGTTGTTGTTGCTGTATCCCAGCAGGTTTCTTCTTTTTGGTCACCAGGTGCCAGATTCACAAAACATCCTTAAGAATAAAATTCTTCTTAACTGCTTAAGAATAAAGTTAAGAATATTTTGCATTTTCTATTAATGTTCCTTGCTTGTTTCTTAAGATTCATCTACACTCAAGACAAAACTTTGGATTTTTGGAATTTGGATTTTTTTAAGAATTGCATTTAGGAACGGTCTTCCTAACATCTTATAAATTGTTTTAACGTAATGGTTCACCCAAAAATGAAAATTTGCTGAAGATTTACTCACCCTCAGGACATCTAAGATGTAGATGAGTTTGTTTCTTCATTGGAAAAGATTTGGAGAAATGTAGCATTCCATCACTTGCTCACCAGAATGGACCCTCTGCAGTGAATGGGTGCCGTCAGAATGAGAGTCCAAACTAATCCACAAGCAGTCCACACATCTCATGTCAAGTGAAAAGCTGCATGCTCATTAGAAACAAGTCCATCATTAGGGCATTATAACTATAAACCATTGCTTCTGGCCATAATCACAGATTTTTCCTTGAACTTTGATGTTTGGGTCATTCAGCTGCCCTCACACCAACACGGTTTCAGTGTTTCACCATCTGTAATCCTCTCCCCTATTATACCCAGCAGGCCGGTGTATTTTCCAATCACGTACTGGCACACTGGAGGGCCGTGTAGGGCTGTGGTGCCGGAAGGTTGACATTAATAATGTGATTGTGCTTTGCCCTCTCTTATCCAGAGGTGGCAGAGAATAGAATAGGCCTCCTCCTGCTGCTGAGAGAGAGGCAATCAGCATTTAATCTGCAAGACTGATTAACTTCTCATTACAATCAGACACACACACACACCATGCAGGCACTCAGATACACAAACTCATGTACAAACGCACAGCAACACACACTACTCTCACACTCCAGAGGTGGATCTGTAATTATGCCACAGAGATCAAGTCAGGCCTACTTACACAACTCTAGCAATCAGTTTTATTTATGCATTTATTTTCAAACTATTTGTAAGGAACCTGGCAATTACAGGAAAAGAAGAGGTCTTTGCTGAATCACCTGGGTCTGTCTTTGCTCAAGTGTCGTTTCAATCGGACACATTTTGATTGAGAATAGAGCAGAGCGTTAAACAGAAGTCTTACTGTTAAATCTACTGTTTAGCAATTTTATTTTAGTATTTGTAAAGTGTGATTCTAGCGATATATTTTCAAGTTCTTTTTTATTGATATTTTATCCAAGTTAAGCCAATACAAATATATTTATTGTCATTTTATATATTTTAACAATATTTATTTTAACCATAAAGATCTGTATGCCTCTAAAGTTGTACATCTAAAAATTATTGTACATTTATTAATGATATTGTACATTTCACTGTCTATACAAGTGATCAGAAATATGTACACTTCACATAAAATACCTATGAATACAAAAGAGATCTCCGTGAAAATTTACTTTTTAGTAAGTACTATGCTATATAGCTAACACAAACCGAATTATTCTGTTTTTTATGTCAACCAATTATAAAAATTTTCAGCCTGGCTGGGTGCAATCAGCGAATTATAAGACAGCATGAAAAATATATTTTGCAATGACTTTAGTGTGAAATTTTCAGTTTTAATATCAGATCTTTTTACTCTGCTCCATGGACAGAAAGACGAGCACATACGAGTCTTGAGTTTCCAAACCATGCTCCTTACAACCTTGGGATACGCACAAATAATTTCAGAAATGTCAGTTCAACTGAGGCGTGTAAATAAAGGCTTCTCTGTTGACACCTCATTTGAATGCTGAGCAGATGACCTCTGCATTTATGAAGGTCTAGAAGAGAAACATGAAAATGCTCAATGTCTCTCAGCAGAGGACCAAACCCAACCTGCTTCCTCAAAACATGAGTGCATTTATCCATCTTTTTCTTGCCATAAACTCTATGGGTCTAGCTTCCGGTCTCATCTGCGTCCAGCTATTTTTGCTGTACAAAACAGTTCGTTTTGCTGCTTGATATTGAAAATTGGTGTGTCTTACCATATTGTTTTAATGTATTATCTTAATTATGAACACACTGGTTTGTAGTGCAAACAGTTTTACAGTTTACTGCACATTGTTATTCTTGTTGTTATTTACCTATAGCGGTTAATTATCCGGAAGTCTCACCCATAGGCTTACTTCTGCTTTTTTTTTAATGCCTTCAGAACAATGTATCATTATTTAAGATCATTGCATAACTGCCCAAACTTTACAAAGGGAACAAAAATGAAAAATTATATATGTGACCCTGGACAACAAAATCAGTCATAAGAGTCAATTTTTTTGAAATTGAGATTTATGCATCATCTGAAAGCTGAATAAATAAACCTTCCATTGATGTATGGTTGTTAGGATAGGAGGACAATATTTGGCCGAGATACAACTATTTGAAAATCTGGAATCTGAGGGTGCCAACAAAAAAAAAATCTATATTGAGAAAATCGCCTTTAAATTTTTGTTCAAATGAAGTTCTTAGCAATGCTATTACTAATCAAAAATACTTTTTGATATATTTACGGTACTTTCAAGTTTTGATATATTTACAGTAGGAAATTTACAACATATCTTCATGGATCATGATCTTTACTTAATATCCTAATGATTTTTGGCATAAAAGAAAATGTATAATTTTGACCCATACAATGTATTTTTGGCTATTGCTTCAAATATACCCGTGCTACTTATGATTGGTTTTGTGCTCCAGGGTCACATATTATTTAACAACCTGTTGACTGTAAAATATTTGATGCTAAAGAATTTTTGTTATTCTGTTCTTCCAGATTGGAGACAGTAGTTAGCCTAGCACCTAAGCGATGAGATAAGCGAAACGAAGAAGCAGTTGCAAAAACCCACGAGAAAAATGGACACGTGAAACGCAGAGGACGTAAACGCCACAGCCACCGTCGAGCTCGCAGGTCTGTATCTTCTAAAGCTGTGCCTCATACACACATCTTCATCAAAGATGTTTCGGTGCTTAGGAGTAAACACTTCAATGTAAACTATGCATTTGCTGTTCTAGAAAATAAACTATTTGTAGAGTCTCTGAAGGTAAAATAGATGTTTTCCACCGCTTTTGAAAACAGCATGTGCTGTTGAAAATGTACAATTCAACCACAGAACCTTAGTATAGATAAATCTATTCAAATGTGAATTTTTATTTTTATTTTTGACCCCAGAGAAGATCAAAGACATGAAAATATGCAGCACCGAATCCACTTCTAAGCCACGTCCTCACTCTATAAGCATGAATTAGAAACCCCAAACTTTAAAGCGAGGCAGGCACAAACACTCTTATCTCCTCGCCACAGTGTAAACATTCAGGTGTTGCTGGAATTTTGAACACGGGTGTCTTTTATGGGTTCCTCTTACTTCCCATCCGCCAAAATTCTAACTCCGCCTGGTGAATGAAATTGATTCAACATTGGATTCTTAACGCCGTAATTCCACTGATACCTTCAAAGTGTTGGTGATAACGCAGGGCACACGCAATGCATCAGTATGTAAAACAGGGAGGACGCCAGCTCAAGTGTTATCTTAAACATGCTAATCTCTGAGTTCATGCTCTGTTTTCTGGCAGAGAACGGCAGATGCAAAGGCATTTTTTTTTTTATTGAGATTTTATAATCAAGCATACAACAGCAGCTAAACAATGCAAGATCAAAGAACGATTAAGTCAGATTCAGCTAAAGCTCCGAAATCCCCAAACAGCTTTCTTTCCTTCATCACAACAACTGAAGAATCCTGAATCGTGTACACATACAGTTGTTTTCTTATCCAAACAAAAGAAACATCTCAAATGTGCAAAGTCTGATTGTACAGTGTCAATTTCAGTGTCAGTAAAGTGACATTTAAATAGAAGCCCTCTGTCCTTCTGGGAAGACCCTTCTGTTTAAAGTATTTTATTAGTCCTGACAAGTGCTTTCGCATTGCAGGTTTGACATCCTTTGGAGTGTGTCAGTAGTCAAAAGCTCTCTGTGCCGTCTTATGCTTGCACGATTTTCCTTTCATAACTTTGGCAACAAGCTTAAGCCTCTGCATTTTGGTTTTGAGAATCATGATGCAGTTTTTTTTTCCCAAAGCAGAAAGGTACGTACAGCAATGCAAGCAATGTAAACAGCGCTGAAGCCCTCAGTGAAATGTCAGTTATCAATGTTGACAGCCTTTTAACTCTCTAACCTTGTCTATTCTCCAGAGTGTGTCAGTGTTCAGTCTAACTCACAAGATGACCCTCTCCGTGCTGTTCCTTCTGACAGCTGAAGTGATGGTGGCCATTAGGGGTGTGTTCGTTACCTGTGCGCATTCAAGGTCGATTGAAACTGACGGAAAGACTTTAAAAGCTGGAGAGCAAACCAACAAGCTGAATAAAAAGCATAACATTAAAAGCATTAGTCAATGGATCAAACAGTGTCGCAGAAAAGTTTCTGTGGTTGATTTCAGAGCTGACTGGAACTAGGGCTATCATGATATCAGGTTTTCACTACAAGATTATCATGGCCAAAATAATTTACGATAACGATATTAGCCCAATATCTACAGAAATATGGGGGAAAATAGAAGATCGGTCAAATTGATCTTTAACTCAGTTTTGTGTTTTCTCTTTTTTGACCAATAAATCAGTCACACAGTGACAAACTTACTTTTTTCAGGTGTGGGTAGAGTGTCTTGCTTCCATCTGTCATGATTTTGTGCAGTAGTAGTAACACCACACTGCCTTGTCTTGTTTTTTTGACAGGCAACAACCTGCTTTAAAGTGCAATTTCTATGCTGGAGTGTCAACCGAATAGTTATTGGTGCTGGATTATTAACACTATTATAATATGCGTAGTGTTTACATAATATCAATGTTTCATTTTTTTAAAATATATCATTGTATTGATAGGCTATTATCAATACTGGACTATTGAGACCCCCTAATTGTAACTGATCTAAAATGCACCGTAAACTGACAATGGTTCTTAAAAAAGATAATTTTTGTCATAACTGGTAAATTTTTTAGGATAGTTTATTTAAAGCTACAGTCTGTAAGTTTTGCCTCTTTGTCGCCATCTCTGTTTGAAAACTTGCAATTGCTTGCAGAATTATCTTCCTTGCTTGTATTGTGCGCCGGTGTTGTGCCCATTTTCAACCACCTGCCAATTAGACCCCCTCTGGTTTGAAAACCTGATTGCCTACTCCCTAACCCCCACCACCTAACCCGAACCCATTGTTGGGGAAATTTAATTTTAAAAAGTAATGCTTACAATATTTATAATTAACCGGTACTTAGTTTACTTTTTATGGAAAGTATGCATTACGTACTTTTTAAAATCTGGGCAGGGGCGTGCTTGAATTTGTTTTAAAAAAAAAAACAAAATCTATTTTACAAATGTAAAGCCCTTTCACATCAAAAGTGAAGTGAATGAGCCTCAGGCTGAAGGGAAGGTAAATGTACGTCCATACAGTATGCAGAAGAAGAAATTTCAACACACCAGTAATAAAATAAGACACACGAATGTTTGTCTAGATTAATTTGTGCTTATTAGTACGGTTGAACTGGATTATCAAAGGTCAGCAGCAAAGACATTGTTTAATAAAATGGGATTAAATACATAAAGCATATTTGTGTTGTTTAACATTTAATTATTGCAGCTTTGCGTCATATTCTGAGTTCGTTTTTTTAATCATTTTGCTAATACTGACTCCAGGAGTGAATAATTAATGGCATATTCATATTTATTTTAGAACTACAGTAACATCTTGTGATTTCTTTCAACATGGGGACAGGAGAGCTGTCAGGCATAAATTTGAAAAAAAGTAACTTGCGTTACTTATTTAAAAAAGTAACTCAGTCAGGTCGTCAAGTCACCTTTATGTATATAGCGCTTTTAACAATACAGATTGTGTCAAAGCAACTGTACAGCATTAATCTGGAAAATATTGTGTCAATAATGCAAAGTGACAATATTAGTAAACACTCATTTTTCAGTTAAAAGACAGTTCATCATTGAATTCAGTGATGTCAACGTCCAGCTCAGTTTAAATAATATCTTTGTAATCATGTCAACGATATCGCTGGAAATGAAGTGAAGTGTCCTCAACTAAGCAAGCCATAGGCGACAGCTGCAAGGAACCAAAACTCCATCGGTGACAGAATTGAGAAAAAACCTTGAGAAACCAGGCTCAGTCGGGGGACCAGTTCTCCTCTGACCAGAAGAACCAGCAGTATGGAAAACTCAATTTAAGACTTAATAAAACAGACGATGAACATTATTAACAGCAATTATTGTATGATGCAATCAAACTTATAGGAAAATTTGGTAGTTTTGTATGTTGGTTTAGGGTTGTTGTCGTCTGAGGTCCTCTGAAGGGTTTGCATCATCTCTTCTCAGGTGATCTGGATACAGACTGAAGCTTGTGTAAATCCTAGTTACCTTGACCAACGGGAATGTCAATCCCACAGAAACAGAGAAACAATAGAGACATAATTAGCGTAGCTGCAGTTCCAACCAAGCAAAAATGATTTGTACAACCCAAGCTAAAGAATAATAATGTGCATTTGATCAGCTATATCTGCAGTACAAGATTTTGAGATGCATTATTTGAATGCTTGGCCAATGATATGTGTCTTTAATCTAGATTTAAACATAGAGAGTGTGTCTGAACCCCGAAAGTTATCAAGAAGGCTATTCCAGAGTTTGGGAGCCAAAAGTGAAAAAGCTCTACCTCCTTTAGTGGACTTTGCTATCCTAGGTACTATCAAAAGTCCAGTGTTTTGCGACCTTAGGGAGTGTGATGGATTGTAGCGTGGTAGAAGCCTAGTTAGGTAAGCAGGAGCTAACCCATTAAGGACCTTATATGCAAGTAATAATATTTTGCAACTGATACGGAACTCAATAGGTAGCCAGTGAAGAGACTGTAAAATTGGCGTAATATGACCATATTTTCTTGGCCTGTTAAGGACTCTAGCTGCTGCATTTTGGACTACTGTTTTTTAAGCCCCTTGTTTATTGATGATGCAGGACAACCAGCTAGCAGTGCTTTACAATAGTCCAGTCTAGAGGTCATAGATGCATTAACTAGCTTTTCTGCATCAGAAACAGGTATCATTTTTCGTAACTTGGCAATGTTTCTAAGAATGCCGTTTTTGTAACATGGGAAACATGATTTTCAAAAGACAAGTTGCTATCTAATATACCACTCAGATATTTTATTTTAAATTAAAAAGTAATGCTTTACTTTACTAGTTACTTGAAAAAAGTAATCTGATTACGTAACTTGTAATATATTATCCCCAACACTGCCTATACCTAGCAATACTAGGGGGGGGGGGGGGATAATAATCTGGCGGGGGTCAAATTTTGCACAACACCGCTAGGCTTCCAGTCGGATGATCTAATGTTTTGAGGAGTATGTGTGTGTGGCTGTCAGTGGATATTTAATGTACTTCGCACTCACAGATTCTAGCCTACGTCTTGAAAATTTATGACCCAAATAAGAATTTCCACTGGATATTGTCATCTGAACAAGTAACAAGTCTGCCGTGTTTGTTCTGACCAACTGAGAAAAAAAGCATTACAATAAATTATAATTAAGCAGAAATGGCACTTGCTTTTATGCTAATCAGCTTCTAATGCGTTTCAGACTTGCTAATGCAGCAATGGCTGGATGAACTATTCCTATATCAGACCAAACAGCCTTTTCCAACAGCCCGCTCCCCCGCGAGCACATCCTCGCAACCAGCCTGGCTCTCCGTCTGTGTTTTGATCCATCTAAATGGTTTCCTCTCAGTGCTCATATTGAATCACTGACTGGCTGGCCAAAGCCAAAGCTACAACAGTCTGTAATTCATCGACTGACACGGACAGCACTCCCCTGTGTCTATGAAATATTATTATCCTGCTGTAGCGATGTGCCGCAAGAAGGAAATCTCATTGCCGCTTCCACCGTTCCTTTAACCTGGACCAGTCATGTGTATTTGTCATGGATATCCTGTATACCTTCTTCCATGCTTTATATTTCCATTGCTGCCTGTCAGATGCATGTCATTCTGACAGTCTGTGATGTTATGTTATGTGAAAGAGCTATTTAGTGTACACATACCTCCACAGAGGAAAAAGCAGTACATTTTCAATGTTCTATCCCTCCTACCTCCACTCTGCTAACTCTTACGAGACAAGCTCTTTCGGTCACAGAGCATTTAAAGCTTAATATAGCGAGCTAAAATGAGTCTCTTTGATATAAATAGGGTCAGTATCAGAAAATTTGCCTTTGAAAAATATTATAGAGGTCAGCTATTCCGTTCCATGGGCCTTATCAGTGTTTGAATGGTACAGATTGAGGATTTTGAAGCATCTAATAGATTTTTTTTGGGGGGGGGTGTTCAAAGGATTAAAAGTGATGGAAGGACATTATTTGATGTGGCTAAATAAGATAGGGACAGCGGGAATAGTGTTTGCTCATTCCAGCTTTCCGTTCTTTGTATTTGATAAAAATCCCCTTTGTTTTGGGAGTCGGAAATGTAACGTTTGCAATTAGCTTGAAAAATGCCTGTAACTCGTTCAGCTTGCCTCTTCCCTTCGGTTTGAATCTGCAATATTGGTGGTTTGGGTAAAGTGTTTCACGCCCACTTTTGATTGAATCTTCTGCCATTCCTGATGGAATGAGAGCGGTGTGTGGCCATCGCTGCAATCAAAATAATAACAGTTGCGCCCCGTGCTTTAGTAAACATTGAAAACGTGTGATATAAATGTGTGCTGTCTGTGAATAGTCTCCCTGTTGATGATTGCACTTGAATTGCTTTCCCGAGGAATCGAGACTCTCAGTGGTAGATGCAGTGTGGTATCTCTCTGTTAAGCTTCAAATCCTTCCTTGCACTTCCCTCAATGTTATTGCCTTTAAAAGACGCTTTTGAGGTGACACCTCGGTGCTTTTGAAACGGCACACATGTCCCACTCAATCAGGACACGCCGTCCATTCTCTCTGATCTTCTGCTTTGTTGTTGCAGAAGTGTTGCTGCTAAAAGTAAATTGATTTTAAAAGCTACCTGTCCGAGCATGCAGCTTTCTATTTCTTTCTCTCCTTTCTGTCTTTGATGCATCCTTCCTCTTTAACCTCTATTTTGCCAAGTGCCTTTTCTGTTCTTAAGCATTTAGATGTTTGGGTGACGGATTGCCAGCATTGGTTCATTGAAGAAATGTGCCTCTACCTACATTTTTGTAAAACTCCCAAAACCGTGCATTTAATTCACTGCAGTTAGCAGCTGAAATGAATGCTAGTGGCAATAAAACACTAATTATTGATTAATAAAGATGTAATTCCTTGCACAATACTATGTTATGACTGTAGAACACTTTTACCATAGTGCATGATTTGTAAACGAATGCATTTTGAGGTTTGCATTACATACAGTGGGGAAAAAAAGTATTTAGTCAGCCACCAATTGTGCAAGTTCTCCCACTTAAAAAGATGAGAGAGGCCTGTAATTTTCAACAAAGGTATACCTCAACTATGAGAGACAAAAATGATAAAAAAAAAAATCCAGAAATCACATTGTAGGATTTTTAAAGAATGTATTTGCAAATTATGGTGGAAAATAAGTATTTGGTCAATAACAAAATTTCATCTCAATACTTTGTTATATACCCTTTGTTGGCAATGACAGAGGTTAAATGTTTTCTGTAAGTCTTCACAAGGTTTCACACACTGTTGCTGGTATTTTGGCCCATTCCTCCATGCAGATCTCCTCTAGAGCAGTAATGTTTTGGGGCTGTCGCTGGGCAACACGGATTTTCAACTCCCTCCAAAGATTTTTTTATGGGGTTGAGATCTGGAGACCGGCTAGGCCACTCCAGAACCTTGAAATGCTTCTTACGAAGCCAATACTTCATTGCCCGGGCGGTGTGTTTGGAATCATTGTCATGCTGAAAGACCCAGCCACGTTTCTCTTCAATGTCCTTATTGATGGAAGGAGGTTTTCACTCAAAAATCTCACGATACATGGCCCCATTCATTCATTCATCAGTCGTCCTGGTCCCTTTGCAGAAAAAACAGCCCCAAAGCATGATGTTTCCACCCCTATTCTTCACAGTAGGTATGGTGTTCTTTGATGCAACTCAGCATTCTTTCTCCTCCAAACACGACAAGTTGAGTTTTTACCAAAAGTTCTATTTTGGTTTCATCTGACCATATGACCTTCTCCCAATCCTCTTCTGGATCATCAAAATGCTCTCTAGCAAACTTCAGACGGGCCTGGACATGTACTGGCTTAAGCAGGGGGACACGTCTGGCACTGCAGGATTTGAGTCCCTGGCGGCGCAGTGTTTTACTGATGGTAGCCTTTGTTACTTTGTTCCCAGCTCTCTGCAGGTCATTCGCTAGGTCCCCCCGTGTGGTTATGGGATTTTTGCTCATAGTTCTTGTGATAATTTTGACCCCACGGGTGAGATCTTGCGTGGAGCCCCAGATCGAGGTAGATTATCAGTGGTCTTGTATGTCTTTTATTTTCTAATAATTGCTCCCACAGTTTTTTTTTTTCACACCAAGCTGCTTACCTATTGCAGATTCAGTCTTCCCAGCCTGGTGCAGGTCTACAATTTTGTTTCTGGTGTCCTTTGACAGCTCTTTGGTCTTGGCCATGGTGGAGTTTGGAGTGTGACTGTTGGAGGGTTGTGGACAGTTGTCTTTTATACTGATAACGAGTTCAAACAGATGCCATTAATACAGGTAACGGGTGGAGGACAGAGGAGCCTCTTAAAGAAGTTGTTTCAGGTCTGTGAGAGCCAGAATTCTTGCTTGTTTGTAGGTGACCAAATACTTATTTTACCGAGGAATTTACCAATTAATTCTTTAAAAATCCTACAATGTGATTTTCTGGATTTTTTTTTCTCATTTTGTCTCTCATAGTTGAGGTATACCTATGATGAAAATTACAGGCCTCTCTCATCTTTTTAAAGTGGGAGAACTTGCACAATTGGTGGCTGACTAAATACTTTTTTGCCCCACTGTAGCTCCATATGTATGGCTTTCTAACACTGTAGACGTGCTTGGTCACTCACCTGGTACAGGGTTGCATTTGCGATGTGGAGCGCTCGAAACACAAATCATGCTAAAACAGCTCATAGACTTGTAGAAACAAGCTAAAATGGAATGATTGCTTCAGCAAGTGCATTTTTATCTCACGTTTGCTTTAGTTAACATCGGTATTGCTTAGGTTTAGCGTATGATTTAATTTAAGTAGGATATTATTTTTAAACATTATAGAACACACGATGTTAGATTTCCGAACAGCCATGAAACAACCAACGTAATAAAATATTGCTAGATTCACATTCATCAGTTTCGGGTTAAACGGAACACACTTTTAGCGCCACTCATTGGAATTTCACTTTGAAGGTGTAGCGAGAAGTGTGCAAGAAGCAATGTAATGTCATTTTGCTGAAATGCCGCCACAGGCAGGTTTTAAATTTTTTTAATTTTTTCTCAATAAGCTTGTGTTGCTAGAACAGTGTATTGAGTACATCCAAGAATATTAGTTCGGTGCCTCTAGAAATAATTGTATGCACAGCTGTCTACTTCTTCCATTTCAGAAACTTTCTGTCATTTTTACGGTTAGAAATCAATCAGCGTTTGATTAACTTAACCCTGACCTTTGCTTACAGTGATTGACTGGTCATTCATCAAGCTCTTACTATTAAATAATTGTCTTTGCATGACCTATAAAATGAAATAACAGAAACAGATTCTGAAAAATGTGTTCTCTCTTGTGTTTGCTTTTCCAGTGTCTCTTTTGATGCTGATCTTTCCCCTCGGCCGGTGCCTAAAGCAAAGAAAAAGAAGAAGAAGTCACAGAGAAAGAGGAGGAGACACAGGTCAGCCAAAACAATACAAAATAAAATCAAGTGACAATAATATTCTTTTATATAGCAGTCAACAAAACTGACAATGTCATACAGTTCAGATAGATAGAACAATTTCATGCTGTATTTAATCAATATCCAACAGCTTTTAATTGTCACACAGTTCACAAAGTACACGAGTGAACAATAAACAGTATGTTTGTGTTATAAAGTATCCAAGCACATGATGAATGTAATGACAATAATTCTCAAACTGTTCTCAGCTTGTTACGGAAAGGCTTTTACATTTCTTTAAATTTTAGATATTCTGTTTTCTTGCTGCCTTTGGGTTTTGTGTGCCGGCAGATTCTCACTCACTGAATCTCATTCACTTTAAAAGCCTCTCCAATCTGCAAAACATACTGTATGTCATCAATGCATATGTCTACAATTCCTTATTATTTACTTCCTTATCATATGCTACTGTTACTGTATCATATCATAGTGTATCATACATTACTGTTAAGAAGTTTAGGCCTGTTATTCTCACCAACGCTTATTTAACTGATCAAAAATACAGTGAGAACAGTAATATTGTTAAATATTCTTATTTCTATTTGAATGCATTTTCAAATGTTATTTATATTCCTATGGTGGCAAAGCTGCAATTTTGGCAGCCTTTATTCCAGTCTTTATCCACATGATCCTTCAGAAATCATTCTATGTTGATTTGCTCAATACATATTTTTTATAAATGTTGAAGACAGTTGTACTGCTTAATATTTTTGCGTAAGAGTTGTGTACACTTGAAAATAATTAATTTGAAACAAAAGGAATTTTAAATAAATAAATAAACTCACACATCTTTTGAACTATATTCTAAATTATTTGAAAGTATATTCAATTATATAAAAGCCTTTGGAACACATTCCAAGATTTTCATATATGGGCTAAATATTCCCTCAAGTGTTACTATAAAAAACAGAATGCTGGATGTGTTTTCGCTACATGTGACCATATTTGATCTTCCAGATCTCCCTCCTGCAGTCCATCACCTGTGAGGAAGAAGAAGAAAAAGAAGAGCTCAAAGAAAAGGAAGCGACATAGGTAGTGATTGATTTTCCACATCAGATCATGTTTAGAGGTTTGCTTTGAGTACACTTTGCTGGTGTGGTGTGGTGTTTGTTTTGTTTTTTTCTTGGTCATGACTGCCTTTAAAGTCCGTTCTTCTCTGCCTCCAGGTCTGCCTCAAGGAAGGGACGACACAGGTACATTTTAGATTTATTTAATGTTTGTTTTTAGTGCTCTTTCCTAGAATAAAGGGCACAGTGCTTTTCACAAAGTACAGATAATACCTGATGATTATTGTGAAGTGCTCTTAAGAAGTTTATGGCTCCCCAGAGGAAGATTTAATTGCTCAGAGTTCCTCTTTCATAGCTCGGGAGATTGATGTTATGTATCATTTAAGTATCCTAAAATTCTTTAAGAGATAAAAAGGCACAATTATTGACATACTGTAAGAATATAGGGATCTGTACATACAGAATCCATTTAATCGTATTGTTTTCTAGCAGAAACAGCAGTGAGATCTCATCTGTTCATTTTCTATCCTGTGGGACCTTTAATTTAAACCTAATCAATAGATTCTCCTATTTTACAGTGGCTCGAGTCCCAGACGTAAAAGAAAGGTGGACAAAAAGCATAAAAAGAGGTTGGTGATTTTAAAATTAATAATTTCAAATCCATTAGCTCACACTTCAGTTGAAAGTATTCAAGCACTGACAGTTTATTGAGTTATATTCAAGCTCCTCTGTGGTTTATCATTTAGTGTCAAAAGCTTAATGCATTCCGCAGTATACGGCACCTGCATGACCTCTCATGCACGAGAGTCACATACTCTAGATTAGATTACGGTGTATTGACAGCCGCACTGTAGTGCACCTCAGCTCCTCTCAGAGAGTGCTGTTATTGGCTGCTTTTGTCGTGTGGTCTCTCAAACTGAAGGAGGCCAGTGCAGCCAGAGAGACAGAAACATGAACCAATTTCATGGCGCTAGTCTGCTGCACACAGAGCCAGAGAAGAAGTGCCTCGCTGGGCTTCTGATCCTCGAAACGTTCAGGTTTTGTGAGTGTGTTAAATCAGTGGATCTCAAGTGGTTTTGCTTCACGACCCAGGACTCTAAATTCTTTGTCCTTTGCAACTGAATTGCACATGTACTGAAACTGTTTATGTAGGCTTGAATTCATTTCTGTATTTTTTTTAATTTATATGACATTTTATGATATGCTGATGCTGAGGATGATTTAGGAAATAGTCATGACATGAGAATCTTTTCTGCACAAATGGATTTATTCCATCTGATATTGTTATTTCTGAAGTGGTAAATGATATGTTGGTAAGGTGCTCAAGAAACATTTGTTTTTTGTTTTTTATCAGTGTTGCTTAATATTTTTTTGGAAATATAGGTTTTTCAGGATTCTTTGTCAAAAGAGCAGAAATGGAGCTACTGTCATTTTTGATGAATTTAATGCATATTTGCGGAAGGTCTTTAAAAAAAAATGTTACTGCCCCCAAACTTTGAACAATACTGTACATTATTCCACAAAAGTGGTTTATTTAATCTTGTAAATATTCATATTCCACCCCAGAAATGACTTTGCCTTTCATGGAACAGGAAAAATGTATGTTAATTAATGTTTTTCTCATAAAATATTCATATACACTAAGAAATCAGGGTACGCAAAAATTCTAAATCTCTGGTAGTGCTTCGGCCAGGCCAGATTTTGGTAGCTGGACATATTTTAACTAGCCTAACAACAAATATAATTAGATTATATCTATATATATATATATATATTAATATATATATATATATATATATTATTATATATATATATATATCTATATATATATATATATTATATATATATGATATATATATGAGAGAGAGAGAGAGGAGAGAGAAATTGGGTAGTTTGAAACGGTCAATCCAAAACATTTTAACACATATCAAGGAAGGAATTTTATTTTACAGGGTACCTGAAGATTTAAAAAAAAGAAATCAGTGTAATTGTTTTTATGACCCTTTTTAAGACTTGCACAAATAAAATGAAATGAAAACACCGTATGAGTGGGGTTGGGCAATGTCTATGGTAACATGCATAAAATGACATGATTTACAGTTCAGATACAGGTTTCCACAAAAACTAAAAGTTTTATAAAATGATAAACTTCACATTTAAGCCTTTAAACCATTAAGAAAATGGATGAGTCAAACATATACATTGTCATATTAATTTAAAACATATAAACATATATCTTAATGTCTTAATTGTTTAGATTTTTAAAAGGCACATTAGCTTCTTTCACATTTACAACTCTATGTGTTTGGTGCTTTAAAAAAATGAGTCGATATTTGCATTGGTCTGAACATAAATGGCAGACGGGCTACGAAATGCAAATCACGATCTGTACATTGATCAGTGATGCACATTCATTCTCTGCCAGCAGGTGGCGCTTTTGGAATGACAGAAATATAGTGGTTTCCCAATAATGACTGCACACAAAGCAGTGCTGTGCTCATAAATGCTGCTTTATCAGGCATTATAGGATAAAATAAATAAATGCCATCGAAACTCCCCTTCAGAGATGCATTCATATAAAAACACCCGCGCTGCATTTTGAAACGTGTAGCGCTCATATTTATTCAATGAAATCAGAGCCTTTTGAAGTTTAATCATCACATTAAGCTGTATTGCAATTCTTGTCTGTCAGTCCCCAAATGTAAGACCTGTTGAAATGTTGAAAAAAAAAAACAACAAAAAATTATAATTCAGAAATTTCTTATACGGGTTATAAAATTTTTTTTTTTTTTCTATTTTTTTTTTATTTTCTCATATTTAAGGTATCTAAGACTTTTATGGCCTTAAAAATTTAATTCCACTAAATTTAAGACATTTTAAGGACCCGTGGGAACCCTGTATTTAAGATATAGGGTGGTGATACATTTTGGTAGCCCGACTGGAAGAAACAATAGCCCTGGACATCGGGCTTGTGATTTTGCGAGCCCTGCGAATATAGCTGTGGTAGCTGTTTCAAGTTGACTTGAGATGTCCCAAAAAGTTGTGAAAACTGCATATTAAGATCCTTATCACTGTCCTCAAAACATAGAATCAGTAATGGCATTCATTTATACAGCCTATATAAATAATTATATATAATATACAGGTGGTACGGAAAGTATTCAGACCCCCTTAAATTTTTCACGCTTTGTTATATTGCAGCCATTTGCTAAAAATCATTTAAGTTTCCATTTTTTTCCTCATTAATGTACAAACAGAACCCCATATTGACAGAAAACACAGAATTGTTGAATTTTTGCAGATTTATTAAAAAAGAAAAAAAACTGAAATATCACATGGTCATAAGTATACACATTGCTCAGTATTTAGTAGAAGCACACTTTTGATATAATACAGCCATGAGTCTTTTTGGGAAAAACCTGGATTTTCACACCTGGATTTGGGGATCCTCTGCCATTCCTCATTGCAGATCCTCTCCAGTTCTGTAAGGTTGGATGTAAACGTTGGTGGACAGCCATTTTTAGAGATGCTCAATTGGGTTTAAGTCATGGCTCTGGCTGGGTCATTCAAGAATGGTCACAGAGTTGTTGTGAAGCCACTTCTTTGTTATTTTAGCTGTGTGCTTAGTGTCATTGTTTTGTTGGAAGGTAAACCTTCGGCCCAGTATGAGGTCCTGAGCACTCTGGAGAAAGTACTTGGTACTAGATATCCCTGTACTTGGCCGCATTCAACTTTCCCTCGATTGCAACCAGTCGTCCTGTCCCTGCAGCTGAAAAACCACCCCACAGCATGATGCTGCCACCACTATGCTTCACTGTTGGGACTGTATTGGACAGGTGTTGAGCAGTGCCTGGTTTTCTCCACACATACCGCTTAGAATTGAGGCCAAAAAGTTCTATCTTGGTCTCATCAGATCTTGGAGTCCTTCAGGTGTTTTTTAGCAAGCTCCATGCGGGCTTTCATGGGTCTTGCACTGAGGAAAGGGCTGTACGTCGGGCCACTATGCACCATAAGCACCGACTGGTGGAGGCTGCCAGTGATGGTGACTTTGCTACAAACTTTCTCCCATCTCCCGACTGGATCTCTGGAGCTCAGCCACAGTTATCTTTGGGTTCTTCTTTACCTCTCTTCACCAAGGCTCTTCTCCCCCGATAGCTCAGTGTGGCCGGACAGCCAGCTCTAGGAAGGGTTCTGGTCGGTCCCAAACGTCTTCCATTTAGGGATTATGGAGGCCACTGTGATCTTAGGAACCTTAAGTGCAGCAGAAAAATTTTTTGTAACCTTGGCCAGATCAGTGCCTTGCCACAATTCTGTCTCTGAACTCTTCAGGCAGTTCCTTTGACCTCATGATTCTCATTTGCTCTGGCATGCACTGTGAGCTTTAAGGTCTTACATAGACAGGTGTGTGGCTTTCCTAATCAAGTCCAATCAGTATAATCATACACAGCTGGACTCAAATGAAGGTGTATTACCATCTCAAGGATGATCAGAAGAAAGGGACAGCACCTGAGTTAAATATAGGAGTGTCACAGCAAAGGGTCTGAATAATTAGGACCATGTGATATTTCAGTTTTTCTTTTTTATTAAATCTGCAAAAATTTCAACAATTCTGTGTTTTTCTGACAATATGTTTGCTGTGTGTACATTAATGAGGAAAAATATTTATTAAATGATTAGCAATGGCTGCATATACAAGAGTGAAAAATTAAGGGGGTCGAATGACTTCCGTACCCACTGTTATAATATATATATATAATAACAGTACTCAAAACAACACCTTAATATTGATCTCTTAAATGGAATCTACTAGCTGTAAAAGCTGCTGTTTAATTTGTATTAATTTTACATCAAGCTATTAAACATGGTCTGCTCTTTCATAATGCATAGTTTGTTGGGCAGCTGAATTCAATTTTAAACTTTAATTGAAATCACTCAGCAATCTCATGTAATTCTGCACTCAACTACTGAACGTGCGACTAAACTGTCTCCATTTCAGACTCAATTAACACTGTTTTACATGTGCCACATTAAATTATATAACACTTCAGAGACATTCACACAAAAAGCTCTGACTCTTGTTAGGGTGTTGTGTCATGTTTTTTATTGTCTTATGGCATTGTAATTGCTCTTTCATTCACTGCTTACACTCTCTTTCTCTCTCTAGCACGGCCATGATAAGATAAGAGGTGTAATGGGAATGTAATGTAAATTTGAGTCTTGATGTTGCTGTCCCAGCACAAAATAGCAGAATATGCGGGTGAGATAGTTAATTCTCTGCATGCATGTCTCTATTGGTTACCCTTCAGGGCAAGGAGCCACTCTCATCGCAGACACCGGCGCCGGAAAGCAGAAATTAGGAGTTATTCCTGCATGGCAAACAGGTACAGTGGTGACCTTATGACTGAATAATTGGGAGGAGGCCAAATTTAAATGAACTCCATTGCTGAGTCTAAAACCGAAGGCATCTGCTATGTTGTCAAGCTATCATTGGATTATAACAGCACATTTAATGATCTAAAACTAATTCAAGTCAGAATAGAATAGAATAGAATAGAATAGAATAGAGAGTCTAAACCCGAAGGCAGCTGCTATGTTGTCCAGTCTATCAGTGGCATTATAACATCACATTTAATGATCTAAAACTAATTCAAGTCAGAATAGAATAGAATAGAATAGAATAGAGCAGAATAGAATAGAGAGTCTAAAACCGAAGTTAGTAGCTATGTTTTCCAGTCTATCAGTGGCATTGTAACATCACATTTAATGATCTAAAACAAATTCAAGTCAGAATAGAATAGAATAGAACAGAGCAGAATAGAATAGAGAGTCTTCTAAAAAGTCTCGGTTACGTATGTAACCCTCGTTCCCTGAAGGATGGAACAGAGACGTCACGTCGGATGACCGACGAAAATTGGGATCTCGCTTAGAGAGACCAATCTACTTCGAATGTAACTAAACGAGCCATGCACATTGGCATGCGATTATTGCATCAAGCTGACTGACTGATCACAGAGTGAGTATAAGTAGGCAGCAGGTGCAGCGCATTATCAGCTTTTCGCTTCAGAGCCGAGCCGGTGACACGGCCCGCTCAGCGGTGGTACAGGAGCTTCAGGGAACGAGGGTTACATACGTAAACCGAGACGTTCCCTTTCAGTCGGTCCTCTCGACGTCACGTCGGAGGACCGACGAAATTGGGATCCTCCCAAAGGGCCACAGCTACTGCCCCTTCCAGTGTCCCGTGGAAGCCACCTGCGCCCCTATTTTTGGCGCAGGCCAGGGCCTGCACAAGAGGACCAGCTACTGCTGCAATCGCACTACCCAATGAGTAAGACTGGATAACACTAGGAAAAAGTACCCGTTCTACTTGGAACAGGGGCGTTCCGGAAAGCGAACCTTCCTGAAGGAGGTTTCGGAAGCAATACACATATGAACATCCCTTAGGTGCATATGGAGGAATGGAGGTGATTGAACCCTCTTGGAAATGGCAGAAGTCTGCAGGGGAAACACGGGCTCAAGGCTATACCGTGGACTTTACACATATGAGATCCAATTAGGTCTTACATATGGAACCCATCCTTCTACCAGTTCTCGAGGATTCAACGAGTGAAGGCATGGCGCCGGACGCTCCGCCACGTCTGACTGCCAAGGGGACGGAGGAACTCAACAGGGTCAACTATATGGACTCTCTGGAGTGGTTTTTGCAAGCCGACCCGAAACCGGGGCCTATCAGTGCTTCTACCCGTTTGAGGTGAGAACACAGGAGGATACAGGCTCCACACAAAGGCTATAGAATCTAACGAATGTGTTAGGTGTCGCCCAGCCCACAGCCCTACAGATATCTGTCAGCGAGGCGCCAAGAGCCAGGACAAGGAGGATGCAACACTTCTAGTTGAGTGAGCTCGCAGCCTGAGCGGGCAGGGCACACCTTGTGCTTCGTAGGTCAAGGTGATGGCATCCACTATCCAGTGGGCCATCCTCTGCTTGAGACGGCATTCCCCTTCTGCCGGCCTCCGTAACAGACAAAGAGCTGTCTGAGGTCCTGAAGCTTTGAGTCTGGTCTACGTAGCACCTTAAGGCGCGGACGGGACAGAGCAAGCTAGGGCTGGGTCTGCCTCCTCCGGGGCCAGCGCTTGCAGGCTCACCACCTGATCCCTGAAGGGAGTGGCGGGAACCTTGGGCACGTAGCCGGGCAGGGGCCTCAGGGTTACCTGGGAATCAGCCGGCCGAACTCTAGGCACAAATCGTTGACCAAAAACGCGTGCAGGTCCCCTATCCTCTTGATAGAGGCCAATGCCAGCAGGAGCAAAGTCATCATGAGAGGAACTTCAGCTCAACCATCTGTAAAGGCTCAAATGGGCCCTGTTGTAGTGCCGTGTGCACTAGAGTCAGGTCCCAAGAGGGTAAAGAGGGGGGCCGTGGAGGATTTAACCTTCTCGCCCCCCTAAGGAATCTGACGACCAAGTCATGCTTCCCCAACGACCTCCCTTCTACGGGGTCGTGGTTAGCAGCGATCGCGGCGACATGAACTTTAAGGGTGGAGGGAGACAGCCTTCGCTCCAGCCCTGCTGCAAGAAGGACAGCACAACTACGATCGGGCATCTCCGGGGGTCTTCTCGGCGAGAAGAACACAACTCAACTAACAGGTTCCACTTCAAAGCATAAGCATGCCTCGTAGACGGTGCTCTCGCTGAAGTGATGGTGTAAACTACCTCTTGGGGTAGGCCACCTAGAACCTCCGCGTCCCGTCCAGGGACCAGACATGAAGTTTCCAGAGGTCTAGACGTGGGTGCCAAAGGGTGCCCCGTCTCTGAGTCAGTAAATCCTTTCTCAGAGGAATCGGCCAGGGAGGGGCTGTCGCGAGGAGCATTAGTTCCGGGAACCAGGTCCGGTTTTTAGGGTGGGCCAATAGGGCGCCACCAGCAGGACCTGCTACTCGTCCTCCCTGACCTTGCACAGCAAATGTGCCAGAAGGCTCACTGGGGGAAAACGCATACTTGCGAAGGCCCCGCGGCCAGCTGTGTGCCAGAGCAATCCGTGCCGAGTGTTCCGTCGGTCATGGCGAAGAACAACTGGCAGTGAGAGGATTCTGGAGAGGCAAACAGGTCCACCTAAGCGGCTCCGAAACGTCCCCAAACCATCTGGACCGTCTGGGGATGGAGTCTCCACTCTACGGGGAGCACAGCTCGTGACAGCTCGTCGGCTGCCCGGTTGAGCAGCCCAGGAATGTGAACAGCACGAAGCGACCCCAGATGCTTCTGACTCCAGAGGAGGAGGGGACGGGCGAGTTGCGACAAGCGACGGGAGCGCAGACCACCTTGGCGGTTGATGTACGCAACGGCCGCTGTATTGTCCGTGCGGACAAGTACATGCTTGCCTCGTAAGCGCCCATGAGACGGCCCCGGGCAAGGTGCACTACCAGCAACTCGAGGCAGTTGATGTGCAAGTGCAGTTGGGGCCCCGTCCAAACCCCTGAAACTGCAAGCCCGTTGTACGTGGCCCCCCAGCCGGTGGTTGAGGAATCTGTGCGAACCACAGCATGCCTGGAGACCTGCCCCAGGGGCACTCCTGCCCGGAGGAACGCAAAGGTCTGACCACGGGGTGAAGGTTTGGCGGCAGGCCGGTTTAACTTGGACCCGGAAGGTGCCGCGTTGCCACACCCACCGCGGGACTCGGCCATGGAGCCAGTGCTGCAGCTGTCTCATATGGAGCAGCCCCAGTGGCGTGACTGCCGCTGGAGCTACCACAGGAAGCCGCCTGAACAATTTCAGGGGGACCGGCCATCCTGACTCTTGAATGTATGCCAAGCAGTTCAACAGACTGAGCACGTTACTGAGTGAGGCGTGCTGTTGTTCGACCGAGCTCCAACTCCATACAGAGGGAAAGAGATACTCGGCGTACGGGGTAGAGTTTGCTCTTTTCCCAGGTTGACTGAAGGACCAAAAAACAGGATGTGGGTGTGAAGCCCAAGTCCCTGTGCTCGCACAAATGATAAGGAGACTGGGCGAGTATGATACAATCAAGAGGTATAGTGGAGATGCGGAATGCCCCTGCTCTCTCGTAGGGAACAAGGGCTGAATCCGTACCTTTCATAAAGACCCCAGGGCAACAGGGACAGCACGAAGGCAGGACCTTGTACTGGTAGCACGCCCCGTCGAACGCAAACCGCAGAGAGGCTGGGCGCGGAAGGGCGAAACATGAGTACGTGTCCTTCAGGTTGCTCGCTCCGAGAAAACCAGGATGGGGAGGATACACCGGGAAAGTGATTCTGCGTGAGCATCTGAACGGGAGCCGGGTGTGAAGGACCCGGTTCACGACAGCAGCAGGGCCAAGCTAGGGCTTCACCCACCGCCTTTCTTGTGTACAATGAAGTAGGGGCTGTAAAACCATGTCTTCATATCGGCTGTAGGGACCGGCTTTATTGCGTCCTTCGCCAGTAGGACTGCGATTTCTGCATGCAAGACAGGGGCATCTGCTGCTTTCCCTGACGTAAAGTGGACGCCCCTGAACCTGGGAGGGCACCGGGCGAACTGAATCACATAGCCGAGCCTGACGGTTCGACGGAGCCATCGAGACGGGCTGGGTAGCTTTAGCCAGGCTCCCAGACGCCGCGCAAGTGGCATAAACGGAACTACAGGCGTACCCGCAGTAGGCAGCAAGGAAGAACGCAGGGACCCGGCCCGGGCGTCTCTTTGCCGGTCCGAGGCGGGGTCTGAGTGTGTGCAACACTGACCTGCGTTTGAGCAGAGGGTGCGTGGGTAGTCCGTTGGTTCGTCCTCCCGATCCGCCCACTGCTGCCCACTGGCGAGAGAGGAGGGCGAGTGTGATACGACACTGGATCGTCCACAAACCCCCGTCCCCTCTGGGGACCCAAAAATAGAGGAATTGCTCTTTGTCGAGAAGTTGGGTACCACCGACCGAGGTCATTGGTGGAAAAAGATTCTTCGCCCGGCCCTCCTCCGGGGGAGGGATTGGTGTGCTTACCATCTCCTGAAGAGAACGTCCCTCCACCTCTGGGTCGCCCGTCTCCGGGCCTCTTGTTCTCTCGCTTGCCACCAGGTTTGGTCGGGGCCTGGACGGGAGGGGCGGCTGCCCTGCGACCGGATCCACGGCACAGCTTTGCTTGCGGGGGCGCAGGAGCTTGCGTTTGTGGCGGGGTGGCAGGGGGCTGGGGACCGGCAGGATGTACCTGATGGCCTCAGTCTGCCTTGGTCAGCGGAGAACCGCTGGGCAAGTTCTCCATCGTGTCGCCGACAGGCCGGCCTGGGATACGGGGACGTTCAAGAATTGTGTCTTGTGTGTTTCGCGCATGTCAGCCAGTCACAGCCAGAATTGGCGCTCCTGGACCACCATAGTGGACATGGCACGACCCAGAGACCGCGCCGTAACCTTCGTCGCTCGTGGCGCGAGGTCCGCCGCGGTGCGGAGTTCTCTGTGAACTTCTGGGTCGTGACCACCCTCGTGCAAGTTCCTCAGTGCCTTGGACTGGTGCACTTGCAATCACGCCGTAGGGTGTAAGGTGGAGGCAGCTTCTCCACAATTCGTATAGGCATCACTGGCAAGTCGAGTACCTACAGACCCGGGAGGAGAGGCACATTTCGCCCTGACGGGTAGAGGCGGTATTAAGACACAACTGCATCACAACCGACCGCACCACCGGGGGGACCCTTGTAACCCCCTGACTGCCCCACCATCGAGGGTGGTGAGGGAGGAGGATCCAGCAAATCAGTTTCCGGCAGTAAAAAGGTGCCGTCCAAGACCTGTTGAGCTCCTCATGCACCTCAGGGAAGAAAGGCACCGAGACGGGGCGCTGAGAACCAGCGTGGACCGCCCCCGGGAACCAATCGTGCAACCTTGACGGCTCGGGACACGGTGAAAGTCTTCAATCGAGCCCTACCCCTACGGTGGCCCGGGAAAGCATAGCCATTATTTCTGGATCCGATCCAGGCATTGCTACGGTCCCGGAGGAGAGCAGCGCAGCCGAATCTTCCTCTCCAGAAAGCTCTGGCTCACCCTCCGATGCTGCAAATCGACATCCGATCGTCGGGGGGAGCATCGAAAGAAACAGGTGGTACCCCCCGGAAGGATCCAGCCTGCTCTTCTTGAGAGCTCCGATGGTTTCGAAGTGCCGGCGGGCTTGGGCATCCCCGGAGGGGAATTACTCACCGTGACCGTAAGACCAGTCCGCCCACCGCTAGAAGGACACCCCCGGCTGCCACCAGAGGGAACCCAGATCTAGGCAGTGGCACGGGCACACCGCCCCTTTGCAGATAACTGAGTCCGGTCCGCAACTCCGAGATGGTCATACCCCCGCAATGGGAGCATGAGTCATCCACGAAAGCCACCTCAGCGTGCTTCATGCCCAGGCACGAGAGGCAGCGATCATGACCATCACCCAGCGCCAGGTAACGACCGCATCCAGAACGCCCGGGTGATACGTTGTCTATAGCAAGAACCACATCATCTTTACAAAGACGTAACATCAAGTTTGCCAAGCAACGTCGTCTTAGAAAGACGCACCCGAAATTGCTCTTTGAGGGGAAACAAAACAAAAAAAACAAAAAAAAAGGGGCTGCTCTTTTAGCGTGCTGAGGCGCACAGGGGGGATGATCATTTGCAACACAAACAGGGGGTAGTGCAGCATGATGTGTGCACCCACTCGACACGGGAAACCACCACCGCTGAAGCACCGTACCGCCAACACGAAGAGCTCTCCAAGAGCGCGCTGAACTCGTTCAGCCTTCTTCTCTCAGTAGAGTAGTCAGGAGCAGAACGATGTGATCGCTCGGCTCCGAAGCGAAAAGCTGAAAATACGCTGCATCTGCTGCCTACTTATACTAACGCTGTTATCAGCGGCAGCTGGATGCAATAATCAATAATCAATAATGTGCATTGGCTCGTTTAGTTTACACTCGAAGTAGATGGGTCCCTCTAAGCGAGATCCCAATTTCGTCGGTCCTCCGACGTGACGTCGAGAGTGACCGACTGAAAGGGAACCGAAGTTAGCTGCTATGTTATCCAGTCTATCAGTGGCATTACAACATCACATTTAATGATCTAAAACAAATTCAAGTCAGAATAGAATAGAATAGAATAGAGCAGAATAGAATAGAGAGTCTAAAACCGAAGTTAGTAGCTATGTTTTCCAGTCTATCAGTGGCATTATAACATCAAATTTAATGATCTAAGTCAAATTCATGTAAGAATAGAATAGAATAGAATAGAAGTTTGTAAGCGCACTCATTCACCTGCACATTCCCACATTCATACGGATTAGAGCATTCGTATTCAAAGCATTTTAAATGACCGTTCCAAACATTTTAAAACATTTTCTTCTTTTTTTTTTTGGGAGAATGTTGAGCGACCAGAGATATTTATGGCTTCATGCTGGCCAGTCAGGTTTTTATCTTATCAGTGAGCGTCCGGTGGCACTGTGGCGATGACTGATAAAGGTAGAGGTGACACAGAGGAAACTCTTTTATCTGCCTCTCACAGCTGATGTCCAACATTTGGCGTGTAGATCAATGGAAACGGGAAAGGGAATGAAATTTGAGATTTCGCCCCCGTGGACGGTTGTGCCTCTTTGGAGTGGGTTGTGGGGTGATGGGGTTGAGGTACTGTAGAGATGGAGCACTATAGGGAATAGTGTTGAAATAAAGTTTCAGGTTTAAATCTGTTTCCTTTGATAGTAGGTGTCAGTGAAGATTGCCTGTAAAGCATATAAATGCCAATCCTGCTGATTGCCCATGTACAGAGATTATGACAAATGCTCAAACAAGTTAGGACGTTGAAGTACACGCTTCATTATTGCACAAATCAGGGTAGTTTATGAGATGTAAAATAAGACCATTTTGTACTGGGTCAAAGGCGTATTTTAAAAAATACATTTTGAATTAGATGAACACATCAGAGTAATCACAGACACAGTTTTTCATGCATTAAATTGGCCTCAAATGCTCTCCCAGGTGACACCGAACTGATTACTTCATCAGTCCTTCATACAAAAGCCGCTCTCATTCATTCATCACAGAATTTCTGCCATTTTCAAGACCGGAGAAAAACGCGCTCAGGTTTCAAATTGAAATAATCTTAAACTGGAGATGATTGCTTTTAAATCCCTAACTGATCTCTCCATTATTTGGAATTTCTCAGGGATATTCAAAGGACGAAATCATTATAGAAAGCAAGCACAGTGAAGCTTTACATGGTTTCAGGAGTTTAAAAGGCACAGAGAGCCCACTCACGCCACACAACAGGAACAATGGCCATCAGTTCCCATTCTGGTGAATCCTCATTCACTTCACAAAGACCTATTACAGATAATCTATGTCCTGAGCTGGTATAATTGGCACGTCGTTTCATAGGAAACCGTTTTATTCCACCTTAAGCGCGTGCAGCTCAGAGGAACTAGCCGATCATTTTCCATATGTTAACCTGTGGAGGATTCACCTTTCCACCTCACTGCCCAGATACTGTAGAAAGGGAAAACTGACGAATGACTGTTATACCTTCGCTGTCCCACATTATGATTTTATTGTTACTGTTGTAAAGGTGCTGTGAGCATTATCTTGATAAGCTGAAATGGTTCTACTTACAGTATTATGTATATTTAATGTGAATATGAATATTTTAATTCCTCCTCGAGGTGAAGGGGCCGTTAACAATGATTTCAATTGCTTTGTGTATGTAGATATGAAGATTGTGAAAAATCTGGTTTGCAAGACGGTGGCCATTCATCAGCTGTCCATGGAGGCAACGCATGCAGGTCGGCAATCAAGCTGACCAGTAAAATCTCCTCTAAGTGCTGCTGCCACTTTTCTGAAAGCACCGTAAGTGTTTCTGATGGCTACCTGATGACTTACAATGCCAAACTCTTGCTCAGTTTACGGCCCTCGTGAAACCATTGATTCTTTTTGCTTAATAGGTATCAAGACGACAAAAGATGTACACGTATCTGTTAAACTAATGGATTTTGAAGTCAGCAAGTGCACATTGTTCCTCCATGGAAAAATATTTATTGTGATTTATGTGACTTTTTGCATGTTTTTTAGTTCTTTTACAATAACTGGGTAGGATTTGGATTGAAGCTAGCCATAGTTAAGCATAAAGGCATAGCATTTTTAATTCTCACATGCAGATGAAGTTTTTCTACAGTCCTTTTTTAATGGGAACAATAATCACCATTGACCAACATGAGATTTGCATATTGCACACATGCTTGACACACAATTTAAACTTAAGTTAATTAACTTTTTAATGAGAGTGCTTTTCGAGTGTTTTCCGCTCTCAGTAATTACACTTTTTAAAAGCGACATGCAACCTACTGCCACACTCCAACTAACTGCATCCACTCCGAGCAGAAATATCAAACATCATTCAATAAATAAAAGTTCACCATCACTAAAGAACATAGTCCAGGGGAGTGGTCATATAATGTCCTAATTTAATGTTAATAATTAACATAAACCTATATACTGCATCATGGATTTTCTAACATTATTTTCAGTAAGCTTTTAAATAAACTTTTGTATCATGGCTTCGAAGCCTTTTGTGATGGTTTGTGTGCGCAGAAGATAAATCACTTTTCCTGACATAATCATTATAGTTACACTAATTGCATTGTCTAATCTTTTAAACACTGCTAATATTTTTGTCTTGTGCTATCATATTTAAAGATCGTCCAGCATGTGAAGAAAATATTTCTTCCATTGTTTTTTGAAAGTGCTTAAACTATAGATGTTGACATAAATGTCTTTGAAAAGCCTCTCTTTTGAAGAAAAATTAGTTTTCGTATTTTTTAGATACATTTTATCGCACGGTTGGTTAGCAGTGGCCTTTTTCTGTTTAAGTAAAGCATGCTTTGCTCTGGTGCGGTTTGTTTCATATACTGAAGCTTGCAAAAAGCTGATGATCTATACATAACCTGCACATAATTGTTTCAGTCTCACTTCACAGCTCGATCATTACAAACAACCACCAGGCTCTGTCAGAGTTCTACCACAAACCAGAGTTTGATTGCTTTTTGCACCACTGTAGCAAACTAGAACTTTATTGAAGTTTAGCAGCTTCTTTCCATTTTCCACGAAGGATGCAGAGTCTGTTTGAATTTGTTCCATCAGTCCCACAACAGAAAATGAGAACTCATTTAAGACCTACAGGTGCACAACAAAGGTAAAGAAAAAGGCTCATGCCGGTATGTGGCAGAGCGGAGTTGGATTTAAAGAAGAGAGGGTTATTGTCTTTTTCTTGCACTTTACCACTCTAATGATGCACTTATGTCACCCGCTCTTCCCTTTTTCTTACACCTTACCTACTTAAGGAGGAAGTCTTGATTGGTAAGTCGATGCTATCCGCAGATTAAGGGACTTATTGTAGGCCGCTGGTGGACTGTAAAATCTCTTCCGACAGAGGACTAAAGCAGAAACATGTTCTTTTTGTTTTTCTCAAGGATTTTACCTAGTTAGAGTGATGGAGATATTTATTTTGTCTGCAACCCTTTTCATATAATTATATATTTTTTTTACTTAAGCCCATTCTGTGATGTCTGTTCAATGTTCTTTAAAGGAAAAGTGCTTTCAAATTGGGGATTTCTGTTTCCTTTTACTCTCTCTTTCTTCTAACATTAAAGTAGCTGGAAGTTTATTCTTGTAGGTTCTTTTCTCTCTTTTCTGATCTGTCTCTTTCATTAGCATTGGTTCATTGTTTATTTTCTCTCTTCAGTCTCTATTTCATTAGTTTCTTTTGTAAGAGTTCTTGCTTTGTTCTTCTCCTTTCTTTTCAAATTTCTCGCATGTGACAGATCTGCATGGCGTTTTTAATCTTTTAGTTTCTGTCCCAAAAAAAAACTTGATTAATTTCCTCTCTGTGCTCTGTATGGACATACAGTATGTGCCTTTTAAAGAGTACTCAAACTGTATCATGCAGGTAGCAGATTATTGATGCGGCCTTGATTTTCTTTAGAAAAATAACAACAACTTTGCTTTGTCTGCTCGCAGATCTCGCAATCACGTCCTGGGGTTGAGGGTTTAAACAAAATGGTGATCGTCCAGGACTCAATATCCAATAAGGGCAAAGGACATGCAGATTACGATTCGGGAAATGACACGTCATCTCCACTGTCAAGTAAAACGGGCATCACAAAGTCAAAGGTGTCTGGAAACGGAAAGATCTCATGCCAGGATCTGACATCTGAGAAGCTTAGGCTAGTCGACGGAGACAATGCCTCAGATTCAGGCAACTCTCTAACCAGCTATGACTCTCTGGGTAAACCAGTGCTCAAAGAAAACACCCTTCACAGCTCTGTCTTCAACAAGTTCAAAGGGTGAGGTTGTTTTGAATGCATTTTACACCAACTTTACATCGGTCTGAACTCATTCTATTACAGTTACAGTAAGAGTAAGTAAACAGAATATATGCTATACATCAGATCTATCACTGTCTAAAATACCATTAAACCTTGACATAAACATTAACGATACACTGTAAAAAATGACCATGAATTTAACGGTAAAAGACTGTAAAAATGCTATAGTAAAAACCTGTTAAATGGTTAACGGTAAATTCCCCTACTATATACGGTGAAAACTGTATTGGACATTACATGTATTGGACATAAATTTTACGTTTTTGGAAGTGAAAAATACTGTATAATTTACATTTCAAATTTGATGTTTTTTTATGTTAGTTTTTTCTTATCAGTTTTGTATCTTCTAGGTTGTGTGTTACCCGAAATGTTGGAAATGAATATTTATTGCCTTATTTCAGTTTCATGTGTGTTACCATGTGTGTTCTAGTGTGTGGTGTTAATGACGCTTGCCGCTTCTACATATGTTAGTATCTACAATGGCTGCTTTGTGGGGGGGGGAGTTGTGGCTTTAGTTCACTTCGTGTGACTTTCTCATCACCTCCGTGCATTTGGTGGTTATCAGATTATTACGAAGGTACAAAACAGATTTCAGTACTTCAATAAGGTTGGTATATTATATCAGTTAATGAAACTACGGCATTTAACTGTAAATTTAAGTTAAAACCGTAAAACCTAAAATGTTGCTACCGTATTTTTTACGGTAAAATTCTGGCAACCACAGCTGACGTTTTTTACTGTAAATTCTACAGACTTTTTTACAGTGTATCTTTCCAGCTTAAGTGTATAATTTTGGATGTAGGTTCGGCTTCTGTTTCACTCTTTACATATGGCCACTAATGAGTGACTTTTCAAGTTAAAATAATATAAAAATATATATATTTCAGACCGAACATGGCAAAAAAACAACAACTGTACAAAGCAGTGTTTTATTAGTATTATTAAAATGATAATTTTTATATTTTAGATTTCCATTTTTAGTACACTCAAAAAAATTTTGAAACTTTATGCATTTCAGTTACATACAAATTTTCCATCCATTTAGATTACATAGTTTTAACATAAACAAATCAATAAACATAATGCGATTCATGTGCGTCAGTCATACGTGAATGAAACAGGTAAGTTTTATGTAATAGTAGTGTCCACACTGCTCAGTGTTCATGTGCACATAAAGTTTCAATTTAGACCGACAATTTTTTTGAGTGTATTTAGTATTTATATTTTACAAATTTTTAGCACTTTTGTTTTTTAGTTTAGTTTTAGGTTTTACTTCAAGTGACTTTTTTTTAATAGTTTTAGCTAGGGTTGGGAATCGAAAATCGATTACGATTCCAGAATCGGATACTTAAGGTCAGGAATCAGATACTTGTTGTCAAATTAAAATTTCGATTCCGCCTATCAATTCCTATGCGCTTTTTTTTTCTTCATCTGTGAGGACTGGACCTAGCGATCTGCCAGGACCTTGTTTGCTAATCTAAGCGCTCCAAAGTTTGGCTACATTTGCGATCAGAAGCCAAAAAAGCTAAGTATAATATTTGTGATAAACTAAACATGTTGCAAGAGAGGTGTCACCACCAACATGACAAAGCACTTAAACAGATCGTTAAAGATCGCGAACACGATTCAAACAACAACGTGATTCTATTCCTAAATTACAAATGATTCGTCTGTTTCATTCCTCAAACTTTAATGTGTGCGATCAATGTTGTGATCACTTGTTGGATTGTCCGTGCAGAGTACGATCACACCAGTATGATTTGAACATTTAAATCTGCGTTCACACTGCCATTGACCTAAAGAGAGCAGCTGTCATCTGTCATGAATGAAACAGATTCACAGTCTTTTCAGCCACACAGTATTATTAATTTTGTGTTACAAACATTCAAATCACGATACAGGGATAAAAGTTTAATAGTTCAGATAAAAACTGCACTTTAAAAAACAATCCGTAATTTACGGTAAAAAAATGGTAGCTGTGGTTGCCGGAATTTTACTGTATAAAATACGGTAGCAACGTTTTAGGTTTTACGGTTTTTAACTTAAATTTACAGTTAAATACCATAATTTCATTACCTGATATAATGTTAAAATACCAACCAATTGCAGTACTGAAATCTGCTTTGTACCCAGCTTTGTGTAATACACTGATAACCAACCAGACTGCCGGAGGGATGAGGGAAGTCCACCTGAATGAACCACAGCCACACCAAGCAGCTTTTAAATAATCATATTAGACGGTGCCCAGTGTGTCGTTCACACAAAACACTAAACACATCACGGCACACACAGGAAACTGAAATCACGCATAAAAATTCTTTAAAGGTCCCATGACATGCTGCTTTTTGGATGCTTTTATATAGGTCTAAGTGGTCCCTAGTGCTGTATCTGAAGTCCGAAATTCAGCCTTGCAGAATTTCAGCCACTACGAGCCAGCCCCACAGTGAGCTTTCCTTAGGATGTGCCATTTTTGTGTCTGTAGCTTTAAATGCTAATGAGGAGGGGAGAGGCGGGGCAACTGCCGTGCTTCGCTCGTTTGCAAGCCATGATGTCTCTCGAGAAAAAAAAATATTGCGCTCGCCTCGCACGGTAGTAGTTCATTTTCTCATGGGCGGGCCAAATTTTCTGGGTGGGCAAAGCAGAGAAAGGGGAGGTAACCTTCCCCGTATGACGACATAAAGGGAAGATTCCAAATTGGGCCATCTGAGCTTTCATTTTCTCAAAGGCAAAGCAGGATACCCAGGGCTCGGTTTACACCTATCGCCATTATCCTAGCCACTGGCGGCCGCATGGCAGGCTTAGGGAGAAAAACCATATAATGTAAAAAACCTCATAACGTGACATTTTTCATTGCCTTGGACCGTTAACAACCTTAGGTGTAACACACAACCCTAATATCAAAACGAATAAGAAAAACTAAGATAAACATAGTGTCAAAAAAAAACATTACAGTTGAAATGTTACGCAACGTAATTCTGGGAATGTCAATTTACGGTTATTCACTTCCAAAAACGGTATACTACCGTAAAATTAATGTCCAATACATGTAATGTCCAATACAGTTTTTCACCGTATATAGTATGGGATTTACAGTTAACCATTTAACAGCTATTTACTACGGAGGCATGTGTTAAGTCTTTTATTACCGTTAAATTCACGTCATATTTTTACAGTGCTGTGTGTACGATGTGTACGGTAGCGGTTAAAATAGAGTAAATCCCCTTTTGAAAGTAATTTGACAATTCAAATGAAGATTTATCAATTACATTGTTACGCCATTAGGTGGCGAAACGGGGCTGTTAAAATGCATTTGTCTTTGAATCATACAAGAGGTTCGTTCAAGAACGCTGATTCATCCAGTAATGAAACAAGTACATCTTGAGTGAGTCATTGAATCATTCATTCATAGATTACATGTGATTTTGTTTAGTTGTCTAATGTTTTTTCTTCAGAATCATGAGAGAACCACAACTTCCGTTGGGGAAAAATATAAAGAAAAAAAACCCTAAAATTATCCAGAATCATGCAGTTGTATTTTGCACTCAAACAGCTCTTAAAGAGTCCAGTTTTTATGTAGCCTGTTGATTTTTGTTCATGGTATTCAGCTAAAATAAATGGTTTGCAAAAAAAGAGACACAGGATAAATGTTTGATATCATTGTTTAATCACATTGGAATCGAATCTGGGAATCGGAATCCATAAGCAGAATCAGAATCGGAAATTGATCAAATTCAAATGATACCAAACCCTAGTTTTAGCTTTAGTTAACTATAATAACCCAGGTACAGAGTGCAGTCTCTTTCTGCAACTATGCAGGTCTCCTATTATATTGTGAAGTAATAAAGTAAATAAAAATAACTATTGCCCCTCTTATAATTGCAGTGAAGAAGCGGGCACGTGCTCTGATTTGGGGAAGACACAGCCCCTGGGTGTCGTCACTGATAGGAATCGGAGTCTGCCATATGATAGATATCAGGATCGAGCGAGGTCCCGCAGCAGAAGCATATCATCCCAAAGCAGATACTCAGGGCGCTATTCAAGAAGCCGATCCCTGTCCTCAGGGAGAAGGTGGGTCACACAGCTGCCATTCATTATAGAAGACACAACTCTGATTTGAAGCTTTCGATTTAGTTGCAAACTGGTATTTTTGTATCTGACAGCATCATCTCATTTATAGATCATATTCCCGTTCATCCAGTTATTCACTGGATTCTCGGAGAGACAGTCTGTCTAGTGCGAGCAGTCCCCGCAGTTTAAATCACTCACGGAGCACACTAGACAGGTGAATTTCAGCTAAAAGAAGAAGCGTTTTATCTAAAATAATGGTTTGACGATGACGGCGACATTAATTAACACATACGTGCTCACATCTCTTTCATGTGTGGATGAAAAGGTTTCGAGAGCGGAAAAGAGACTGCAGTTCCTGCAAGAGTAGAAAGCACAGCAGGAGAAGACCTTGCTCTCCAATGAGGAAGAGAAGAAGAGATTCCCCCAGTCACCTGGAAGCCCGTAGAATTACAAGGTCTGTTCTCACAGAACTACTAGTGTTGCAATACAAGCTAACAAATGGACACTGCTCCGCCGATCTTTCTTTGGAGATCTGGGTTTACTGATTGTGTGGGCAAATCTGTGGAAAACTGCAGAATGGATTTAAACACTGTAAAATGTTTAAACTGAGCTAAGAATATATTAATATAATTCTAATTGGAAGCTGAAGGCATTATCAAATTAGAAAATATATTTAACAAATTAAAATGCAAGTGGCAGGAATGTCAGCATTCCAATTCTTTCTTGCATCCTCAAGAGAAACAAATTAATTCTTCAAATTAATGTTTGATATACTTTATCATCATCAGTACTCAGTCTTCGTGTCAATATGGATCCTTCAGAAATCATTCTAATATGCTGATTTGCTGCTCAAGAAACATTTCTCTTTTTTGTGATAAACATTTTTTATTTGCCAAAAAAACACTAACATGCATGGGAAAGGCATAAAAAATATGACAAAGTATAAAGATATACAACTATACAACAAAGTCATGACAAAAGAGGACAAATGTAATTACAATAGTAAAACCAAGTGATAAAGTGATATTTCTTAATATTATTTTAAAAAATTGTGCTGTTTCAAATTTTTGTGGACCTTGATTATTTTTTTCTATAGGATTTTTGTTTTTTTTTTGATAAATAGAAATTTCAAAAGAACATTATTTATTTGAAATATAAATATTTTTTTTTTATCTTTCTAAACACTAAAATTTTCTGTCACTTTTGATCAATTGTATGCATCTTTTTTGAACATATGTATTAATTTCTTCAAAAAAATATTTCCTAAAGGAGAATAATATTAGGTATTTAGAAAAATCTGTTGAAGGCAGGATTTTATATCCCTTAATCTATGTAACTTCTGTATTATTATATTATTAATTGTGTGCGCTCAAAAAAAATTTTTTTGTCAGGTGCGTAAAAACTAAAAGAAGTTTAGTCAACCAAGTAGCTAAAGTTGAGAAGCACACTGAGAACATATAATCAACCAATTTTATTTTCCATATGCAGAAGTGAAAAAGTGACAAAAGTGCAAAGCGTCTTAAAAACAGACCAAAGAGCAGACATTTCAGCCCATGCTTTCCTTTTTTTTGTCACTTGACTTTTTCAAGTTTGCATATGGAAAATAAAATATATTTTTGATGGACCTTTTTTTGGTCGGATTATATGTCTCATTGTGCGGACAACTTCAGCTACTTTGTGACATTTTCCCCATTCAGAATGATGTATTAACATGTCATTGCTTGTATACTCTTTCCTGCACAGTGCCAGAAAGAGACCGGTCCCCTACTACCGTCCCAGTCCCTCCGTCAGCAGCCGATCCTCCAGCCTCTTGTCCTGGCGTCTGTTTACTCTCAGTCGCAGCCGTTCACGGAGTCGCAGCCGCAGCCACAGCCGCAGTCACACTTACTCGTCATACAGGAGCTACAGTCGCAGCTCGTCGTGGAACTCTATGTACAGCAGACGCAGTCGCAGTCGGAGCAGAAGCTATGACTCAGTAGTGAGCTACAGCAGAGCCCGTCGCTAATTTACAGAAGAACCAGATCCCAGAATGCTGAGCTACAGCACAATCCCAGGACCACATCTCACTGTAACTAGAAGTGAAATGGAGCGGCGCTGAGAACATGCTGTGCTTAGATGTGGAACACCAGGCAGTGACAGGATCATCTGTTCAGTGTCAGATAAGACTGAAGCTTTCCATATTGTTGTGTACTAAACTGTGTGCTTTCATCCATCCCGTTCAAAGGAAAACTTGTCAATCAATCACAAAGCCTGCTGTTGTAGGAAAGACCGGACCGGGAAATTCAATCTGTGAGTTCTGCTATTCCTTGTTTTGCTCATAGGTGTAAGGATATTGTTAGTCGTTTATCAAAACCGACGTGGTAGATAAAAGGAAGTGCAGGGTCACTCACCAGACGCTCATAGCCTTGACCGTAAAAACCCATGTATGAATCTATCGTATTTTTCTAGTGTTTCTCTTTTTTATAGGAGATGTCAGAAGCGCTTGAGGAGAAAGATTTATTGCTTCCATAACAGCTGCTTCTGTGTTGCCCACACCTTTGAAAAATGTGCCATCCGAATCGGCCCCAGTGGCGAACGCACACCCCATCAGCCCAAATGCCAGCTTTATTTATCTTCTGTTGAACTGGAAAACAATTCAAATGTCACTGGCTGTGATGGAGATGGTGATGATGGTGGTGGTGGACAATCAAAACGCAGCGGATGTGCTCCACTGGTGGGAACCGTTTTGCGGGTCCAGGCGTTACCAAATACATTAACGTACATATTAATCTTGCAGACCTCAAGAGATAGAAAGATATTTTTATCTGTAGGATTCGAGGCTGCGTCTGAGTGAACAAAGAAAAGGTATATTTTCCCTGTCCTGTTGTTTCTGAGATTCAAAGCTCTGCTGTAATTGTGACCCTGCCTGTGAAAACACAGCTAAAGTCTGAGATCCGCTAGTGAGCGACGCCTCGTGGTACCGTCACAGAGAGGCTCAAAATCACTTTCCAGAACATTCTCGTTCACCGTTCCCGGCTGGTGGAACGATCTTCCCACCGCTATCCGGAATGCTGAATCCCTGACCATTTTCAAGCGACAGCTGAAAACTCATCTCTTTAAACGCTACTTGACTTCATCTTAAAAAAAAATCTATCTCTTTATTTATTCCTTCCCTTTCTAGCTTGTACTTATTTGAACAATGCCTAAAACTTGGTATTTCAAGCACTTTCTGTGCCTCTTTAAAAATAATCGCTTTATGTATTCCCCAACTGTAAGTCGCTTTGAATAAAAGCGTCTGCAAAATGACTAAATGTAAATGTAAAGTGTTTTTTTTGTGTGTGTGATTTGCTGTTTTCTACTTAAAATCTTCATCAAGATGTAGAACGTTCTGTGAAAATATAACCTTTATATCTTTAATATTGACTGAGTATAAGGCCATGTCAAAGATTGAAATCATAGTGAAATTAATGGTTGAAATCAAACTTTGATGCTTGTTATCTCATAATTAGATTTTGAGACTTTAGCCTGGATTTCACAGAGAGGGTCACAATTAATTATTATGATTATTGTTCTGTAATTTTTGAAATGCACAACAATTGAGCCGTGTTAAATTGTATATTATTTTTTAATTATTTATTCTTTTATTGCTCGTTTTTTTTGTATTTTTTTTTTATATCTGCGATCATTTCTGAGTGCGGTTTGAATATTTATTATTTAGATCTCTTGAATTATTTATAAAGTAAGACCTTTGATATTCACATAGAAAAACTTTTTTGCTTGTATCATTTATTTCTGACTTGTTTCTGTTTGTTTTCCTCCAAACCCCACAGTTTAAACATCCAGTCTTGCACTTATTAAAAAACACACGATGATGTTTATAAATATGAATGTTTTATAAAGCATATTTATTGGTTGCACATCAGTGCAACAGCAGAGAAACTATTACAGACCGGGAGAAATTAAGATGGCAATCATAAGAAATCAGTCAGAGTGACTAGACCAAGGACTTTTTTCAAAGGATCAAAGATATATATTTGGTGTGCCATACCTCTTGATGAAACGACGCGTAAAAATCATCACCTTCATCATGACAGATGATGGCAGCTTCTTTGTTTCTGTGTCATAAAGTCTATTGGAGTGCTTGTTAAATGAAGGCATGGTGATCTCTATGCACTGTACATTATTAGCTGTCTGACTGTTGTGAATTCTGACACTTGTACAGATAATAAGTTGTAGACGAAAGAGGAAAAACGTGAAAGTGTATCACAAATGTTTTATCATCTTGTTCTCAAACCGTAAATGAGTTTAGTAAATGATTATGTAAATCCGTTGTGTAAATATGCCAACGTTTAGTGCGGCAATATTAGGCATGGGCTTTATTTATTGAGATGGAGTAGTGGTACTGACTGTTTACAAGGCTGACTTTCTAATTGACATAATTTGCATTCCCTCAAAAAAAACTGAAACGTTGCCATGAATCCAACCTATTTCACAGAATCTGGCTTCTGTAGTTGCAAAAATGAACCCAAATATGAGTAATTCATTTATTTTTGCACAGAATGAGCTGTGAAGATGTAAAACAAGCAAGTCTGTGTTTTAGCGCAAAGTTAAAATTCCCAATGCAGGACGAAGATTATGTCAGGAACATTCCCCAATGTCCCCTATTCTACAATGTATATACACTGTTGTCGATGTGCACAAGAATATCAATGTCTCCCTTGCTAAAGTAAATTAATGACTAGTTCTCTGTGGTCTGAATATGTAATGATATTCAAAGAGTTCTAAATAAATTATTCATCTAATTAATTCACCCAGTACTTTGCTTCTTTAAAATTGCACTCTCTTTATTCACACTGAAGTTATTTCTTTGTATTCACGATTTGTTTAGTGAAAAAAGGGAGAGTGTGGTAAGTTGAGTCACCCAGAGTGGATAAAATAATTGTGTTTCTAAAGAAATTCAAGAACAGATGAGAATCAAAACAGTTGACATGTATCAGTCTGGAAAGGGTTATAAAGCCATTTCTAAGGCTTTGGGACTCCAGCGAACCACGGTCAGAGCCATTATCCACAAATTGAGAAAACTTGGAACAATGGTGAACCTTCCCAGGAGTTCCCGGCCAACCAAAATTACTCCAAGAGTGCAACAACGACTCATCCAGGAGGTCATTAAAAGAACCCAGAACAACATCTAAAGAACTGCAGGCCTCACTTGCCTCAAGTTAAGCTCAGTGTTCATGATTCAACAATAAGAAAGAGACTGGGCAAAAACGGCATCCATGGGAGAGTTCCAAGGCAAAAGCCATTGCTGACCAAAAAGAACACAAAGGCTCATCTCAAATTTGCCAAAAAAATATCTTGATTATACCCAAGACTTTTGGGCAAATATTCTGTGACTGATATACAAAAGTTTAACTTTTTGGAAGGTGTGTGTCCCGTGACATCTGGCGTAAAACCAACACAGCATTTCATAGAAAGAACATCATAGCAACAGTCAAACATGTTGGTGGTAGTGTGATGATCTGGGGCTGGGTGACTTGCCATAATTGACGGAACCATGAATTCTGCACTCTATCAGAAAATCCTGAAGGAGAATGTCCGGCCATCAGTTTTGTGACCTCAAGCTCAAGCGCACTTGGGTTATGTAGCAGGACAATGATCCCAAACACACCAGCAAGTTCACCTCTGAATGGCTCAAGAAAAACTAAATTAAGGTTTTGGAGTGGCCAAGTCAAAGTCCGGACTTAAATCCGATTGAGATGCTTAAACAGTCCATTCATGCTCGTAAACCCTCCAATGTGGCTGAATTAAACAATTCTGCAAAGAAGAGTGGACCAAAATTCCTCCACAGCGGTGTAACAGACTCATTGCAAGTTATCGTAAACGCTTGATTGCAGTTGTTGCTGCAAAGCGTGGCACAACCAGTTATTAGATTTAGGGGGCAATTACTTTTTCACGTAGGGCCAGGCAGGTTTGGACAGCTTTTTTCCCTTAATAAAATAAATGATCATTTAAAAACTGCATTTTGTATTTACTTGCATTATCTTTGTGTAATATTAAAATTAGTTTGATGATCTGAATCTTTTAAGTGTGACAAATATGCAAAAAATTAAAAAAACAGGAAGGGGGCTAACATTTTTTCACACCACTGTATATTAGTTTTTCTTTCTGTCAGAAAAGTGCTATATTTAGGTAATATAGGTAATATTTAGCTAAATATAGGTTTGATATTTTGTTGTCTCATGAAATTACATTTAAAGTGAGGCTTTTTGTGCCACTGCATACTTTCCAGCAGATAGAAGACTTCCTGAAATACAACTTGTTGCATGTTTTTCTTGCTCATCTTTCAGCTTTACTCTTCATGACGAATGCAAGACTCATCTGAAGAAGGAGAAGCAGATACCGCATGCCTCTGTTGCATTTCGTGTTAGTGTATGAGTTTGTGACTCCTCTCCGGCCTTGAGGAGTGAGTAGTTTTCTATTATGAAGTTAATGAGTCATCTGGGGGAGGGGGAGGGTGAGATTGGACCAGTCGCTGTCTGGTGCAGCCAGTCACAGCCTGGGGTCTAAACTTGGATAGGGAGGGTCTTCAGTCAGCTGTCGTGTACCACCGAGCACTTTCTGGACTTTGTCGACCGGTAAATCACATATAAACCAGTGGAAAGTGCTTACATCGTCAGTAAACTTCTAGAACTCCTAAACGAGCGCAGTATTACGCGTAAACTTGGGTGCGTAATTACGCGCCTAGAGGCTTTTTTCAAACTGCGCTCTTTTTGATAATTGATTAATTTCGGACTTCTGACAGGAACGCGAAGAAAAGTTCTCTAAAGTCACTTTTTTCCTAGTTTCACTATGGCAGAAGGGGATTACTACACTATGGGCAACCGACAGAGGATTCCAAGGGATCCGTTTGGTGAACAGTCGCTCGCTTCTCGATTTATGGACGATGACTTTGGACTGCCACCTTTTCACGACGAGTTATCTATGGACTGGCCCGGCTGGGCACGACCTCGACTGAGCACGCGCCTTGACGCGCCGTGGACGGGCCCGTTGAGCACGGGCTTCCCGCGGGGCTTCAGCGCCAGATACAGCGAGGGTCCGCGCCGATCCAGCGCGCCCCTGACCAACCCAGACGAGTCGTGGAAAGTGTGCGTGAATGTGCACAGCTTCAGACCTGAGGAGCTTAATGTCAAAACTAAAGACGGTTTTGTAGAGGTGTCAGGTGAGAAAACACATCTGAACTTTGAGTAGGATGAGTAATTGATAACATATGTGACCTGGAGCACAAAACCAGTCATAAGTAGCACGGGTTTATGTGTAGCAATAGCTAACAATACACTGTATGGGTCAAAATTATTGATTTTTCTTTTATGCAAAAATAATTAAGGTATATTAAGTAAAGATCATGTTCCATGAAGATATTTTACCGTAAATATATCAAAACTTAATTTTTGTTTAGTAAAATATATGGCTAAGACTTCATTTGGACAACTTTTAAGGCTATTTTTTTCAATATTTTTATTTTACAAATTTTTTGCACCCTCCGATTCCAGATTTTTAAATAGTTGTATATCGGCCAAATATTGTCCTCCTATCCTAACAAACCATACATCAATGGAAAGCCATTTAATGGAAATAGAAAGGATAAGATGTCTCAGTTTGACCCTTGTGACTGGTTTTGTGGTCCACGGTCACATATTTTATATCCTATAATAATATCATGGAATGTTCATAATAAATACAAACCAAAAACCTGATTACTTTATTTACGTTTATTAGACCAGCTTATTATTTATATACCTTTTTCCCAAACAAAACATAATACATTTTGCCCCCAGGTATTTATTTATTTTATTTGCATAAAGCTAACATATACTACCTTTAGTATGTTTATTTTTATTTTTTCTACGTTGTCTTTGTTTATTTGTTTTATATTATTTTTTGCAAAGTATACAACTCTTTTAGTATGTTTTATATTTGTAATTTAGAAAAGTATTTATTTATTTGCATAGAACACACAACTCTTTTAGTAGAGTGTTTTATTGTTTATTGTTTGTTTGTTTGTTTACTCATACTCCTTTAGTATGAAGTTTTAACTTTTCTGGTTTGTTTTTCTCAGTTAACACATATTATCACAATATCAACACAACAATTTATTTTTATATGCAACTTTTCTTTTGCTTCCCCCAACCATTATTTAATTGATTAATTAAATATAAAAATAAAAATGAAATCCCACCAGGTTTTCAATAATGCCATTTTGGGCTCCATAGGCTTATTCCATACATCACTGTTGCTGTCTCTCGACTGTGGTTTGAGAATGGAAGGCCTTTGGCATGACTTGCACATTACCAGCAAATCTCTTGTAATCAGCCACCTGCTGAGATCCCTTGAGGATCACACACACATACACCCCCGATTTAACCTCAAATAGAGAGTCCCACACTGCCGCCCTTCCCTCGCTTTTTTCTCTTTAAGCCATAAGTTCTTTTAGAAAACTGATAAAGCGGAAAGGGCAAAGGGCAGTTGCTGTCTGCTCCAGAAATACTTTATATTTGTTGACTGCGAGGGTATTGCAGAAGTTCAGAGTTCAGGAGAGAGCAAAGACCTGGTGCGCTGGGATATTTAGAAACACTGTGCTGGTATGCCAGCTGGGTCACTCAGTCACAGTGTGAGGAGGACTCAACGTCACACAACCTCATTCTAAAAGTGTCACACACAGATATCAAAGTGAACGTTTTACCAAAAGCCTTTTCACAGACCTCAGATTCTGGTGACCAGTTTTGGAACACCTTGAAAATCGGCAAAACATTAAGTTCAACTTTGTCCTGAAAGAAAGCATTGTCAAACAAATGCCACAGACATGTCTAAACATCTTTTTAAAAAAAGGTAATTGCGACTTTTTATCTCACAATTGAATTTTATTCATTATTACATAATTCAGACTTTTTTTTCTCAAAATTGCGATTGCAAGTTATAAACCAGGTTTTTTTCCTAATTGATATCTTGCAATTGCTAGTTTACATCTCGCAATTCTGACTTTTTTCTTCCAAATTCTGAGGTTACTTCTCACAACTGTGAGACAAAAAGTCACAACTGTTAGATGTAAACAGAGAATTCAGAGGGGGGGGGGGCTCAGAATCGCGACAACTCGCAATTACGAGTTTGTAACATGCCGTTCTAAGATATAAACTCGCAATTATGAGAAAAAATGTTGGAATTGTGAGATATACTCTAAAATTCAGAGAAAGAAGCCAGAATTGTAAGATGTACAGGATTCCAAGAAAAACGTCACAATTGTGAGATGCAAATAAGAATTTTGAGAAAAAAAGTCAGAATTGCAAGATATACACTAGTATTCCCGAGAAAAAAAGTCAGAACAGCGAGATGTAAACTCAGAAATTTGTGAAAGAATTCAAAACTGTGAGACGTAAACACACTTATGAGGGGAAAAGTCTGAATTGCGACATATAGACTCGCAATTACGAGAAAAGAAAGTCAGAACTGCGAGATATTCTCTAGAATTCCAAGAAAAAGTCACAACTGTGAAATGTAAACTCAGAATTATGAGGATAAAAGTCATTTTTCGAATTGTGACTTGTGAATTTTGATAAACTTGCTATTCTAAGATATAAACTCGCAATTATGAGAACTGAAAAATGTATATATATACATTGAGAAACTTTGCTCTCCTTTCATTCACATACATGTTAAACTGTTAGCTAAAATTACATTAGCTGCAGAGTATGAGCATATCGAAAGTCAAATGTGTTTGTGCTCATAGTGTTCTCTAAAGAGCCAGTTATTGTAGATATGTAGGCCGCGGCGAGACACAGTGTGGCATGACTGGCATTTAGTGACCAACAGCTGCAGAGAATGAGGTCAAGAGGCTTTTAAACAGGCCGTCTTGATTTGAAATAGCACAAAATATAGTGTTGCCTTCACAATGACTGTAACACGGGAAGGGACTTCAAACAAAAAAAAAGCCTTATATGGACAGAAAGTCTTAGACTATAAACCTGTTTGAGTCTGATTTAATGTCAGTGTGGTAAAGGTTACACTTCTGTGCCAAACATTATAGCTTTTCATGAGCGACCAGTGCTGGGATCGACGTCAAGATACCTGTATATATTGATGTTGTGTTTAAAGCAAAAGCAATTCTCTACACCTCTTGTTTAAAAGCTGAAAACTGCAGAATGTCATAAGTGTTGTATGGTCATATCGATCATCTCGCTTGAAGGCATCGATCTCTGCGTTAACGACTGCCTTTATGTCTTTTCACCAGGGAAGCATGAGGAAAAGCAAGACGAGGGCGGAATTGTTACCAAAAACTTCACGAAGAAAATTCAGTAAGTATCATGATTGTATCAAAAGTTTCCGGAGGCTTCTGATTTGGAACCTTCTAGAATGATGAAGCAACTTCCCGGAGTTATTAAAGCAACACAAAGCATTCCCACTCCTCCACCCGCCCCAACCTCTGCTTTCTTCTCGCTCTTCAGAGTCAAATTGGATGGTAGAGGCAGAGGAAAAGAATCAAAGTTAGGAGATAAAACAGAAAAGGGAAAACTCTTGTTAGACTCAGACAACATATCACGTGGCTCTGATGTCGGCAGTAATTAAGTGACATAGTGATTTGATGTTTTTCTTTTTTTCTTTTTTGTCACCATGCTGTTTCTCTGACAGAGACCAAGAAAGAGACTCTGAGAAAGAAAAAGAATTACATTATTGAACAAATGCAGCACTATTTTAGTATTCTAACACAAGAGGCATACGCTATCATTCAAACGTTTTTTTTAATTATTATGTAAGTTTAACATGGACGCATTAAATTGATCAAAAGTGACAGTAAAGATATTTCCAATGGTATAAAAGATTTCTGTTTCAGAAAATGTTCATCTCTGTATTTCTGTTTACAAAGAATCTTAAATATGTCGCGGTTTCACAAAAATATTAAGCAACATTGATAATAATAAGATATGGATCAGCATAATATAATATGATATATTATACTATTGGTGATAATAAGAATCTTGAGCAGCAAATCAGGATATTAGAATGATTTCTGAAGGATAATGTGGCACTGAATGATGCTGAAAATTCAGCTTTGCATCACAGGAATAAATTACATTTTAAAACATTAAATTTAAAACAGTTGTATTTTACATGTAAGTTATAGTTCACGAATATACGGTTTTTACTGTATTTTTTAATCAAATAAATGCCGCCTTGTTGAACATAAAATACTTTTTTTTTAAAAAGAAAAAACTTACTGAAGCCAAACTTTTAAGCACTAATGTAGGTCCTTCTACTTTCAGTCTAAACTTCTTATTTGATCTGATGTTGACAGACCATGTTGGTGATGCGAAATGTTAAAGACTTTCCAACAGTGTTGAACATTAGCATTCTGCTGAGCTAAGAACACAATACTCTTATAGAAGATATAGGTGACGCATAAGTATTGGGTAGAATAATCAATTTTTTAATTAAGCTGATAGCTTTCAGTATTTATTTAAATCCGCCGTCTTTGTGTCTGAGTCACAGCGCAGGACGGCTGTAGCACTGCTGTGCTAATTGAACAGCGTCAGGCCACTGAAGGCAGCTACATGATAAGGTTTATTTAAACTCCACAGAAGCTTGGCAACAAGCATGGAACCTTCCAGCCTTATTTGGCCATGATGACAGACAAAGCTCAGAGTCTCTCTCTCTCTCTTTGTATCTCTGTAACTCTCTTTCTAAAGGCAGAGATTAAAAACAACAATGAAACACTACATTAGGTCTGTTCTAAACCCTAGTGAGCTCTAACTGGGCACCATAGGTGTAAAATGCTGATCCAAACAGCATTAGACCAAAATTAAGTAGTGTTAAAGGTGGTTAGTTCACCCAAACTGAAAAATTAGGCTGTGGTTACTCTCACGCCCAGAGGCATCCTAGGTGTATATGACTTTCTTCTTTCAGATGAATCCAGTCAGAGTTACATATAAAATTGTCCTGGCTATTCCAAGCTCTATTACTGCAGTCAGTGGCTGTTGCATGCATCAGTCCAAAAGAAGTGAAATAAAAAGCGCCCATCCATAAAAAAAGTGTCTCGCACGGCTCCGGGGGGGTTAACGAAGGCCTCCTGTAGCGAATCGATGCATTTTTGTAAGAAAAATATCCATATTCAAAACGTAATAATCAATTGAATCTAGCTTGCGCTCACTGTTGTACACGGAAGCAGCTTCGGGCGGATGACGTATGAGGTCAGCGTTGCGCATCCTATACACATAGGATTATTATTATTGACTCATAAGTTTTATAAATGTATACTTTTATTCAATAAGGACACATTAAATTTATCAAAAGTTTCAGTAAAGGCATAGTTTTATGAAAGATTTCTATTTCAAATAAATTCTGTTTTCTAAACGTTCTATGTAATCAAAAATTCTGAGGAAAAATGCATCGCGGTTTGCTCAAAAATATTAAGCAGCACATTTTTTTTTTTTTTTTTGTAAGCATCAATCAGCATATTACAATGATTCAAAGATCATGATAACTGGAGTAATGATTGGGAAATTAGCTTTACCATCACCTGAATAATTACATTAAAATATATGAAAATAAAAAATTTTTTAATTGTGTATAATAAGTAATCGTTTGTGATAGTATTTCACAATATTACTGTTTACAGTAAACAATTTCACTTGGGCCCTAAAATAATTTCTCCCTAATTAAAAATCTTACAGACTCCAAACTTTTGAATGCCACTATTCAGCGAACATACTTTTTTTCCAGCCCAAATGTTTTTTGACAATGATAATATATTAAACATGCTTAATATTCATGTGTTGAAAAGAAAAAACAAATAGTCAGCCTAATTAAAAATGGTCAGGTTTTGTGTGTTTTGTATATTTTTATGCTTGTTAGAGTAGGGCATCTCATTATTAGTTTAGAAACTTGTTAAAGTCAAACTCTATAAATAATTGCATGAGGGTTTCTTTTTTCACTATGTGTGGAGTTTCTTGTGGAGTGTGGAAGGTTTGGATGTTGACTTTTGCAGTGCATTTAGTAATATATTGCTGACCATGGAAATGCATTTATTTCCATACACTGTGTTAAGTACAATTATTTTATCTAGCATTACCCAAACACTGCATTCGCCTCTCAAATCTCTAAAGCGGCCCTAAAAGTTCCCCCACCTCTAGACTTTTGCCGCAGAAGATCAGCAGGAAGTGACTTTGTATGATATCACCATCCATTCATGTTCAAAACAAGTTCCACCCTTTCTCTGTAGAGCAGATATGAATTTATGGCAATCCAGGCTTAAAGGCATCACAATTCAAACAAACAGTAAGAACTCCTCTCATTAAAATGGCTGCAGTCAGTCTGCCTGCCGGGTGATTAGACAAGTGTGCAGATGGAAATTTCTGGTGATAAACTTTGCATCAGGAGGCGATTTGTAATAATTGGCAACAGACTCTATTTCTGAGCCCAGCACCTGGAGGGAGCAGGACTCGCTCACTTTCTCTCTCTTTCTCTCATTGCAAGTGATGGCAGGCAGAACATTTAAATGGAAACCACGAAATGCATTGGGAATTATCTTCTAGCCACAAGCTGCCACACAGAAAATGAAGTTTGTTGGAAATTAAACCAAAATGAGAATATACTAAGTACACATGGGGATAGTTTGAGCAACTTGCACAATTCTGGGTTAATATCAACTTTAGACTCGAGTTATAACTCAATTAGTCTGGGTTATGTTATGTTCAGGCAATACTGTGTAGTTGTTAATATTAAACTAGCATTTGTCAGATTGTAACATTTGATTTCAAGCTTCACTGCAACTGCAGAGTACAACCCAAAAGCGCTTTTTAAGGTGAAAAATTATGGTATGCATTTACAGTAGATATGTTACCATGGACCACAAAACCAGTCATAAGGGTTCATTTTTTTGAAATTGAGATTTATGCATCATCTGAAAGCTGAATAAATAATTCCATTGATGTATGGTTTGTTAGGATAGGACAATATTGGCTGAGATACAACTATTTGAAAATCTGGAATCTGAGGTGCAAAAAAATCGGGGGGGGAAATATTGAGAAATTTGCCTTTAAAGTTGTCCAATGAAGTTCTTAGCAATGCATATTACTAATCAAAAATTAAGTTTTGATATATTTATGGTAGGAAATTTACTAAATATCTTCATGGAACATGATCTTTACTTAATATCCTAATGATTTTTGGCATAAAAGAAAAATAATTATAATTTTGACCCATACAATGTATTTGTTGGCTATTGCTTCAAATATACCCCAGCGACTTAACACTGCTTTGTGGTCATATCAGCTTTCATTACAGTGACAATTTATAATGGCCTAAATCAGAATGTGGTTCAGTCTGTATCAAAGAGGTGTATCTTCATTGTCATTGATGGTTCCATGGAGAAAGTTTAACATCCATGGAAACATTTCATTGCACAAAGGTTCTTTAGATTATTAAAAGGTTATTCTTGTTGTTCTTTTAAGAACTGCTTACTGAAAGGTTCTCTGAGGAACTCAATGGCATTGCTGTGAAATCCCCCTTTTGGAATCGTTCTACTCTTTCTTCTTTCACAGAATCCCATCCGATGTGGACCCTCTCACTGTGTTTGCCTCTCTGTCTCCGGAAGGGGTTCTCATCATTGAAGCCCGGCAGACCCCTCCGTACTACCTCTACAGCAACGAAATGCCCGCAGAACCCATGGAAGAACCCGAGGCCAGACCTCAGGAACCCAGTATGGCTTCAGCCGAAGTCTTTGCAGCCAGGGAGTGAATGCGAGCTTACATGCCCTTGGTATTTGTTCCAAGCCAGTGCCAAAACCTAGTTTTATTAAATTTACTTAAATCAAAAGTCATTAATCTGCTAGTGAGTAGTTCATAAATCAAATGTTACTCTACATGGTACATGGTTGGATCAAATACCAGCAGCTTTCAGTTACTACGTCAGTGAAGAAATATGAACGTGATAGAGCTACCAGTCAAGTAACAAGGGAAAGGTTCTGTAATAAAGAGTCTACGGCCATAAACATGCTCTACGCAAGTACATCAATGCAAAAGCATGGTTAAACATTAGGGATGGGCGGATCGACTGATGTTGTATCGAAAAGGATCGATGCTCACATAAAAATATCGATTCTAAAGTGCATTTTTTTAACCATTATTTTTATTTATTTATCAAGAAATTCGGTGAATAAAATAAGCTTCTAAGTGGAAAAATAGACTATATTAGCGAATAGTTGTGTTGGATAGAACCATTTCTCTGCTCATCGGAACACGCAAATGCTGAAAGACAGAACCAATCAATCACAGACAGCGTTCGCTGCTGACGCAGTGCTTGTTCAAATGGGGCTGCGTTTCAAGCATCAGAAGCGTAAGTAGATCTTAAGAAACCATTGCCACATTATTACATTACATTGATACTATATAAAATTAGTTCTGAAAAATGCATCACGGTTTCCACACAAAGCAGCAATAATAATAAATGTTTCTTGAGCAGCAAATGATATTAGAATTATTTCTGAAGGATCATATGACACTGAAGACTGGAGTAATGATGCTGAAAATACAGCTTTGATCACAGATGCATTTTAAATTACATTTTAAAATAGAAAAAAATTATTTTTAATTGTTATATTTCACAATATTGCTGCTTTTACTGTTTTTTTTCTCAAATAAGTGTAGCCTTGGTGAGCATGAGACTTAAAAAAAATATGACAAAATCTTACTGACCCCAAACATTTGTGTACATGTAATATTTATTTTAAATTGGCTCGTTTGTGCAAGTAAATTTATTTAAACTTGTTGTTAAAAGTTCAAATGGATTGTGTTATATTCTGTAATTACTGTTAATAAATCTGTCAGAAAAAAATATGCTAAAGTTTCACCTTTAGGGGTACAACAGCCTGGCAGCCTTTTACAAAAATTAACCATGGTTTTATTACAGTAACAACAGTTTACCACAGTATTTGTAGTAAAACTGCAGTAACCACAAATTTACCATGGTAATAATAATAATACATTTAGTACTTATGTAACACCATGTTTATTTCTCATGAGGTACCTTCAAAGGTGCACCTTTGTAACTTATCTACCCTTAAAGCATGCATACTTGTATGGCACTAACATGCTCCCTTTTAGGGGTATAGTTGCACCTTTGAGGTTACTGCCCCAGTAAAGGGCTAAAATACAATTATAGTATATTTGATTGCTTACAGTGTAAACAAAAAAGGCCTATGGAGTGTTTAAAAACATGGCTTTAAAATCTAATATTAAGTGAGTATAATTACTGATTATATTCTTTTAATAATTTAAGAGATCAGTTTAGTTTAGAGGTATCGGTATCTGTATCGATATTGATGATACCGGGCTTGAAAATATCGGTATCGGATCAAAAATAAAATAAGAGGTATCGCCCATCCCTATTAAACATTGTAAAGGCAAGTCTCAATCCTCAAGGATAAAGCTCCCTTCAGATGTCAGCAATTTAAAGGGATAGTTCACCCAAAACTCATCATTTACTCGTCCACATGTTGCTCCAAACATGAATGACTTTATTTCCTCTATGGAACACAAAACATTTTTGTCCATACTATAAGTGTCAACATGATCCAATGTTATTTTAAACCTCTTTGAGTTTCATCGTATGGACAAAAAAAAAATAGTTCTTTAAAGCATCCTTCGAACATTTTTAAATATCTTTTTGTGTTCCGTAGAAGAAGCTTTAACAAGAGATTTAAGTAACATTTAACTCGTTTTCTAGCTTGAGTTCTAAGTTAAGATTCTCCTTAAAAACTGTTGCTTCGTCATATTCTGATCAAATAGAGGCCATCTCTGGGAATGCAATGCATGCTTGTGTTGCAATGTAAATTACTTTGAGACAAGCTTACGTAGCTACAGTTTGTGTTCACATACTTGTTTAGAGTATGTTTTGAACTTTCTAGTCCCTCATATAAACCTAAACTTGTTTTGGCCCTGAGTTCAAATGGAAGTGCTCTTTTAATCATCTGAGTATTTGTCATGTTGGACTATTTATATGGTCTTCTCTGAGAACTGGGCATGAGTGCTGGAGCTCTTTCTCAAAGGCTGTTTATTGTCTCTTCTTCTTTTCTTATTTGTGTGTGTTTTTTTCTTTTTGTGTAGGGATGTATGCTATGCATTTTTATAATAAATGACATTTACGAAAGCAAGCCTTTTATTTATTACTCCTCTCTGCAAACCTGTAAAGTTAATAAATGAGCTGAGATGTTATTTCTCCTACAGCTTTACACCTGTTTGCTTATCCCACTTATATAACCTCCTTATGCTGTCGAGTAATAAATCAAGCATCACGCTTTCCTTGGTTTCTCTCTGTCTCACAATCCTCTATCACATCTGGGTGTTCGCTTGGCAGAGTGGCTGTGTGCTTATGGGAGCGACTCCATGGGAGTTGTCTTTGCACGGTGGCGGTAATTGGGTGACAGATTAGTGTGGAGATTATTCCGAACGCTTTGGCTCGCTTTCAATCTCCTCGACGAGGATGCGGAGAGAAAATATTGAAGAAAACGGTACTCCACTGCTGATTAACTGATGTGTTTGCCCATTGGATTTTTCTCCTCAAATCGATCTGCGCTCTCGCGTTGTATAATTTTCAGGGTTTGAGGTTAATGAATCACAAATATAACCATCCAAAAGAGGCGCTGGCATCATAACCAACCGAGTTAGATGAGAATTACACAATATTTACTAGAACTCGAGGGATGTAATGTGCAACCATATTCACTGCATAAAAAATTCATATAAAATTCTCTGCAAGCACAAGAAGTCAACTAGGTGCCACAATGACAATCTCCATCTGTCACCTTTAGTTACAAACATTTCTCAGCTTTCGCTGATTAATCGCTCGTGTTATTGTAAAACACAACAAGAAGCTTCACACAATCTTGCTCAGGTCTTTATTAGTGCTAAGAAGAAGCATGTTACAGTAAATTTGAAGGCTAAGGAAAGAGCTGGGATGTTGCTATTTTGTAGCCTACATTTTGTCTACATCCATCTCCTTTTGGAGCACCTGCTGAGGGGTGAACACCTCTTGGGTTTGCCCGAAGGTTGATTGCTCATCTTCTGTCACAGCAGGGTCTGTATATCCCTCTTCACCCTCCAGTTCTCGAGGCTGCATGACCTCTGCCTGCTGTCCTTGCTCGGAGGTGATGGTGTCTGGAGTCTCTGGAGCCTGAGGCTTGTCTGCAGACTCCTCTCTGTCTCGCTCGGTGCCCTCAGTCGCCTCTTGAAAAGCAGCTTCTTTGTCCTCCTCTCCGGGATCACCAACCCGCTCTCTTCCAGACTCAGTGGTAACCGCCGCAGCTCCTGAGTTGGACTGGGGTTGTGGTTCTCTAGATGGATCTACATCAGATACAGTCTGCTGGTCTGGGTCAGTGACCTGTCCACCTTCAGGATGCTCAGTTGAGACTGAGGATTCAGGAGTTTCTCCTTCAAATGCTTCTGGTTTGGCCTCAGCTTCAAAGCCCGTTTGAGGCTCATCTTGTTGTTTTCCTCCAACGGTTTCCTCCAGCTGTGGCAAACACAAAACAGCCTTTAAATGAAGTCAAGAGCTTAAATGCCACATCAAGACCCTAAAATGCCAGGGTCAGTGTACACAAAAATGATTAATTTTCTGGGTTGTGAAGAAAGGCCATATGTCCCCTGCGGGAAAATAAGCTTGCATTTAAACTCTTTGTTGGTTATTAGAACAATTATGAGCTTGGTAATTGGAATTGCTGGGCGATTAATTTATGAACTGACTTTAAATTTGGCATTTGATGATTACACGGCATTGTAGAATCGTATACCTCTAATTATTTCTGAAATCCTTTTAGCTTTAATGTAAAAAACATTTTGTTTTGAAGCCTGTTATGACGGCATGCCTTAATAAATTGGCGTAAGCCGAAAAAGACATGCAACGGGTAAACAATATCTTGCTCAACACAACAAAATAATTGAAATAATAGGTTTTGAGAAGTCCTTTTCTCCCATTTTCTTCCATGCCTGTATTACACCCTAGTTTCCCCTGCAAACTTAAATTGCAGTCAGCTTTTTGCCAATAGACTGGCTAATATTACAGCTTCTGGGAGACAGTTACTCTATCTGCGAAGTCTAGCTTTTCTACAAAGCCAATTAGGCATCGGTGGATGGATGAGTAGTGTTTACCCCTTGGATTTACCGAGAAAAGTTTTCAATAATGATAATAATGGGGCCATTTCACTGTGAATGACAGAAAGCACCACTTAAATGTAATATGGTGATATATTATAAACAAGTGCAATGCATGCCACCCAGAACACTCAGTGCCTAATTTTGAGCTTCAATAAGTGAAAATGTTCAGACTGTATGATTACAGATTAAACAGCTGTCAGAACTAATCAATACCTGGATGGGGATATTGACATCAGCAGGGAGGGGAATGCCGGCTGATGGTGCTTCCACTGTAAGAATCCCATCGGAGGACAGACAGGACTGGAGACTTTCAGCTTCAACACCACCTGGAAGTCTTAGGCAGTGGTGAGAAAAAAATTCTGTTAATTTGTTTTTATTGATCAACAGCTTTGTGAAATTTTCACACACACTGTGCTAAAACAGAATAAAATAGACCTTTAGTCCACCATTCAAAGGATTTTTTTCTAAATAAGTGATGACTTTTATTCAGCAAGAACAAATTGATCAAAAGTGACAGTATATAGAATTTTACACAACATTTCAAATAACTTCTGCTTTTTTAAACTTTTTATGCATCAAAGAATCCTGAAAAAAAAATCAAAAATATCAAGCAGCACAACTGTTTTAATTACATTGATAATAATAATAATAATAAATGCTTCTTGAGCAGCAAATCAGTATATTACAATGATTTCTAAAGGATCATGTGACACTGAGGACTGCAGTAATGATGTTGAAAATTTAGCTTTCCCATCACAAGCATAAATTAAATTTTAAGTTATTTAACAATGTAATAATATTTCACAATATTACTGTTTTTACTGTATTTTTGATGTACTTTTGAATGTGCTTGTTAACACTTACGTGTATTTTCTTGTGAAACATCTAGCAATGTAGCCATGCTCATCTTGTCTTTCCTCGTGCTTTCCTACAGATCAACAAAATCAGAGATTAATAACTTTAGCTCAAAGAAGAGCATTTTATATTTTTGTGATTTTTTAAAAAATATTTAAAAATGGAACTTTCAATAAATATATAAATAGTGTAATTTATTAGCTGACATTAAATGCAAAATTACATATGAAGAGTTCAGATGCAAAAGCCTCTAAGTGCCTAAAATGAGCATTTTTATCAGGCTCCTATATTTGTGTTCAGTTCTTTCACTTTAATTGCATAGAAAAAAACCTATACATTGCCATTAGACTAACATTACTGAACATAAACATAGGAGCCTGATAAAAATGCTCAATTTAGATGAAAATTTCAGACGGCTCTTAGAGCCTTTTGCATCTGAATATATATATATATATTTATATGTGTGTGTGTGTGTGTGGTGTGTGTGTGTGGGTCTGGATTCTTTTATAGTAGTCTTTATCACCATACCGCAACTACTAAAAGTCCATCCTGCATTTTGACAGTGATCTCCGAGGGAGCGAAGTGATTGACATCCAAGCTAATTTTCCACTTGCACATCTCACCAACTACTTCCGACACCCCTCCACTCATCTCCCTTCGCAGCTTAGACATGTGCTGTCCTGGGGCCTGAGCAAAGGGAGTGAACACGGGTGTGCGCAAGTACCCAGGCCAAGACGACGTCCCCAGCCTTCTGAAGATGCCCTCCATCCAGCTGAGGTCTTGAGGGTCCAATAACGGAGGCAGGCCGTAATGTTGGTTAAAGATTACGCTGGGCCATCTGTAGCTCAGGGGATTCCAAGATACATCATGACAAAATTGAGGGCTGGATGGTGACTTGATAGCATCCGCCATAGTGAGAAAATCGAAGCGTGAAAGGAAGAAAAAGATTTGGAAGGTCCAGCCACAGTAGAATTAAAGAAGCGCTAACTGTACCAAAACGAGACCACTGCGAAATAAAACCAGCCCCAAATGTGAGCGGCAGACATCGCAGACGCTGTTTATATAGCGTCCTTGTGTTCTAACACTTACTAAGCACTAACCATGATGCTATCAGAGGAGAATGTAGGAACGAAGTGATGGCTAGGTTCAATCTGCTGCTGGAAGGGTGGAGGGACTCTATGGGAGATGCTAATTAAGGATATTTATAGATCGAAAAGGGAAGCAACAAATAGCTATTTGATGAGAACGAACAGCCTGAGTGAAGTCCTGCTTAGCCTTTGACAGGCAAAGAGCTTTTTATTGAACTGATCGTTAATGGCGATGTAGAAACTATTAAAGTGTTGTGGTGTCTATATAGAGGTTGTGAAGGCGTCTAAGTGCTTGTTAACTTTATTTCTTGGAATCCGAATGAAAGAGTGCACAGGAGACTTTCTTTAATGGGCCCAGTGCAGCCAACTCACCATTATTAATCTCAGCGCCGAGGCATACAGCTGCTGCACAATTATGTTTGCTGAACACTTTATTGTTGTGTTCAGGTTCTATTTAATATTCTGTGTTTCGGGAGTCTGTACCTGGTGTGCAATATGATTAAAAATGTATATCATTGAATATTATTTCACAAAGTGTTACTATAAAGATGCTTGTTATTTTAAACTTACACAGTTTAGCCTGAGCAATATCTGTGATGCACAACTGTGCTAATAATCCATCCAGCATGGCTTCAAATGGGCTGTCCGTGGGCTGGACAGGTTCAGGCTGGTTTTTTAATCGTCTTTTTACCACTGGAGACCAAGCGGCCAACACTAGGCTGAGTTTGCACTGCGAGACTTTATGTTGAAAACCGCTGCTGCTTTTATATGCCTGAATATATCTGAACCGCCGTTCAAAAGTTTGAGGTTGATAAGATTTTATTAATATGTGTGAAGTCTCTTAAGCTCACAAAGGCTGCATATATTTGATTAAATAGAGTAAAAACTCTTATATTGTGAAATATTATAACGTAATCGTTTTCTATTTTAATATATTTTAAAATGTAATTATTCTTGTGACATGCAGCATGATTACTCCAGTCTTCAGTGTCACACGATCCTTCAGAAAAATCTGAAACATTTCTGACTATTATCAGTGATGAAAGCAGTTGTGCTGATGCATTTTTTCTTTGATGAATAGAAAGTTTAAAAGCATTAATAGCATTTTAATTAATAAAATCATTGATAGCATTTGTTTGAAATATAATTTTTTTGTAACATTATATATGTCTTTACTGTTACTTTCGATACATTTAATGCACCCATACTAAATAAATGTATTCTTTTTTTTTTTGCAAAACCATACTAACCCCAGTCTTTTGAATGGTAGTGTGCAGTATATAATCCATTATAATTTTAATAAACTGATTATTGTTCTTCTTTCAACCCAAAATTTCACCGCGGACAGGGACCACTGACCCGTAGAGTCTACAGTTCACTCAGACGGAGCTGCGCTGAGGATGTGTTGGAGTCACTTCACCTGGAACCAAAAAATCTCATCACGAATTATCTGGGACAAGTAGACAAGGTACTACGATCTATGCAAGACATCACAAGCATGTTAAGACTAAGACAGGATTAGGCCATTGTTCAATTAGGACATTTAAGTAATTTTTATAAACATGCCTTAGAAAAAAGCATTATTGGTGTGCATCTTAAGACAAAACAGAGGCACTGACATGTTTTAAGATCAGTCGGTGCAAGTTTCTTTCAATTAAAACAGCTCAGATTTACACTTTAGTCTGGGACTAGGCTTAAGCCTTGTCTGTGAAACCGGGGGTATATCTGCTAACAATATTTAATATTTAAACACTTAGTTTTAGTATCAAATATCTGTGGTAGTTTTTGTGGGTGTGGGTGGGTGTGTGTGTGTGTTTGTGGGTGGGTGTGTGTTGGTGTGTGTGTGTGTGTGCGTGTGTGTGTGTGTGTGTGTGTGTGTGTGTGTGTGTGGAGGCGCCAAAACATATAATGCAATGATTAAAAGATCAAAAGCCTGATGCATGATATTTGATATTCACATTTTAACATGATTTTCTAAACTCTGAATGTTCTCTGACTGTTGAAAACATTTACATTTTAAAAAACATTTTTTATTGCGTATGTGAACATTAGAGAAAGCATTAAGAGAACATTTCATTTGATCATTTAGAGAATATTATGGGAATGTTTTTTGAATGTTCTCCGAACGTACGTCCAACCTTAAAATGTCTTCACCAAACAATATGATGGGCTATAATTAAGCTTTTGTGCTAACATTCTGAGAATGTTATTAAATACCAGTTGACTTTATAACATAATGAATGTTCTACTAACATTACTGAAAGAATGTGTGTTTATAAGTTCAGAGAACATTCCCTGTTAGCTAGGAGCCTTTTTTTAAACGTAACTACTGTACTGTCCTTTTTGACTCTGATGTGATTAGTGTGGACTTTTTCTCCCATGAAGCACTGCTCAAGCTCTCCTCACCTCCGCAGGCCATACACATCTGTCTTGATCCTTGAACTAAAGTACTCCAATTACTCTTAATGGACATGGATACAGAGCAAATTAATGACACTGACAGCATCACCTGTGATAAGGGCATCACCTTTTCCCACTTTGCACTTCTTTTCTCTTGTTCTGAGAGAGCCTGTTCCATAGAGGCTTGTAGCTTTAACAGTGAAGGATACTCTCCAGTTCTTCTGAGGGGTTCAGCACGGCTCGGTGTTGCTCCCAGTGGCTTTACATAACCCACACAGATGTAAAGAATGAGATGCAGAGGCTGTCATTGGAAACACAATGACTCCTGTGAAGTGGGCCTCAGCTATGCCATCACTTCCTATTACTACATGCCTTAAACAGCTACAGATCTGCACAGAGCCTAACGCATTATGGGAATTTACAATGTCAAATGAGTGCCAGAGCTGTGAGCTTTCCATTTATTATCATTATATGTTTAGGCATGCAGGGGCAGGTTGCATTTGTGTGTTCTCAGTATTTAAAGTGACAGGAAGAGATTTGTTATTAGGTAGCATGGCAACAGTAACGTAAGGAATGCTGTTATGCAATTGTAAGTACCGTTTGATATTTCCACCGTGCTTTTTGAAACTGTTTCAGTGCTCTTAAAACTATTCTCCCAGATGGTCTGTTTAACATTCAAGTTGCATAATCGGTTGTTGTACACATTCCTTTTGCGTCGAAACCGGGTAGCGTGAAGCTTCTCCAAGGATAGACTAAACAAATGTCCTTCGTGCTCCTGTGATGTGCTTTTATTTGCCACCTGTGTGCTCATTTCTCAGAAGCAATGAAGCGAACATATGCACGTTTGTATTTTCCTAAGGAGGATTTTGATGTATTCTACAGGGAGTATTGTAAGATACTGTTGTTGTTTTTTTTAAAGCATGAACTTTTTAAAGTATTACTTTAATAGTGTAGTGTGAGGGAAGCTGCTGTAGTTAGGAAGGATACTCATAATTAAAAGTAATTCAGTAAAGCTGCCCTCTTGAAAGTAGTTTGCAAATAATAGAGATAATGAGGCAGTATCTTCATTCATGTTTAGCTTTCAGATGTTGCCAAATCTGACGAGTGTTTATCTGGCACAAAACAACTATAACTATAAAACTATTTACAAATTATACAAATTTTAAAATGAATCTATCAATCCAAAGCTATGCACTTACTTATTTAGCAAATTTTAAAAAATGAGGAGCACCTTCTGATCAATGACAGACATTAACTTTCCATAATGTCCATATTGCACCTATCAAAATGTTTTCCAGGGGTATTTTATTTTATTTGTTTTTGTTTTTATTTTATTTATTTATTTGATTTTGGATTTATTTCTTTACTTAGTTTCCCTTTGTATGGGTATTTTTCTATTCTTTAAATGTTTGTCATCTTTTATGAAAAATATTACAATGACAAATAAAAAAAATAAGACAATAAATTCAAATTGCTAATTCAATCACTATTTGTGTGAACTTCCAATTGAGTTTTAATGTTCGCATGGCCAAATATTTTGGCGTTCACAGGGCTGCACACTGTAGCAGTCTCGTGCCAACACGATAATGAATGTTGATCAATGGTGAATCATTTATTTTAAAATAAAAAAACCTCACGCTGATTCAACTGAATCAAGCTTATCTACAATAAGTGGGCGAGTTATACATATAGTCATGACATCCTTTCATCCAAACATACGAGAGTCAATGTTTGCATGGACGTGTTCACTGGAGAGTCTCATTTGGAGTCCCCAGGGCTCTGGTCCTGTGGTCTATAATCTTTTCTTGATCCACCATGTCTTTTAGACGTTAAGCCCATAAAACCTGCAACCCACCTCTGTTGTATATTAAATATAAATATAAATATAAAATAAAATATGTTCAAATTTGACAGCACCTTGGCTTTCATTGTGGAAGCACAAATGACTTGTTGTTGGAAAAGTTCAACTTCTAATTATAAAATGATAAATAAAAGCCATAAAAAGCATTTATACGTTATTTTGTTCATGTCTATAGCGCTGCTCACAGTTCAGTCTCACTGGTTCAAAATCCTGCTCCACTAAGCTATGCATTAAAAATCAAATGCATTCTGAATGGATGTAATCGTGTCAACATAATCCATAAACCTCATTGATTATGGTCCTGTTGAACATATTATGTCATTTTTAGTAACCAAGCATGGTCAATGTGAAGTCGATTCGTTCTTTAAGGTAACCGTTCTTTAAACTGTGTTTAAATGCGGCTCATATGTTGTGGCTTTAGGCCCAGCAGGGGTAGAGCAGTGGAGGCAGAGCTTTCTGGCATGTCTGGCTCAGACACAAGCAGATTTACTGCAAATGAGATCATCTATCAGCAGGGGAGAGGAAGGATGTGGACAAGGGCATGGAGGACATGAGTGAGGGAGCGGCCGGAGCAGAGACCTCTGCCCAAGAAAGGACACATTCTTTCAACCTCTGTCTCTTTTTCTACCTCTTTTCAAGAATTATGAGATGGAACTGACCTGTGGTACTTCATAGTGGAGGGAGCTGCATTCAGAGATGCATGCACTTTTACAGTGAACTGAAGCACTGTTTTTTTAAAGTTTTTATTTTGTGTCGGCTGCAGCACCTGCCCCCCGCGGGCATTTGTCGTGCCCTGTGTGTCTTAGACCTGTGCTTATGCAACTAAAAAACGAAGATGCATTATGCAAATGTCGGCGTTGAATATGTCGTGCTTCCCATCAGAGATAACCCAAGTAACACGCTATATTAAAGGCACAGCTAAATGTGACATTTATTATAATGGATTTATGTGAAGATTGTTTTTGGTTCATTTAAATGAAAAGTTATTTTTTTCAATGTTTTGTAAAAGTTTAGGCCTATTAAATGTTTAAAATGATGGCACAAATTTTACTATAATTTTGAATGGCTATATGTACTTATTTGATCAGAATCAGAATCAGAATGAGCTTTATTGCCAGGTATGTTTATCGATGATTTGTTTAGTGACAGAACTCCACAGTTATCCTGAGAACAGGCATCAGTATACAGGTACAAGTGATACTGACTTTAATTCATAGTAAGTAAAACTTGTTATTAATCAAATATTTAAAATATACTTTATGTGTTTCTACGTTATTTTGAGGAGTAATGTGAAAAATATTTATTTTATTACAAACTTTAATTTTCAGTGCAATTAATTGTGATTAATTCAATAAAAATGTGTTTACTTTTTTATTTTGTAATTTTTGAATCAACTGACAGCATAATACTCTCTATATATATATAATACTCAGGGACATTTAGTCATGATTAGCAGAGAACTTTTTATCCAAGCGACTTACATAGGAGGAAGAAAATGAAGTCAATCAAGAAACGGAGACATCGTAGACATAGCGCTGTGACAAGTCTCAGTTAGTCTAGTAAAGTACACATAGCTAGGTTTTCTTTTTGTTTTTTTTAATAGCATAGAATAGAATAGAATAGAATAGGTAAGTTCTAGTATTAGTTCGTCAGGTGCTGGCAAAAAAGATGTGTCTTTGGACATTTTTTGAAAATGGCCAAAGAATCAACTGTTCGAATTGAGATCGGGAGGTCATTCCACCATCCAGGCACAGTCCAGGAAAAGGTCAGTGAAAGTGATTTTGTGCCTCTCTGAGATGGCACAATAATACATCGTTCACCTGCAGAACGCAAGCTTCTAGAGGGCGCAGAGTTTGAAATTAGCGAGTTTGGTAATATGTTTGCATTGGGCAAAAAGTGCATTACAATAGTCCAGTCTGGAGAGAACAAGAGCTTGGACAAAGAGTTGTGCAGCTTGCTCTGATAGGAAGGGTCTAATCTTCCTATTGTTGTATAAGTCAAATCTGCAGGACCGGGCCGTTGTAGCAATGGGGTCTGTGAAGCTTAACTGATCATCCATCACAACTCCAAGGTTCCTGCTGTCCTGGAAGGAGTTATGATTGACAAACATAGCTGTATAGAGAAGTTGTGTTGAAGTGCTGGGTTGGCTGAGACCACGAGCCATTCTGTCTTAGCAAGGTTGAGTTGAATGTCTCTCAGACAGGCTGCAATGCGAACATCTACCGTCGGATCATCTGTTTGGAATGAGAAGTAGAGTTGAGTGTCATCAACATTGCAGTGATAAGAAAGCCATGCGTCTGAATGACAGATCCTAATGATGACATATAGATGAGAAGAGAAGTGGTCCAAGCACTGAGCCTTGAGGAACTCCAGTAGCAAGAAGTTGCGACTTGGAAACCTCACCTCCTCCAAGACATCCTGAAGGACCTACATGAGAGGTAAGACTTGAACCACTGGAGTGCGGTTCCTGACATGCCCATCTTCATGAGGGTGGACAGAACGTTGACTGGGTGGTTGAGCACGACGAGTTGCAAGCTGCTCTTGCACTCCATAGCGCTTCAGTGACTGACAGCAAGGCGGTTTCAGTTGAATGGCCACTTTTGAATCCAGACTGGTTGTTGTCCAGCAGGTTGTTCTGTGAAGGAACATAAAGAGTTTGGTTAACACACTCTCTCACGGGTCTTGCAATGAATGACGAAGGGATGGCGGTCTGAGTGGTTCTAAATTCTGGATTTAGAGAGGTTTCTTAAGCAGTGGGGTTCCGAGCCTGCTTAAATGCTGGTGGAATGTACCATTGTGAAGAGATTGTTGATAATGGTGGTAAGCGCATTATTACTTAAAGAAGAATGGGCCTGTAATTATGTGGTGAGGCTAGAGCAGTGTACGGTATAAGGGGAATTGGAAAGGTTAAGTTTGGAAACGTCCGTCTCCGAGAGTGGAGAGAGGAGGAGGAGGAGAGAGAGTGTGTATTTGTCGTAATGAAGTTCTCATCGGTTTGTAGTGTGGAGAATTGGTCATTGATGTTTCTTGTTTTATTTATGAAGAATTTTGCAAAGTCATCAGCAGTATGAGTTGATGAAGGAGGGGGTGGAGGAGGACAAAGTAGAGAAGAAGAGGTTTTGAAAACAATGCGTGAGTCAGAACAGTTGTTAATTTTGTTGTGGTAGTATGTTATTTTAGCAGTGGATGCCTTTAGCAGAGAAGGAAGAGCGGAGTGACTGATACACATTAAGGTCAGTAGAATTTTTTGATTTGTGCCACTTCCTCTCTGCAGCCCTGAGTCTAGAGCGATGTTCACGGAGAACATGCTGGTACGTGCTGGTCTGGATGAAAGGGGGCAAAAGTTATCTAAGCAAGATGTTAGAGTGGAGCAGAGAGTGTCAGTAGCACTGTTTGTGTCCAGTACTGAAAACTGAGAGGGTGAAGGAAGTGAAGATGAAACCATAGAAGGGGGCATGGCATAGGGAGAGAAGTGTCATAGGTTACACCGATGTGAGCCTGCAGAGGCGTGGGTCGGTGGCTATGTGGCAGGAGTTAGTGGTGAAGGTTAGTAAGGTATGAGAAGTGGTCTGATGTGTGTAAATGGAGTAACTAGTGTTGTCAGTGGAGCCAATAAGCGTGTGTAGATGAGTTCCATGTGTTTCCAATGTTTGTGAGTACAGCCGTAGTAACACTCGTTGAGCTCATGAGGTGATAGCAGAGTGTTGAAGTCAGCAGCCTGGGGTTTTTCTAGGTTGATGCTTATAGTCAACGACAGACCGTCCTCAGTGAAGTTAGAGTGTAACACATCCAACTCCTCCAAGAAGTTACCCAGTTGACCTGGGGGACGATAAACAACTACAAAGTGGATTTTAACAGGGTGGGTAATAGTAATTGCATGTGATTCAAATGAACTGTTGCCTGTAATAGATGGAAGAAGATCAAATTTCCATTCATTTGAGATAAGTAAACCAGTACCTCCACCCCTCCCAATCGTGTGAGGGGTGTGGGAAAAAGTGAAATTAGTGGAGAGGGCTGCAAGTGTGGCAGTGTCCTAGGGTTTGATCCAAGTCTCAGTTAGGGTCATGAGGTTGAGACCAGAATGAGTAGCAATAGAAGAAATGAATTCAGCTTTGTTTACTTTGCTTTTTTTATTAAATGAGAAAATATATGAGAAAATAAAACAGTATATGTAATGAGCTAACTGCTGTGCAACATCTCTGACAAAGCCTGAAAAAAAATTAGATCTTCATTATCACTAAGTGGGGAAAAACTTTAAGCACTTTGCCTGTAATGAACTTCTGTTATGTTGTAATGTCACATCTTCTCTGGATTCTGTGGGCTGTACTTTAATTCTCATTTCTATGCAACTGTGCAGTCAATAAAATCATCCTGAAATGACTTGTGTTTTTCTACTAGGCACCAAATGAGAAGATCTTTGAAGTTGATGACGATCTCGTTCACAAAACCCCTCCACATTCTTCACAGGAAAACGAGGTGTGAGGCTTTATCTGCAATGCTCTCACACATACCTAATGATTATAACTCTACACACTGGTCCTGTTTCTGCAGCTGAGTGAAAAGTACAAGACGGCACATGGCACAGGGGCAAACGAACGAGTTAATTAAAGTCAACCGATTCACTGTGCAAACAGATGCAGGTTCTATGTGGAATGTCGCATTCGGAGAATTGTGCCCATCTCTAGCCGGTCAAATGAAGTTCAAAGGGGCATTCTAGAGTCCTTGCACTCATTTTAGCATTCCTTGCCTATTTTGCGTTTATGAGTTGCTGTTTAAAAATGTGAACGTTTGAAGAGCTAGACAATAAGGATGGCCAAAAAAGAGTTTTGGACCATCAGGCCAGTGCTATGTTGTCAGTACAAATGAGTTGATGATCATTTACATGCGTTTATATGCACAGAACATTAGAAGATTATGAATCTTAAAAATTTGAAAATAGTTAATACTTTTGCTGATTAAATATGTCACCAAGGTAAAATTATATAGCAAAAGTGTATATATGATTTGATGGCTGTCATGAAGTTATATAAGTAGTATTTAATTAACAAATAATTCTATCAGCAGAATGTATTAAATTGATCAGAAAACCTTTGTAAGGTTAAAAAAAACAAAACCTGTTTTTAATCACTTTCCGTGTGCCAAAAAACCCTGACAAAAATGATCACAATTTCCACATGTTAAGCAGCAACATTGATACTAATAAAATGTTTCTTGAGTGCCAAATATTAGAATGATTTCTGAAGGATCATGTGGCACTGAAGACTGGAGTAATGATGCTGAAAATTCTGTGTTGCCATCAGGAGAATTACTTCGATTTTACAGTGTATTGCAATGTCTTTTTTTTTTTTTTGTGGTGGACCAGTGAAAATATTGGCTAGGCCACAAAGCGGCATTATAATCCTTATGTTGAGCTCTGTTTATGGATATTTCCAAGACCTTCTAATGAAATGATGTTCTTTGGTTCATTCTTATTGTTTTATCCTCCCATAGAAATTGCCACCAAAGTGGCCCCGGTCGTGGAAGAGAGAGGACATGGTTCTTCGAAAACACTTATGCCGCACAAGGTTAGGATTCCTACTGTGCACTAATTATTGTTTATGTCTGCATCAATATGCTGTTGCAGTTTAGCTCCAGCTGTAGTGAAGCATTGCCAAATCACTGGATTGCCTACTGCATATACTATGAATATGTATGTTTGCATAAAATATGATTATGCTTTTTAGATCTGTTTGGCTTTGCAAATATTAAAACGGCATACATACCGTGTTTCTTGTATCACCCAAAAAATGGAAAATCTCTTATTGTTTACTCGCCCTCATGTCGTTCCAAACCTGTATGATTTTATTTTTTCTGCAGATCACAAAACAAGCTTGTTGGAAGAATGTTGGTAACCAAACAGTTTTGCTTATCCATTTTCCACTGTATGGACAAAAGGCACTGAGACCATTCAAGATATCTTTTTTTTTTTATGTTTCACAGAATAAAGAAAGTCATAGATTTAGATTTAGAATAACATCACAGAACTTTCATATTAGGCTGTTATGCCGGGGCTAGTTGTCACACCTCTATTGCATTGATCAGTTAATCAAATCATTATGATGGAAGAGTTTAACTGACTTACTGACATTTTAGTATAATGTTTTCAGGCGGTGGCCCCTGTAACCATATGTAACCAGTAATTTAAATGATAAACTGTGTGTTCTTGCAACAAGACCTATTATTATCTGTTCTCCACCCCACTCTCGCCGCCTGCGTCTTGCCCAGCGGCTATGGTTTCAACCTGGCAGGCATCACCGATGGCATTTTGTTTGTGAGGGAATTTCACACAGTCTCACGACAGGCAAGAACACTGTGTGTGTCCCTCTCTCACCCTCTTCCTCTCTTTCTTTCTGCGCATCCCAAAATGGTTGACATTTATGACAGACACGACCGTAGCCAAGCGTGCTCAAATATTCATACTCATTCTCATGAAGACTGGCATTTTTTAAATGGAAAAATGCAATTGTTGTGGTTACGAGAGGATAATGTCTCCGTTCTTGTGCCTATCAAGAGCTTTTGTTCAGTATTGCTTCAGTTATTTTGTTAACTTTACTTTTGGCCTTGATGAAATATGTAGCTGATGTACCCACAAAGATTTTTCAATTGGCTTTTGTACTATTATTGCAGAAAATGAGCTCTGTGACAAACAAAAGTTTATGATTCTTACATGTTTTGTTCATCATAATCTTCACAATTGAACTATTGTTTGTGACCCTTGATGCTAATACATCAGTAGAACTAAAATGCTCGTCAACGTATAAGCAAACTACACCATGGTTGCATGACTTTAATGTTGTCACGGAAACACCTGCCTCACCAGCCGAATCAGCCTCCTACACCCGCTCACAATCACCTGATTACTGATCACGGACACCTGCACCCACTTACCACACCACTCAAATACTCACTCACCTCATTCACTCATCAGCTGGTCTCAAGGTTGCAAGCTAATCTGTCCTGGTTCCTCGTCTTCAAGTCTGCCTGTTCCCCTCGGAATCCTCAGTTCCCGGCCGAAGATAAGACTGTGTTTTGCTTCCCTTAATGGCTATGTTGAACTCTTTTTGGTTGGAAGCCTCTCTGAAGTTCCTGTGAATAAACTCTCTGCTTAACGTTATCCTGCCTGTCTGCCTCTTTGTCCCGGTTGTGACAAGTGTCACCAAGCTTTTCAGTCTTTTTAAAAATACATTTTCCCTTTTTCTTAGAATAGTTTGTAAGAGCATTATTATAATAAATCATGAGGAAATGCATGCACGATGACTAGGGCATTCTTCTCAGGAGAAATATCTAGAGACATGTCCATTGGCTCTCCATTTAATCTCATTACAACCAACATATGAGATATTAAAGACATCTCATTAGTGATTTTTGCTAAACACAAAATGAAAAATTTTTACTTCCATAGTTTTTTTTTTCAACTGTTTGGTTACCCACATTCTTCAAAACTTTTTCTTTTGTGTTCAACAGAAGAAAAAAACTCATACAGGTTTGGCGCAACCTGAGGGTGAGTAAATGATGACAGCATTTGCATTCTCATATTATGACTAGTTTACCAAATTAATATTAAAATTAATGTTACAAATACTCAGTGATAGTGGTCTCTCAAGAGCCAATTATGTGCTCTTATTTGTTGCATTCTAAATATATATATATATTTTTAATGTCTCTACAGGCAGCACGTTCTTGCAGTGAAGCAGGGTCGTAGCTACTTTCACCTCCTTCAGAAGGAGGAGCAGCGGAGAGAAAGACAGAGGAGGGAGGAACTGAGACGCACCAAACTATGGCCTCCCACTCTCTCTGATTCAGATGAGGACAGATACTGAGAGGTGCTGAGATGACAAAATTATCCAGCTTTATTTTTGCAAATATAATGCATATATGCAGGGTGAATTTGTGGGCTTCAGGAATGTGGAAAAAATGGGTTTCAAAATTAAATTTACGCATTTGGCGGACACTTTTATATAAAGCAATTTACATTGCATTCAAGGTATATACTGTATATTTATATATTATCAGTCCTTGCTCTGTCAAAATCATTGATTAAATCTCTGGGCATCACGTACTTGAAACTTATACTTTTTAAATTAAATTTGATCTGGCATTGTTATAATTTCTTCACAACAATGAAATAAATACAAATAGGAAAATGTGCAGCTTCTTTCCGTTTTTGATGAATAACAAAAACGAATTTACATGAATTCACCCTAATTACCACTCTAATTGCCAACAGCAACTGCCATAGATATCAGTTGAAGTTTTGTTTTAACCGTGATAACATGCATTTACCAGGATTTCTGCAGATATTAAAAAAAAGTCTTAAAAAGGTCTTCATTTTTCATTCCACACATTAAGGCCTTAAAAATCATTTATAAACTCATAGCATTAAATGCTGCATGCACTGGGGAAAATGAATATCTTCCTCATTCCTCGTCTTATTTTTCAATACAAATATCTATACATTCTTGAATCAAATGCATTTACTTAAGATGCAAAATTGAGATACAGTAGTTGAAGTCTTGTTTTCTGGTCAATTAAAAATTAAGTGAGTTTATATTTAAAACAAGAACAAATACCTGTCAGCAGTGGTGGAAAGAGTACTGTAAAAGTACCATTACCTTCCAAAAAATGTAGTGTGATTAGAGTAAAAGTACTTGTCCAAAAAACTACTTGAGTAAGAGTTAAAGAGTAGCCTATTTAAAAGTACTCATGAGTATTGAGTACTGAGCTGTGGATTCTACCCCCTCATAATAAACGCTGTACACCGCAATTTATAGATTTTAAAAACGTTGTACATTCTGTAATTCACATTATCTTGTTTGTCATAAAGAATGAAGAGTATCTATCATCCAGCAGTTTTAATTTTGACTGCCAACTCTTTAAAATACATTAAAAAAGCACGGAAACAGTATTCAGTTGAAGAAAAGATGAAAGTTATTCTCAGTACAATCATCCCCATTTAAATCATAAAGTTTGAAAAAAAAATAGATTTAAAATCATGTGTAAGGCCACTTAGACAGCATGCTGTTGTTGCACATAAATATTAAAGGGGTCATATGATGCGATTTAAATTTTTTCTTTCTCTTTGGAGTGTTACAAGCTCTTGTTGCATAAAGAAGATCTGTAAAGTTGCAAAAACTAAAGTCTCAAATACAAAGAGATTTATTCTTTATAAAAGTTAAGAGTCAACCACACCTACCTAAAACGGCTCGTTCTAACACGCCCCACATGTCTACATCACTATGTGGGAAGATTTGCATAACGTCGCCCAAATGTTCACGCTGTAGTATTGTTGCCGCCGCCGCCATGTCGTGAAGGTGCTGATTCGTTGTGAAAGCGAAACTACTTTGTTTGGTCTTCCAAAAGAGGACGATATCTGCTTCGTCATGCCTGGAGCTGATCCGTGCTGGTCGCTGAGGAAATACTACAACTTTGCGCTGTGGATCGCCGGATCGGCTTTCACCGTGGACGAAGCGGAGTCCAGCCTGGGGTCGGTCACATGTGGTTGCCGCAAGCCGTTCTCAAGCCCGCCGTGATGCTGAACTATGAGTTTCTAATGGTGTGATCAGTAGCTACAGTAAATGTATTTCCATGTTCTCGTGGAAGGGAGCAGAGTGCCTCCTAAACATTATTGACGTGTTTGACTTGAATACATCTACCATTTTCCATTCACACCAAACACGGCTGATTTGTCAGGTGGTGTGATATTGTGGCAACATCCTCTATAGATTGGAAACCCAACAGGAGGAAAATGTTTACCCCCATCCACAGATCACTGATCTCAACACCTCCTCACCTTCTACCAGTCTCAGACCACTCAGCCCTTTCCTGTGCTCTGCTTTGCTGTTTACAGAAATCCATATTTTGATTTAGCTTTTTTTTTCATGATTATTGTGAAATTTTAGATGACTGTTTCTCTAGATGTTATATAAGAACAAACCAAACTGTTAGCAGTCACTGTATTCTTCCTGGTGGTTCCTGGTCAGAATATGTACCAGATTTCTGCCATAATTCAACGATCTGTACATGTGGTTAAAGAATTCCTGATAACTTCTGAGTGTCACATTTTCACACGGATGGTTGGGATACTGACAAATCACATCACGTTTTTTTCCTGACATTAACATTTAGTTCACACAGACATATAAATGCATTAAACCAAATGGAAAAACAAGAAAATAATGCCTTTCTCTGCTGGAATGAGCCACAGCAATCTGTGCGAGTTTTCACCATGAGGGTCTCAGCTTCCAGAAAAACAAAATTCGTTCAACCGTCAGTCTCTCCCAGCAGGATAGAGCGATTACCCTCTGACTAGAAGGATCTAATGCAGCAAAATGAAAAGAAAAAATAAACATGGCTCATTTACAGTGTCTCTTGATGGAATGTAACGTCATGCTGGAATCAAAGTACATCTTCGATGCACCATTACTCCTTTGATAACCTATTTGCATTTTCTGCCAGCACTTGAAAAACATTTTTGGTTTTGATGGGGATTATACTGTAGTTACCTCTGGTGGCCTGTAGGAGAGGTGTAGGCTAATAGGTTTGATCTTTTGTTATCTAATGCACTTGCTTTGATATATTATTTAAATGTATTTACAAGTGCACAGATACATTTTGGAGGGCACTGTACTACCTGCATTGCATATGGAAGTATTTCTCAGGCAGGTTATTTTGAAATGAATACACTACCGTTAAAAAGTTAGGGGTAAGTATTTTTTTAAGGAGGAAAGTATTGCATTAAATGTGCATTAGTATGCATTAAATTGCTCAAAATGACAGTAAATACATTTATACTGCTAAATGATATTTATAAACAAAAAATGTCAAATAAATACTGTTCTGAACTTTCTATTCATTATGGAATCCAAATAAATCAAGCTTTCCACAAAAACATTCAAATCATTTCTGAAGGATCATGCGACACTGAAGACTAGAGTATTGAAGAAAATTCAGCAGCATTTTAATTTGTATAATATTACTGTTTCTACTGTATTTTATTGTAGATTTTACTGCAGCCTTAGGGAGCATTAGAGACTTCTTTCAGAAGCATTACTAATCTTAATCACCTCAAACTTTTGAATGGTAGTTTTTTTAAAGCTCCTTTAAAAAGTTTTACAAGTTAAAACATGACTAGATCTTTTAAATATATTCAAAATAAATTTAAAAAATATATTCCTTCTAAATGGGGCAAGTTGTCTCAGAAGAAAACTTTTGAGAAATAATAATTTTTGCTGAAATAGTTATAAAATAATGACATTAAAAGACATCTTACACCACATACTGTATATATGTTGTCATCTCAGGTAGCTTGGTATCTGTTCTCCCGCTTATTCCCTGCCAACAGCTTGTAAAATTACCGTTTGGGGTCTTCTGAATGAAGATCTTATTATTTACAGCTTTCCTAAGTGTCTGGTCGCCTCCGCTTGAATGTGGCATTTATAGGAATCCTGTTCCGTCACCTTTGTGTCTTTTGAGCTGGATATTTAACCCGCGTATCACATCGTGGCTAACTAACCTGTATATGTTGGCGTATGTCCCGAGAACTTGTTGCCTTCCACATGAGTAAGGGGCGATGTCTTTGATTGAAGGCCTGATTAAACATCTTAACCTTGATGTTTGAACAGAAAGCAGAGAGCAAAGCAATGACTCTACTTCATGCTGAAAAGAAAGTGAGAGGAATTAATTTAGACCGGAGATGGCTTGAGACTGTTAGCTTGGAACAAATGGCCAAAGCACCGTCAGGGTACTAAATTCTCTCTCTCTCTCTCTCTCTTTCTCACTCTGTTCCTTTTTTCCATTAGAGTTTTCTTTCATCTTTAAGCAGGAGATTAAACACTGAATCTATTAACATCGGATTTGATTCTCACAGTTTTTACAGACAATGTCCCCAAAGTGTGACTATAGTTGTGTTCACACACAGGAGACACAAATAAAGTAAGAGAAAACTCTGTCGAAATGGTAAAAAAGTCCTCACAAAAGCATCGGACTCTGACGGAGGCACATCTTTTTTTATATATCATTGCCTATCTATATAGGTGCGGTGATATATGTATACATCTGTGTTGTATCATAGTACTATATATAGAGGGGGGGGGGCGGGGGCTAGGACATAATGAACATGAAAGATTGCTAGACAGCGTCTCAATAGCAAAGTTCTGCTGCTGTTTTGCTGTCAAGAGGGCTTTCAAGCTGAACAAAGCTTGTGATTCTGTATCTGATCTAATTCGTACATCGTGGGATTTTTTTTTAAATTAGGAAAAGAAAGCTGCAGCTCTCTGGGATAGCAGTTTTAGGCCTTCTTTTGTACATCGCTGTCAACAAGCAATTACACAGGAATTCAATGCTGAGCATTGTTGTTGTTGACTCAAGGTTGCGTGTTGCGCCCTGCAGGAAAATTGCATTGGCATATTTGGGGTGTTTTTTTTTGTTTGTTTGTTTGTTTTTTTACTTTGTAATATGATTTGCACGTTGTATATGTTATCTTCTTTTCTTAGTGAGTGTGTATATCGTCAGTTGTGCTGTCTGCATTGGCTGCTGGAGGAACGTTCTGGAAGAGTTGGACCTGTAACGTCTGGTTGGGATGCCAGCTGAGTGAAAAATAAAACATAACAGATATTGTGTCTAGGACAGAGACATTCTTCAAGCTCACCTCCTTGCTCATCATTGCAGACCACTCCAAAGACTGGAGACTTTGAGGTAAAAAAATGGAGCAAAACAGTAATACTGTCAAATACTATCACAATTTAACATAACTGCTTTGCATTTTAATTTATTTTATAATATATTGTATTTCGGTGATGGCAAAGCTGAATTTTCAGAAGCCTCCAGTGTCACGTGATCCCTCAGACATTTTTTTAAATATGCTAATTTGGTGCTGAAGAATGATTTCTTATTATTGTTCTGCTTAATCTCTATCTATCTATCTATCTATCTATCTATCTATCTATCTATCTATCTATCTATCTATCTATCTATCTCTATCTATCTATCCAATCTTCTGGGGGTCTATCATCCATACCATCCATCCACTCCATATCAGATCCAGTATTTCTTTCTCCTATCTATCTATCACTATCTCTCTATCTATCTATCTATCTATCTATCTATCTATCTATCTATCTATCTATCTATCCAATCTTTCTGTCTATCATCCATCCATCCATTCATCCAGTATTTCTTTCTATCTATCTATCTATCTATCTATCTATCTATCTATCTATCTATCTATCTATCTATCTATCTATCTATCTATCTATCTATCTATCTATCATCTATCTATCTATCTTCTATCTATCTCTCTATCTATCCAATCGTTCTGTCTATCAATCCATCATCCATCCTCCCTCAGTCCATCCTCCATTTTTCTATCTATCTATCTATCTATCTTTCTATCTATCTATCTATCTATCTATCTATCTATCTATCTATCTATCTATCTATCTATCTATCTATCCAATCTTTCTGTCTATCATCCATCCATCCATCATCCATCATCCATCCATCCATTCATCCGTAGTTCTTTCTTTCTATCTATCCTATCTATCTATCTATCTATCTATCTATCTAATCTATCTATCTATCTTCTAGCTATCTATCCATCCATCCATCCATCCATCCATCCATCTATCTATCTATCTATCTATCTATCTATCTATCTATCTATCTATCTATCTATCTATCTATCTATCTATCTATCTATCTATCTATCTATCTCTCCATCTTTCGTCTATCCATCCATCCCTCCATCCACCCATCCATCCATCCATCCATCCCATTCATCCAGTATTTCTTTCTATCTATCTATCTATCATCCTATCTATCTATCTATCTATCTATCTATCTATCTATCTATCTACTATCTATCTATCTACATCTATCTTCTGTCTATTTAATCATCTATCTATCTATCCATCTTTCGTCTATCATCCATTCCATCATCAGCCATCCTCGTCCATCTCCCATTCATCCAGTATTTCTCACTCTCTATCTAGCTATCTATCTACTACTTCTATCTATCTATCTATCTATCTATCTATCTATCTATCTTCTATCTATCTATCTATCTATCTGTCTATCTATCCTTCCATCCATCCATCCATTCATCCATCATCCATCATCCATCCATCCTTCATCCAGTATTCTTTCTATCATACTCACTATCTATCTATCTATCTTATCTACTATCTATCTATCTATCTATTTATCTATCTATGTATCTATCTATCTGAGTGATCATCTATTATCTATCCATCCATCCATCCTACCATCCATCCATCTTCCGTCTTTCTGTCTTTCATCTATCTATCTATCTATCTATCTATCTATTATCTATCATCTATCTATCTATCCATCCATCCATCCGTCTTTCTATCTATCTATCTATCTATCCATTATCTATCTATCTATCTATCCATTCAATATTTCTGTCTATCATCCATCATCCATCTATCAATCCATCCCTCCATCCATCCAGCCAATCTTTCTGTCTTTCATCCACCTCCTCCTTCATCCAGTATTGCTCTATCTATCTATCTATCTATTCTATCTATCTATCTATCTCTCTATCTATCTACTATCTATCTATCTGTCTATCCATAACCATCCGTTCGTTCTGTCTTTCAGCCATCTATCTATCTACTATCTATCTCTCTATCTTCTTCTATCTATCTATCCATTCAATATTTCTGTCTATCATCCATCATCATCTATCCATCCATCCATCCATCCATCCATCCCTTTCTGTCTTCCATCCTCATCCATACCATTCCATCCATCCAGTATTTCTATCTATCTATCTATCCATCCAATCTTTCTGTCCTATCATCCCTCAATCCTCATCCATCCATCCACACCATCCATCTTTCTGTCTTTTCATCCATCATCCATTCCTCCAATCTTTCCGTCGTTCATCCATCATCCATCCATCCATCCATCCATCTTTCTGTATTTCATCCATCCTCCCTCCATCCATTCATCCATCATCTATCCATCCATCCATCAACTGATCCATCCATCCATCCATCTTTTCTTGTCTTTCATCCATCCTCACAATCTTTCTATCTTTCTGTCTATCTATCTATCCATCTATCTATCTATCTATCTATCTATCTATCCAATCTTTCTGTCTATCATCCATCCATCCATTCCAATCCTTTGTCTATTCTCCATCCATCCATCCATCCATCCATCCATCCATCCATCCATCCATCCATCCATCCATCTATCTATCCATCTATCCATCTATCTATGTCTATCTGTCTGTCTATCTATCTATCTATCTATCTATCATCTATCTATCTATCTATCCAATCTTTCTGTCTATCATCTATCCATCCATCTATCTATCTATCTATCTATCTGGAAAATGTGAAACATTTTGAGGTTCCTTTGATGAATAGGTTCAAAAGAACTGCTTTTATTTGAAATAGAAGTCTTTTGTAACATTATAAATTGGAGTTTGGACTTGGATCTGTGCCTTGAGGGGTCTAGCATTGGTCTAGGATCTGGTCTTGAGTTGAAACAAGAGGAGACTTCTTCTAAGTCTCTCTTGCTCGCTTTAAGGTCAATTGTGAAGCACAACAGTTCCTATAATTCTGATTCCAAAATTAAGTGATTAACTTTGTATTATGTATAGCTTGTTACAAGTGCACACTAATCCTCATTACATTCCAGTAGCAGCTGGATTAACTAAAACCTTCACACACAAGGCAAATAAACCTTAGTCAAAATGAAGCAAATTGTGCTTAAAAAAAATTCAACAAATTTAAACATGCTCTGCCTTAATTAAACAGGCTATTTCAGCTGATTTTGACAATTCAGTGCAGAATAATAAACTATGACCCAACAGTCTTAACAATGAACATGTTTAGATAACATCCTTTTCACATGTCCTGACAAGCAGCTGATGTGCTTTGCATGTAAAAACAGCTTGTGGACACAAAATGTTTTGGTCTGTAGGTGAGGATGAAATCAATTTTAATCGCCATAAAATATCAAAAAGCATAGTGTGATTATTTTGGGGTTCAGATGCAGTTGTTCTGTTCAGTCGATCTGCTTTTAGTGGGTCGGTTTGTCATTTAGCAGCCACATTTTATCCACAGCATCTTCCAGAATCCTTTCTGCATTGACCATCCCCATTGGAATAACCTAAAGTTAACTGCTTTGCTCAAGGGCACAACTGTGTTCTAGTACTTGAACTGGCTGTTCCAGAGTTTGAACCTGTAATCTTAAAATTACTAGCCCGGAGCATTCCTTACTAGGCCACCAGTGGTTTCAGAGGATTTTTGTGTGTTGAGACGTTCCCATATACATTACAGACCATGTCGCTTAGGATCTACAGCACTGCAGAATCTGTTTTTGTTGGTCAGTGGTCTTCAAGAGCATAATTTAACTATTTATTTGCCTTTTTAAAGTTAAAACAGACATTTAGAAACAGATGCATTGCAATGCGATGATCAAAAGTGACAGCAAATACATTTATAATGCTACAAAAGATTTCAAATTCAGATAAATGCTGTTTTTTTAATGCTCTGATTTCTGATTTTACATAAAAATATGAAGCAGTGCAATTGTTTTCAACATAGATATTAATCAGAAATGTTTTTTTGAGACGCAAATCAGCATATTAGAATGATTTCTGAAGATCATGTGGCACTAAAGACTGGAGTAATGATGCTGAAAATACAGCTTTGATCACAAGAATAAATTGCATTATACAATATACTGTATTCAAATAGAAAACAGTTATTTAAATAGTAAATAATCATTCACATTATTAAGTGTTTTTGGTAACACTTTACTTAAAGCCTTTATGTATAATGCATTATAAAGGGCTATTAAACGGTATGATGCATTGCAATTATTCATAATATGCGTTGTACATTACATATTGTAACATCTTGTAACATCTGTAATGTTACATCTTGTAACATTAAATCAATAATCATAACCAATAAATGCATATTTGATCAAATCGGTGAGCATAAGAGACTTCTTTCAAAAATATTTATAAAAAACCTTACCAACCCCAAACTTTTGGACGATAGTATGGGATTTTGTTCAGAGTAGTGCACAGAAGTGCATTATTAGCACTCTTTTTCTGTATTTTAGGAAGGTGTAACCTCTTTCACAAGTGCCTGCTGGTTCAGTTTAGTTGGTTTCATGCGCATGTAGTGATTGCGAACACATCTTTTCATGCATAAAATTGAGTTTACCTAAAAATGTAACATGAAATGTGCATCTTTGTTAAACACAGATTAAAGCTGAATGTTTGTGTGGAAGGTCTCTGTATAACATAGCCTATTGTAGTGTGTCTACTGACTGACCCACACTAATACAGGCAACCAGACTGTGTTCCCTCAAGTCATGACCTAATTAGATTTGTACCATTTTTTAACCTTTATATTTTAGGATATAAAACTTGTGACCTAATCCGATATTTTATAAGGGTTCACAGATCCATATAGATAGTCTGGCAGCCACAATATACACTGCTATATATGCCATATGCATTAATATCATCAAAAGTGACGGTTAAGACTTTTACAAAATGTCGATTTCTAATAAAGGCTGTTGAGTTATTTGATCATTAGATTTTAAAAATAATAAAATATAAAACAGTTATGTTAAGTTGTAATAATATGTCACAATATTTGTGTTTTACCGTATTTTTGATCAGATAAATGCAATCATGCTGAGCCTGAAATATACTTTGTTCAAAATAAATAAATAAATAAAAATTCTTATAGACCCATTGAATGCTAGTGTACATTAAACTAAACAGCTTCCTTTATACTTTAAGAGAAGTATTTTAGGGTTCAGTTGCTAAGGTGTTTTCTGTGCATGAAAATTCTCCTCCATTTCTCCTCGGCAAACCTATGGTTCGAGGTATTATTCATCTCTGTACAAATACTGCGCCAAAGTTTAATACTTGGGTTCAGGGGTTTGTTTAAATCACTAACAGTGATACTTGCCTTAGCCATCACCACTAATGAGATCCTAGGAACAACAGTGAATTGGAAATAACAAGGATCAGAGTTAATGGAGAAATGATGAAACCGTGGAATTTGGGTGGTGTTAAATAGAGAGAGAAAAAGAGCGAGGAGAGAATTTAATCCTTCATCTCCTGGAGCTACAGGTTGGTGCTAGTGATGGACGGAGAGAGCGAGGCCAAAGCAACTGGAAAAAGAGGGAGAGAGATTGTAAGAAGCGTCTCCCAGAAGAGCCTGGAGGGGCTTCTGCCATCCCAGAATCCAATTTCCAATAAAGTGAAGCTTTATGGGAAAACGGTACAGCACGGCAGAGAGCAGATATTACAAAAAATAATGAAACTTTATCAGCCGCCGTTAAGACCCAAGCCAGGAGGAGATAGAGCTCGAGATGTGCGCACTTGTTTTCCTCCTTCCTTCTATTTCTTTCTGTCCTCTCAAGGTGACATACACAATTTTGATAATATTCCAGAGCATTATGGAGAGATCACGCGAATAATTAATATGTCAAGAAATTTTGTATGTCTCTTTATCTGTCCTTCTCTCTCTGTATCTCTCAGGGACCCAGAACCACGATAAAGAGGCTGAATAAGGAAAAGGCAATAGAGGCCAAGTGGGAGCAGTTTGAGTTTTTTCTCCTCCAAATCGGCTCTTTCACGCTGAAATGTTTGTGTTGCTGTGTCTCCGCTGGAGCTCTGTGAAGCGATGTGTTCTCCTTAAGCACGCCACTGGGTTTAGACAAGAGTGCAACATTAGCTGCTTTCTGGAAGACACAGTAAATAAGCAAAGGGCTAATTACACCGTCTGTAGGAAGAAACTTGTTCAAACACCCATTTTGCACTACAGTTATGTGAGATGGCTTAATGGCGAAACATCTGAGCTGGTAACCGAGTGATCATCGCCACTGTGGCCCTCGATCAAGACACTTTGGGTGTTTGCAATGCAATACAATAGCATGCTGCATGCTAGACACTCAAAAATAGCGCAAAACTAGTGTGTAAAAGAATTCAAACATTCAGTACAGCAGGATTCTGCATTCTTGTCAGATGACCTCATTTTTATCTCTATAAAGAAAAATCAAAGTGCGCACATCCAAAGCATCTTGGCCAGGTGCAAGATCAAAAAATGCATCAAATAATACAAAAAGGATCTGCACACTGTTATTCTCCCTTTATTCAGAAAAAGTTAAAAGTGGCGCATTATTATCTCTGAAATAAAAATAGCTATTTTTAATTTGTGATCTAATTGTAATTGTGTAAATTTGTCCTATCTTGTGGAAGTCCAATTATTAAATGAATGAATTTGGAGATATTACAAATTATTTTTTTTGTAATATGCTTTTTCAAACGTAGCCTTTCAAATATTTCTCCAGGTATAATGTAGGTCACTTTGGATAAATGTATCTGATAAATGACTAATGAGCATGTACAATACAAATATAGAGAGTTCATTTCATTATAGTATATATAGGACAATATATATATATATATATTATAATATATATATATATATATATATTTATATATATATACATACATATATCTTAATGAATCTATTGAAATTCCAGGAATTTTCCCGTTAAATCAAAAGGAAAGGATAAGAAATTAAATATGTATTTTTGGAAAATAGCACACCAACATATATTTATATATATATATATATAAAAATATCTTGTTTTGGGGGTGTGGGTTATATTCAAATGTTATAATTTATGTATTATTTACATTCTAATATATTAATGAATAAAGAGGTCTGTTTTTTTTATTTTTGGGGTGGTTCTGTAGAGGGATTTTTAATTGCCTTAACATAATGTCATAATGAAAAAATTATTAGAATGATCCTGAAATGGCTTCACTTTCTTCAAGAAATTTTTTTATTTTCTCCTTTTTTGGGGTTGAAATATAACCTCAACATGTTTTCGTTAGATTCACTTTTCTTCCTCTCCAACAGATGGACCTCAGAGCTGGAAGACCTCCGCTCTCAGTGTGCTCTCCTCCTCAGTAACGGGGTCATCAGTGGGCAGCTTGTTGTCTTTGGCTCCGGCTCCAGATCACACCTGTGATGAGCCTGTTTACACCAAGAGTATGAGAATCCCATTCTGATCCTTCATCATCACTGGTTAATCTTCAACTTCAATCATGAATCTGTCTGATTTACATGAGCTCTTTAGAGCGCCATGATTTTTAAAAGTGGTTTAGGCATGCAAGAAGATGACACAGTTTAACTATTTAATAATATTTCAGATGGTTTCAAAATGATCTCTAGAACTGCAGTCTATGGTATGCTGTTGATTGCCACTGACAATTTCGACTCGTCCATCAGTTTAGAAGCCTATAATGGAAATCTACACTCTAAAAAATGCTGGGTTAAATATAACCCAGCGCTGGATTAAAAAGGGACAAACTCAGCAGTTGGGTTGTTTTGACCCTGCTATTGGGTTGTTTTGACCCAGCTATTGGGTTGTTTTGACCCAGCTATGGGTGGTTTATACCCAGTATGGGTGTTTTGACCCGGCGGTTGGGTTGTTTTGACCCAGCTGTTGGGTTGTTTTGACCCAGCAGTTGGGTTGTTTCGACCCAGCTGTTGGGTTGTTTCGACCCAGCTGTTGGGTTGTTTCGACCCAGCATGCTACACTCTAAAAAATGCTGGGTTAAAAAGGGACAAACTCAGCAGTTGGGTTGTTTTGACCCTGCTATTGGGTTGTTTTGACCCGCTAGTGGGGTGTTGTGACCTGCGATTGGGTTTGTTTTACCCAGCTATTGGGTTGTGTATACCAGAGGTTGGGTGGGTTTGACCAGCGGTTGGGTTGTTTAGACACAAGCTGTTGGGGTGTTTCGACCAGTTGTTGGGGTGGTTTTACCCAGCACGCTACACCCCTCCCCCCCCTAAAAAATGCTGGGTTAAAAAGGGACAAACCCAGCTATTGGGTTGTTTTGACCCAGCTATTGGGTTGTTTTGACCCAGCTATTGGGTTGTTTTGACCCAGCGGTTGGGTTGTTTTGACCCAGCTATTGGGTTGTTTTGACCCAGCTATTGGGTTGTTGTGACCCAGCAGTTTTTTTGGGTTGTTTGAACCAGATATTGGGATTGTTTCGACAAGCTATGGGTTGTTTTGACCCATCGATTGGGTTGTTTTGACCCCAGCCCTACACTCTAAAAAGTGCTGGGTTAAAAAGGGACAAACCAAGCTATTGCGTTGTGACCTAGCTGTTGGGTTGTTTTGAGCCAACAGTTGGGTTGTTTTGACCCAGCTATTTGTTTGTTTTGACCCAGCGGTTGGGTTGTTTTGACCCAGCTGTTGGGTTGTTTCGACCCAGCTGTTGGGTTGTTTTGACCCAGCACGCTACACTCTAAAAACTGCTGGGTTAAAAAGGGACAAACCCAGCGATTGGGTTGTTTTGACACAGCTGTTGGGTTGTTTTGAGCCAGCTATTGGGTTGTTTTGACCCAGATATTGGGTTGTTTTGACCCAGCTATTGGGTGTTTTGACCCAGAGGTTGGGTTGTTTTGATCCAGCTGTTGGGTTGTTTTGATCCAGCTGTTGGGTTGTTTTGACCCAGCTCTTGGGTTGTTTTGACCCAGCAGTTGGACATTTAAAAATGGGGTTAAAAAGGGACAAACCAGCTGTTGGGTTGTTTTGACCCAGCACGCTACACTCTAAAAAATGCTGGGTTAAAAAGGGACAAACCCAGCTATTGAGTTGTTGAGCAAACAGTGGGTGTTGACCAGTATTGGTTGTTTTGACCCAACCGCTGGGTCAAAACAACCCAATAGCTGGGTTTGTCCCTTTTTAACCCAGCATTTTTTAGAATGTAGAGTGGAAGTGAATCACAAATCAAACGATCAAACTGTTTGGAACAGTGCATTTAATACATTAAACTGTCGTATAGTCTATTTATAATGACTTCATCTTATAAAATGGATCATTCCGGCTTTAAATTCTAATTAGGCTAGTCTATATATTCAATAGACCTATTAGACTCTTCTTTAACATTCAAAGGTTTAGGTAGTATTTTTATTCAGCTCATGAAATAGTGACAGTAAAGACATTTATAATGTTACAAAGGATTTCTATTTACTAAAGAGTCCAGAAGGGAAACAGGTTTCAACATTGAAAATCAAAAATGTTTCTTGAGCACCAAATCAGCAAATTAGAATGATTTCTGAAGATCATGTGACACTGAAGACTGGAGTAATGATGCTGAAAATACAGCTTTGCATCACAGGAATCAATTATATTTCAAAATATATTACAGTAGAAAACAGATGTTTTAAATTGTAATAATATTTCACAATGCAACAATATTTTTGATGAAACGACACATTTATACACATTTTTGCTTTGTTTTTTCACGAACTGAGCGACAAGTCGAGAATATATTCTGTGGCAATTTACAACACAACACAGCTGCTGTGAAACTGATACAGATAAACACTCGTCGATTCACAGCCTGAGTGACTTTCACTGCCGTCTGGTTCTTGATGGGTGGAGCACAAAACATTTCCCATCTCACTGCCAACTCTACTGTTACTTGCCTTGCTCACACAATCACATGTAGCACATTGTCATGGCAACAGTGCATGCCATCATCATCATCATCATCATCATGCACTTCAGCGATCTCCTGTTTGGCTCTCAGGACAAAAAAAGACTCAAATGAGATTTGGATTTGAGGTTTGATAAAGACACTTTCAGGAAAGCTTTTTGGTCAGCATGATGGTTTCTTTTCTATCCCCCGTGAAATCTTATTTTGGAAAAATCTAGCTTGCGAGTGCAAATCTTTCCTCTTTGAAGAATCATTCTCTGGGTTTTAAATGCACGGATGCTCTGTGCTGTTTTCTGCTCCTGTGGCGGCTTGGGCCCACCGTGTGACAGGGGCCTAATGCACACTTATAGGTCTCCTGCATTTTTGCCTGAAGATAATTAGCTGAAATTCTCTAGACCCTGCCGCAGAGCAGATCAGAGAGAAGTTGCGAGTCCTGATGAAAGCTTGGGAGCTTGGCAATGCTTCCTTTGTTTTCGCTCAGTCATTACAGTTTATTTCATTTCCTATAAAATAAATCAAAAGGCCTAATAAAGCCTGTGCCAATTAATCGAGTGAGGGACTAATCCAAACGATTTAAGGCTGAAATCCAAGAGCTGGACTCTGAAGATATCCCTCTTTACTAGAGTTTTATTGTTGCTGGTTTAATTAGGTTTGGGATAAAACCTGCTGCATGTGAATGTATTTGAGAATAATCACTGATGGGAAGAATCAGCGTGAACATTCATTATTTATTATGTAAGTTTATAGACATGATTAATCTCCCAATTTATTAAGTCTATATATTATTACTAGATAATAAATCTGAAAATGACATCCTTATAGTTTGTATTTATGAGGCATGAAGCCAACCAATTTATTCAAGAGTTATGTCTTCCTTTTGCATCTGTCTCCAACAGCATCCCAGTTTATTTTATCTAATGAAAACTTCATTTTTACTCAAGATGCATGTGTTTTGTCTCAGTTAATGAAGTGTTGTATTTGAGGGAGATGGTATTTTCATGGTGATAAATCTGTTTGAATAGTTATTGGATGAATATATGGACTGAATGTTCATTTCTGCTGTCATCTGTTTATGTGGATGTGGTAGTAATCTCTGTGTGTAGGAATATTTGTCGTCCAGCAGAGGGCGCGCTCGGATCATTTAAACATCAACGCTACTTCTAGTTAGAGAAATATGGTGGACATGATCAAATAAAATTATTTAAAAAAAAAGAGAGTTTTGCAGAATATTAAAACGATTCGCGAACAAGAGTGTCTTAAGTTAAAGCATAACTATCAGAACATATGGAACGGAAATGGAACTGGCCTTCTTATGTACTTAATATTGCCTCTACTTGTATTTATAATATAAATTGTGGTTTTATCTGTTGATATCTTTCAGATCTACAGAAGTTCCTTCAAGAAGTGTACCAAAGTGTTCTTAAAACCTGCTGTAATTGTGATAAATAACTCGCATCTGCTTCAGCAGGTAAAAGCAAGGAGGAAAATAATAATAATAATAATTATATTATTATTATTGTTATTATTATAGAAGACTGTACTAACAATGTTCTCACTAACTTTTTAACAGCTAATATTTATAAAATTGTATAATATAATTTTTTTTTTTTGATTGTGTTTGTGTTTGTGTGGTGTGTGTGTGTGTGTGGTGTGTGTGGGTGTGTGTGTGTGGGGTGTGTGTGTGGTGTGTGTATTGACTTTATTTGGAGTACTACTTAAGTACAATGCACATTTCTTAATGTTAAGCCTAAGATGTGTTTTAATGTCACTAATGATGAGGATTTAAATGCAAGATAGTTAAAGTGTACCTGAAGTATACTTGCAATATATTCCACTTTAGCACAATCAAACATACTTCATTATATCTTTAGTTGGACTCCAGCACTACTTCTGCACAATTAAAGTGCATTAAGTACAAAAATTAATTGTTCCAATTGAGCAGACTTTAAGTATACCAGGTTGGTATATTTCAGCGTATTTTGTACATATATAAATGTATTTTGAAATGAATGTATTTCAAATACATTTCAGTCTTTTTTTTTCACTAGGGTAAACACACACAAATGCTACAGTTCATTTGTTCACTGATGTCTGTAGTTTATTTGTATATTATTGGATCGGCATGTGAGAATGTGATGACCCATGGTTGCTGTGATGCATTTATTGTGGGATTTCATGTGACCAATTGTCTCTGTTATGATACAGCGATATGTCAGTCAAAGTCCATCCTGAGAGCGAGACACACAGCCGGAGAGAAGACGGGATCTCAGAGAGTGCAGAGGTGTGTCTGCTGTTCCCAGAATTCCCATGATATGAATTACTAAAGTGACCATTTTAGGCCCATTTGTTAAAGAGCATGGAAACAAGTCTTTTATGCTCACCAAGTCGGCATTTATTTAATCAGAAATACAGTAAAAGTGCCGTACTGTAAAATGTTTTTACAATTTAATTGAACTGGTTTCTATTTTAATATACCTTAAAGTTCCTGTGATGGCAAAGCTGAATGTTCAGCAGGTCTCAGTGTCACATGATCGATCAGAAATCATACTAATATGCTGATTTGGAGCCATATTGGAAATAAATGTCTTTACTGTCACTTTTGATCAATTTAATGCATCCTTGCTGAAGAAAGGTATTCATTTTACTGACCCAAATATTTGAACGGTATGGTAATTTAATACAGAAAAATGCATTACACTGGAAAAAGTTGGAACTAGTTTTACCTGTTAATTTTTTTTCACATTCACATGTCAAGCACTAATACAGCTGTAGGCCTTTTGCATTGACCTTTACTTTACTTTACTCCACCTATCATTGTAAGCTATAGATTACAGACAGTTTGTGGGAAGTAAACAGCATGGATCAGTGTTCAACTGCCTTCCTCCCTCATCTCTTGTCTAAGCTGTTGTGCAAAAGCGTGCAGACAGGGTGTAGTCCCATCTGAAACTGCTCCATAGATTCACTATTCAATCCCCATGTGTGCTTGTCCTCTGATGCATGCTGTACGTCCCTCACATGTGTTCTGCTCATGTAAAGGCAGCTTTGTTGTGTATCGAAAGAAATTACTAATGTATTTATTTGTATTGCTCTCTTGTGTTTTATTAGTTCCCCTACCAGAACCTCTGCCACTGCCCAACTCATCCACAAGAAGGAAATCATGTTGGGTGGGAAGAAGGCATCTTTTGTGGACAAAGCAGAAGAGTTAACACTTAATTTATCTAATGCTCTGGACCGCTGTGCCAAGTCGGGGGTTTTTTTCCAGCACATTGAGGAACAAGGAAAGTTCCCTAACAATACTTCACTCGTACAAAACTCCTTTTTCTCCGATGACTGAATCCTTTCAATAACGCAGTGTAACTGCACGGCCATTGGTTCGTGCAGTGAATAAAAAACAAATCAATGGCTCTGCAGAGGAGCTGCACGAGCCTATGGCTGAGCCCCCGCGTGCCTCACTCTCTCCACATAGAGAGTCTTCACCCGTGCTCTTCTCACACGCGGACCAGCGTCCCTCTGCGGCTGTGAGCGATCTGGTTTCATTTGGTGGGAGCGAGTGTGACACCATGGACGACAGCATGTCTTTGGCGGCTTCAGATGCAGAGGAAATGTTGGGCTCGTATGTCGACCCCGCCCCCTTGCCATCTGCACAACCCAGCACAGCCAGCACGGGCATGGACGCCGAGCTTTTCCGTGTCCTGTCTAAAGCTGTGGAGGAGCTAGGTTTGGTGTGGTCTCCGCCCGGAGAAGCCCACCCGCAGCTACCTGGATGACAATGAGCATCGCCATTCTTCCCAGAGGTCCATGACGAGATCACCAGATCTTGGCACGCTCCCTACTCAGCCCGCCTACGTGCCTCCTCTTCGTCCGTCCTCACGTCGATCAACGGCGCCAAAGAAAAGGGGTACGACAGACTACCTCCCCTGGATGAGTCAGTGGCTGCGCATCTCTGCCCGCCCACGGCCATCAGCTGGAAGGCAAAGGCCGCCCACCCGTCCAAGCCGTGTAGGACGACTTCAGCACTCACTGTAAGGGCCTACTCGTCTGCTGGACAAGCAGCCTCTGTGCTTCACTCCATGGCGGTCCTCCAGGTCTTTCAGGCCAAACTCCTCCGCTGCATGGACGAGTCCAGCCCAGACTCCACAGTTTTTAGGGAGATGCGCAGCGCGACCGACCTGGCTCTGCGCACCACCAAGATGACTGCACAGGCGATTGGCAGGTCCATGGCCAGTCTGTTGGTGCTCAAACGCCACCTATGGTTGAACCTCACGGAAATCAGGGATGAGGATAAGGTCCCCTTCCTCGACTCCCCGGTTTCCCCTACTGGCCTGTTCAGACCTGCAGTTGAGGGTTTCGCTGAACGCTTCACCGCTGCGCTGAAGTCATCCCAGGCAATACGGCACTCTTGCCAAAGCTTCCAGTTAAACAGCTGATTCCAGCTCGCCCTAAGTCTGCGCCGACTCAGCAGCCTGCGAAGCCCGCACCACCAGCTGCTCACACAGCTCCTAAATCCTGAGCCTTGTCATCGCTCCCTCTCGGCAAGACGCTACCCATTCCCTAAATGCCAGGGACCCCGGCCCTAGATAGTGCTGGACCCTGTGCCTCAGGCGTCATCCTAATCTGCGGAAGGGAGAGGTGGGGGCCAAGTTCGCTGTAGCTGAACCACCCCCCAAAATGCCTCTGTTATGCCTCCAAGCACCCCATTCAGTTCCGGGCGTCGATGGCAGTGTATTTGTGACCAAAAATACTGTTGTGAACATGGGGCCCATTCTAATCGCGTCCACACAACCAGCCACTGTTATAGCGAGAAAAATAAAACAAAAACATTTTCAAAAAGAGAGCAAATTTCCTCTTCCACTCATCACGAGCGTCGGGTCCCCACTGGGCGGCCCACTGCTCGAAACGATTCAACCCCTTGCCACGTGGGCCGAGGCCTGGCAGGCCATCAGACTGGGTTGTGGGGATAATAAAACGAGGTTATACACTCCAATTCGCTCGAAGACCCCAGCGATTCAGCGGCGTGGTCTCCACCTCGGTTCAGAGCGAGGATGCACACGTCCTACGCGCCAAGGTGATGAATTTGCTGGCAAAAGGGGCCGTAGTAGTCAGAGTAAACAGTACCCAAATGCCTCCGAGAGCGAGTCAGGCTTCTACAGCCGTTACTTCCTCGTCCCCAAAAAGGATGGCGGCCTAAGGCCCATCCTCGACCTCAGGCACCTGAATCTCACCCTCATGAGACAGTCGTTCAGGATGATTACACTGAAACAGATCCTCTAGCAAGTATGCCCAGGGGACTGGTTCTTTTCGCTGGACCTGAAAGACGCCTACTTTCACATCCAGATAGCCCCCCCGTCACAGACAATTCTTGAGATTCGCCTTCGAGGGAGTGGCTTATCAATACACAGTCCTTCCCTTTGGACGGTCCCTGGCTCCTCCGACATTTACGAAGTGCATGGATGCTCTTTCCCCACTGAGACAGATGGGAATCCGCATTCTAAATTACTTCGATGACTGGCTCATTCTGGCCCAGTCGGAGGACGAGCTTCTATCTCACAGATCCCTCTTCCTCAGCCAGCTAGAATGCCCGGGACTCAGGGTCAATTTTGCCAAAAGCGCGCTGTCCCCCAGCCAATGGATATCGTTCCTGGGAACAGTCTTAGACTCAGCCCAAATGAGGGTGATAGCCGTGCCAGAACGTGCGCTGGCCATTCAGCACCTTGCGGCCTCAAAGTTGGAGCCTCTCACCCTCTCAAGGCGTTTCAGAGGATGCTGGGCCTCATGGCCTCTGTGTCTCCGGTACTTCAGTTGGGCCTGCTTTGCATGCGGCCCCTTCAGTACTGGCTGAAACCACGAGTTCCATCCCATGCCTGGTGTCTCCGACGCCTTTGTGTCAAGGTGGACCAGGCCTGCGTAGTAGCTTTGGCCCCTTGGAAAGACCCTTAGTGGATGGAAAGGGGCGTGCCCCTGGGAATGGTCTGCAGGAGGAAGGTGTTCTCGACAGATGCTTCAAACACAGGTTGGGGAGCACTGTGCGATGGCAAACCGGCTTTCGGCCACTGTTCGAAAGAGGAAGGTCGGCTTCACATCAACTGCCTGGAAATGCTGGCAGGGTGTTTGGGCCTTTGCACCTTTCTGCCAGACCTAAGTGGACACCACGTGCTAGGCCGCTCAGACAGCATGACAGTGGTGTCATATATAAATCACCAGGGCGGTCTCTCCTCAAAACGCCTCTTCACACTGGTGGAGCGCATCTTGGAATGGGCTCAGCTCAACTTGCGCTCGCTGAGAGCAGAGCATGTACCGGGCAGGTTGAACCAAGGAGCAGACACGCTGTCTCTGACCAACGTCCCCTCGGAGGAGTAGACACTCCACCCTCAAATGGTTAAAAAAATCTGGGAGATCTTCGGCAAGGCAGAAGCTGATATGGGAGATCGGCAGGCCGCTCTCTGTGAGCCCCAGCTACAACAAATAAAAAAGAAAATAACTAAATATATAGACTTTTAACAGATATATACTGATAGAAAATACCAAATACTGAAATTAATTAATTAAAATCAAAATGGAACATACAAACAACAGTAATAAAACCGAATTTGAATGGTGTGTGTTGTGTGTGTTTACTGATACATAAGTTTACACACAAACAGGTTGAAATATTTTGATTTTAAAGTGTAACAATTCATATTGTTTCAAAATTTTTATGGAATTTCATATTTTTTGAAGATTTGGGATACGGATAAATCTTTAAAATCTGTATATACTGTAAAAAATTGTTTGAAAAGTATCAAAAAATGAGGACAAAGGTTTTTTGAAATAAAGAGAGTGATAGAATTAAAAAATCTGGTAAGAGGAATTGTAATCTGATGTCCCTTGGACGAATCCGTTTGACTGTGACCTCCAAACCTCGGTGGTCTCTCCAAGAGCGACAACTCAAAAATCACTGGACAGCAGTGAGTCATACAGCATCAGTGGGTGCGTGTTGTTCAGTGAATGGTTAAGGTCTGGTCACTTCCAGTCCTCCAGAGAATACTGATGCAAAACCTCGTAATGTGATCTGTGTGTGTGTGGTTTGTGTGTGTGTGTGTGTGTGTGCTGTGTGGGTGTGTGTGTTGTGGGTGTGTGTGTGTGTGTGTGTGGGTGTGTGTGTGTGGTGTGTGTGTGTGTGTGGTGTGTTGGGTGTGTGTGTGTGTGTGCCTAATGTAAATTACCTACAGGATGCTTGCAGTGCAGGAGCAGGGGTTGTGTATATGCATTCAACATTGCGGATTTACAGTTAACATTACACTAACACAGTCGATGTGTGTGTGTGTGTGTGTGTCGGCTATAGAGATAACAAGACAACACTTCTAGATATGGTGATTATGTTGCATTCTTCTGTACTAATTTAATGTTTTACTTCAGAGAAACGATCGAGTGGCTGCAACATATCTGGGACATCTGAATCCTGCAGTGGGCCAAAAAATATTTGTAGACGAAAGACATATTTTAAAATGTATAAATGTCATAGCATTTCATGACAAAGTAACAAAATAAGTGGTTTTAAAAAAAAAAGTATTCTGCAAGGGTTAAAGACTTTAAAATGTAACATAAGCCTGTCTTTTGGATTTTTTATTATCCTGAAATAACCCAGCAAAAAATTTTTTTATTTATGGTTTTTTTAACAAAACTTTTTGTTGATAGCGACAACTGTGTTTTTATAAAACGCGGTGTATGTATAGTATCAATTAATATTTTTACTTAAACTTAGTAGGGTTGTTTGACTACACTACAGTTTTGAAAGGATCATGTTGATATTTACTTTTACTTTTCAGTACGGATTTTTTGAATTTGTCAATTCACCAAATGGTTGACAGAAGTAAAGATTGTTTATTCCTATTGCTGTGTCAAATAACGGATGTCTTTTGAGTTATTTGAGTATGTATACTGATTTCCACTATTAAAAATTAGTCATCTCAACTGATTAACATTGAAAGATAATAAGAAATGTGCATGATTGACTGACAAATCAGTTAGAATGATTTCTGAAGATCATGTGAAACTGTGGAATTTAGAGCTACTTCGCACAATTAAGTGCATTAAGACAAACTGAATTGTTAAAATTAGTAACTTTTTTAGTGCTTAGTTTTTTAAGTATACAAAAGTACAATTGCAGGGTATTTTTATCAAGTACATAAATATGTAAATATATTTATAGTATACTTAGCATTAAATAAATGTATTTCAAATACATTTTAGTATATTATTTTTCTCTAGGGAATTGATTTACATCATGTCATTTCTGTTTACGCTGGTCAACTTTTTTGTTCCAAAAACGATAACATACATGTTTAAAACGACAGAATTTTTGTTATATTTATGCATCCACACTTTTAAAATGTAACTAACACACTGAGGATAGTCGGCTGAGTTATATTTAATTTATATCATAATGTGTTGATAATTATTTGAGTTTTAGATTGCAGGTGTCTCAGCTTCCCAGCTTTTCTTCTCCTTTAATTGTAGCTGCCAAAATGTTGCTGAAACTCAAATCTTGTCCAGCTGGTAACAACCAGGCATTTGTGCTGACGGATTATTTCAGTGTGTTCATAAGATGTTGTCGGAAATGGGAGGTTAGGGTGCTAGCGGCTGGTAATTATGAGAAGTGCTCTTTTATCTTTCTCCCTGTCATTTGCAGATAGTGAGGCTGAATGTGGTAAAGATGCCCAACGCAGAGTACGACTTGTGGTTAAACAGCAGAGTCAACCAATCACAGACGACCAAGACTGCTGCACATAACACGTAATCCACTCTCTCTTTCGCCTTTTTACATTTTTTTTAAAGCAGTCAGGTGATCTAAGTAATATGTTACTCCAAAATCAAGAGTAAAAATAAGAAATAGTTTAACATAATTTATAATATAGAAAAATAATATATGTAACCATAGTATACTATAGTAAAATATAAGAAAAATGAAACTTATTGTCCCTTTGTGCATTTGACATTATTTTTGAATGATGTCACTCTCTTACAGTTTTTACAACAGATGAGTACATTATTATTAATTTCCTTTTCCCTTTACAATTTTAAAGGTCCTTTTACATACTGTAAAAGTGCTCACAATAATTTATTGTTAATATTTATTGTTAATGCTTATTATTATAATAATTGGAATACTAAAAAAAAATTAATTATTAATCATTTTATTCAATAAGTAGATCTATTAAGTGAATTACCGTTTGAGAGTTGTGGCATACAGTTAAAGAGAATCTAGAGTTAATTGTATGAACATAGTGCAATGCAAATATTGATGGTATTAATACAATAGAATTCCAGTATCCGTTATGCCATTTTTTTTTTTTGTTATTTTTGATTTGGGGGAAAATATGATGTTCGTCCGAGGATGTGAACTTTGTTTATGTGAACGTATGTTTATTAATTTTCTCTAAATGTTCTTCTTCAGTAACACTGTGCCACATTGTTACACGTACTTACTGTTATAATAACAATACATTATGCATAATTGCATGCAAGTAACCCTAAGCCAAAACCTAATCCTAACTTTAACCATATAGTAAGTACATGTAGATAATTAGTATTTCTCAGTACTTAAATGTATAATTACATTTACAATGTTACAATAACAATGTTACAATAACAAAATATTAGGCATCTCCTTCAATATTAGGCATCTCCTTTCACAATATTTCAGTGTTGTTTTGCTCAGTTTTCATGTTCTGTCCCTTCTCCGTTTGTTCAAAGCTCATTTGGATTATATCTCAAGGGGTAGCTACTAAACTTTCTGAGTCACTCCAGTAAGAGTTATTTTTACTGTCACTACTGAACCAAAAGTCCCAGTCACCCACGGCAGACATCCATGTGTCTCTTCTATCAGTTAAATCGCACGACAGCACAAAAAACAGTTCAAATCCATCTCTATTCACTCATCCCACTCAGTCCATGTTGTGCTGTGTAAGGCCAAATATTGTTTCAAGTTTCATTTATTCTGGCATTAAAGACACTATTTGACAAATAAACCATGTCTGATAAACTCGTCACTCTTATCATGTCATGACCCGTGCGTGTTTTAAGTATAAAGCAGAATTTCGTATCCACCGTGATAAGCTTGTCCTGTTTTTCCCCTTAGTGGGAGAAGCCCTGGGGACAAAGTTCACCAAGGGGCATGATGGGTAAAGGGAGAGGAGCCGTGTTGTTTTCCAGACATTTCTAGAATGCCTCAGTGTCTGTGTCCAGGACACATCTCCGCCTCTTTCAGGATTGAGGGATTTCTGCGGATTTCATTATGCTTTTCATCCTCACAAACACGTTAGCTGTTGCATTATGTTTGTTGTTCTGAAGGGATGCAGCAATCTAGCCACATTAGTACATGTTTCTGCCAAGCACTTAAAAAGAAATGTTACATTTGAGAGGCATGAGAGGAGACAGAAGGTTGTGCATTTGGAAGATGACTTATTTAATGTGTTTTCAAATTAACCAGGTAGAGAGAAACATAACAGAGAGCAGTGGTGTGTGTGGGTGTGGGTGTGTGTGAGGGAGTGTGTGAGAGCGTGAGAAAAGGGGGTTCGTGGGGGGGGGCGGTGTGGGTGTGTGTGTGTGTGTGTGTGTGTGTGTGTGAGTGGGTGAGTGAGTGAGGGAGTGAGTGAGTGTGTGTGTGTGTGTGTGAGAGAGAGATAGTGTGTGTGTGTGAGTGAGTGAGTGAGTGAGTGAGGTGTGTCTGTGTGTGTGTGGTGTGTGAGGGTCAGAGCGTGTTGTGCGTGTGCGTGTGTGCGTGAGTGAGTGCAGTGCGTGTGTGTGTGTGGGTGAGTGTGAGAGTGTGTGTGTGTGGGAGAGAGATAGTGAGTGTGAGAGAGTGTGTGGGTCTGTATGTGTGGTGTGTGTGTGTAGTAGTGGCGAGTTTTTGTGACAAATGAGGACATAAAATTTGTATAATGACAAAGGTATGAAATAGGTATTACAAGGAGAAGGTAACTGTTCAGGACATTACCCCATGGTCCCCACTTTTCAAACGCTTAAAATCAACACAGAATGGAGTGTATTGAAAATCTGAAATAGAACAAAGTCTCCTGTGAGGGGTAGGTTCAGGGGTAGGGTTGGTGTAGGGCAATAGAAATACGGTTTGTACAGTATAAAAACAATTACGCCTATGGAGAGTCCCCACTTTTCACAAAAACAAACCTGTGTGGTGAGTCTGAGTAGTGAGTGAGGTGGTGTGTGTGGTGGTGAGTGGTGTATGTGTTTGGTGTGTGTGTGTGTGGGTGTGTGTATGTTTGTGTGTGTGTGTGTATGTTTATGTTGTTTATGAGGACACAAATTTGTATAATAAAAATGGGTATGACATAGGTATTACAACGAGAAGGTGATTTATGAGGTCATTTTCAGTGTCCCCGTAATTCAAAAGGCTTAAATAATTCAGAATGAGTTTTTTTTGAAAATCTAAAACTGCAGAAAGTCTCCTGTGAGGGGTAGTTTTAGGGGTAGGATTGGTAAAGGGCAATAGAATATACAGTCTGTACAATATAAAAACCATTACGCCTATTGAATTTCCCCATAAAACATGGAAACACAACATGTGTGTGAGTGTGTGTGAGTGTGTGTGTGTGTGTGGGGTGTGTGTGTTTGTGTGTGTGTGAGAGTGTGTGTGTTGTGTGTGTGTGTGTGAGTGTGAGTGTGAAGTGTGTGTGAGAGTGTGTCAGTGTGTGTGGTGTTGCTCGGATTGTTTGTCTGCATGAGTGGGCAGAGAACAATGAGCATGTCCTGCGCTTCACCGCGTCTGTTCTTTTGACGCAATTCATATTTACGCCTTCAATTACAGCAGCCAACTCAGGATATACACAGGATGGAAGTTGACCCGACATTATTTCAGTCACATGATAGAATGAACTTTAGAGCTTGAACTTCTTTTTTATTTATTTTCAAACAAAAAAGTCTGTCTGTATATATAAACATGGTCTAATTATATATAATTCTAAACTATTGAAAATAATGTTTTGATTTTAATTCATCGAAAATTCTAATAGTAAGAATGTTTATTGAGCACCAAATACAGCAAATTCAAATAGCTTGTCAATCACAGGAACAAATTACATTGGTAGATATAATAGAAAGGGCTATGTACATATTTTAAAAAATACCTTGTTTTCTGTATTTGATCAAATAAATTGCAGTCTTGTGAGTACCCCTAAGGATACTTTTTTTTAAACATTCCAAAAAACTTACTTATTTGAAATCCTATTTTAAAGTGTTAATAGTTTCGTTTCTTCTTATATATTATATATATATTATATTATAATATATATATATATATATATATGATATCTATATATATATATAATTTTTATTCATGGTTTCAGTTTTGTGCTTAGTTAATGTAGTACTTCAACTAAAGCTACGTAAAATGAGAAAATGACTGGCTATGTGTGCATATATTATATATAGATATACATTATAACTTGTTATAAAACTTAAAAAGTATTTTAAGATTGTACCATTTATTATTTTTTTATTTTACCAAGTCATTTTCACTTAAATCTAGTACATTTTCCATGTAGCCCATTTCAAATAGAGAACCCCTATTTATAAAAAAAAAAAAACAATGTTTTAGGAAACCATATACGTTATTGTAAAAGCCTGTCAGGCAACATTCCTGCAGAAGTGAGGTCACTGTGACCTGACCCTCAGCGCAGCACTCAGGACCCGTTACTGAAACATTTGACAGAATAAGCTTAAATAGGGATGCACAATATATCGGCCACCATATCGGTATCGGCCGATAAATGCTCATTTTTTTCTGTTATCGGTATCGGCCCAAAAAGAAAATTTGGCCGATATCTTAAAGACGATAAATAATGCATTATTTCCTTCAGATACACTTCAGATGCGCGCTGTTCGTTTGAGGCCTTTTGTGCAATTGTACGTTGTAATTTTGTGTTTATTTGATGTATATCTGATGTATCTCATATAGAATGCGTTTGGTTAAGTTAAAAAGAGCGCTTCAGTTTACCGGTGATCGTCTTTAGCTCAGCGCACGCAGCTCAAACAGCAGTGCACAACATTAATAACTATGATTGGGAACGTTGTGTATATAACATTCTAATGAGAAAATTATAATAATAAAACATTGTGCATTCTTTGGGTTTAGTTGCTTTTTCACAACAGGATCACACATTCTGACTATAGCACGCAATAACTGCATCATTTTGTACATACAGTGGGTACAGGAAAGTATTCAGACCCCCTTAAATTTTTTCACTCTTTGTTCTCCTTTTGTGATATTGCAGCTATTTGCTAAAATCATTTCAGTTAATTTTTTTCCTCATTAATGTACACACGACACCCCATATTGAACGAAAAACACAGAATTGTTGACATTTTGCAAATTTATTAAAAAAGAAAAAACTGAAATATCACATTTACATAAGTATTCAGACCCTTTACTCAGTATTTAGTAGAAGCACCCTTTTGATCTATACAGCCATGAGTCTTTTTGGGAAAAATGCAACAAGTTTTTCACACCTGGATTTGGGGATCCCTCTGCCATTCCTCCTTGCAGATCCACTCCAGTTCTGTCAGGTTGGATGGTAAAAATTGGTGGACAGCCATTTTTAGGTCTATCCAGAGATGCTCAACTGGGTTTAAGTCAGGGCTCTGGCTGGCCATTCAAGAACAGTCACAGAGTTTTTGTGAAGCCACTCCTTCGTTATTTTAGTTATTTTTGTGTGCTTAGGGTCATTGTCTTGTTGTAAACCTTCGGCCCAGTCTGAGGTCTGAGCACTCTGGAGAAGGTTTTCGTCCAGGATACCCTTGTACTTGGCACGCATTAATCTTCCTCGATTGAACCAGTGTCCTGTCCCTGCAGTGAAAAACACCCCCACAGCATGTTGCTGCCACCACCATGCTTCACTGTTGGTACTGTATTGGACAGGTGATGAGCAGGTGCCTGGTTTTCTCCACACATACAGCTTAGAATTAAGGCCAGAAAGTTCTCATCAGACCAGAGAATCTTTTTTTCTCACCATCTTGGAGTCCTTCAGTTGTTTTTTAGCAAACTTTCATGTGTCGTGCACTGAGGAGAGGCTTCCGTCGGGCCACTCTGCCATAAAGCCGACTGGTGGAGGGCTGCAGTGATGGTTGGACTTTCTACAACTTTCTCCCATCTCAAGACTGCATCTCTGGAGCTCAGCCACAATTATCTTTGGGTTCTTCTTTACCTCTCTCACCAAGGCTCTTCTCCCCCGATAGTTCAGTTTGGCCGGAAGGCCAGCTCTAGGATGGGTTCTGGTCGTCCCAAACGTCTTCATTTAAGGATTATGGAGGCCACTGTGCTATTAGGAACCTTAAGTGCCGAGAAGTGTTTTTGTAACCTTGGCAGATCTGTGCCTTGCCACAATTCTGACTCTGAGCTCTTCAGGCAGTTCCTTTAACCTCATGATTCTCATTTGCTCTGACATGCAGTGAGCTGTAAGGTCTTATATAGACAGGGGTGTGGCTTTCCTAATCAAGCCCAATCAGTATAATCAAACACAGCTGAACTAAAATGAAGGTGTAGAACCATCTAAAGGATGATAAGAAGAAATGGACAGCACATGAGTTAAATATATGAGAGTCACAGCAAAGGGTCTGAATACTTAAAACCATGTGATATTTCAGTTTCTTTTTTAATAAATCTGCAAAAAAATTCAACAATTCTGTGTTTTTCTGTCAAAATGGGGTGCTGTGTGTACATTAATGAGGAAAAAAAAATGAACAAATGATTTTAGCAAATGGATGCAATATAACAAAGAGTGAAAAATTTTAGGGGGTCTGAATAATTTCCGTACCCCCGGTAATAGTGTAATATGATGTTGATGTGTATTATATTAATTCAGGATGCATTCCTTGAGTTAAATTAAGTGCCAGCAAAACGATCAGTTTTTACCGTGTCATTCAGCGCGTCGCTTCAGCACGCGCCGATCAACGGCTGCATATTTAAAACAGTGGTTATTAATTGTTACTTCAAAATCATCGATAAATGATTAATAACAACAACCACTGTATTTTTCTACGTATTATTTTATACAATATGGTTGGTACATTAACATCAATTTAATTATGGTCCGGCAGAGGCTATTCCGTTTTATGATTCTGTGGCGCATTCATTTGATTTTTACACGTGTAATGATGGTCCAGTGACTCTGTTTGCATTATTTATGCATTTATTTTATTATTTGGTAAGATTTTTTTATGACTAAATGTGGTGAATGGGCGAGTTAAAATATTTTTAAAACGTAAACCGTTCAAACTAGGCTGCCTTATGTTGGAGTGTTTGGGATGTGGCTTTTAATGAGGAGACCTTTTTTGTAATCAGGCTCTCAAAAGTATATAAAAATTTGGATATAGATATATCGGCCAACATATCGGTTATCGGCATTCAAAAATAAAGAATAATCGGTTATAGCCAAAATTTTCATATCGGTGCATCCCTAAGCTTAAATGTAATAAGTGACCGCATATATATATAGCCTACATTAACAAATTATATCCCATTTTTAATGGCCTTTTTATGGCCATCAGGTGTTAGAATGTGATTTCAAAGTCCATCTATTCTCAGACAAGTCTACGCAAGATATAATGTGTTTTGTTCTAGTATGAACAACACCACACACTAACCACAGTAAGTAAAGAAGACAAGAGCAGGAAACTCAACCACACTAAAACTCATTTGTCTCTCTGTGAGGAGCATAAAAAAGACATGCCTTTGTTTCAGTCTCAACATTTGTGGTTTTGTGGTAATCATTCGGTGTCTGCATGTCTGTTTGATTATACATTTCAAGCAGAGCTCATTTCAAACAGTTGTTCCTGGAAGTTTAGGGAAGTACATTCACTCATGCATCAACTAGAAAACCTGTTTTTTAATCTTTACAGGAAAAGTTGTGTAATAATTCTTCCTGCTTCCTTCAGTTCTCTAGTGCTGCAGTCTACAGTAAATGACATAAGCCACACCTTAACTAAAGGGTAATTTAATTTTCAGCTGAATAAACAACTGCATGCGTGTGTAGTCTTACAACAATTGGGATCAGTAAAAAAGTAAAAAATAAATCTGATTTCAGTGCCGTGTCCAAGGTTGCCAGGTCATAGAAAAATAATTCAAACAAGGCCAATGACCAATAAAACATTTACAGTCTCTTTCACGAATAGCAGCATTAAACTTTTCCTTTAAATGTAATGCAAATATTAGACACCCTTTTTCAATAAGGCACATTCAAGGTTTGGGTCAGTAAGACCTTTTATGTTTTTGAAAGAAGTCTCTTACACACTGATGAATAGAAATTTCAAAAGAGCAGAATTTACTTGAAATATACTTTTTTGTAAGCAATGTAACAGTCTTTACCGTCACTTTAGATCTAGATCGATAGATCTAACATGACAGATAATTCACTGTATCGTTATCATAACCACAGTTGGCATATCTGTTTAAATAAACATGTCAGCCGTTGCCCTCGAGTTCAACCATGAAGCAAAAATCAATTTGCAGCATTTTAAAAGCAGCCTAATTCAGGCGGAAAATCCATGTACTTGGCAACCCTGGTCTTGTCTTCTCTTGCTCATTGGCTAGTGAGCACTACAGCTTGCTGATGTGTGAACTTTGACCTCCTCTCAAGGGTTTTAATGGTGAATCAATATACACGGTTTAGTTTAAACTGAAGTATCATATTAGTCATCCTGTCTGATTAATAACATTAGCAAAACTCAAAATCGTTGCATAGCTTGCCATTGTTGTCTCAGCATGATGCAACCTCGTGTACGTTCTACAGGGATGTAGTGGTTGATTGTTTCGATAAATGTGTGATTTGATGATATCAGCTGTCACATGTTCAGGAAATGAGACCATGGCAACAGCAGAATGTGCTTTAATCAGTCTTTCTACCTCTCTCAGTTCATATTGACTAAACAGCATGCTGCCTCAACCATGAAATGGAAGGTTTACTTGTTAAATTAGCAGCTAAAAGTTACCAATTCAATCCCAAAAGAGATCAGGCCTTGTGAAATACCCTTAGCCTCTCCGCAGTCTCTCATAACCCTTGGATATGTCATTTGTACACTATTAGGAGGTCCAAATGAATTCTAAACAGCATTTTATGTGTTGATTGTAGGGCAACTTTTTGTAGAATTCATTATAGAGCTCTACTCTTAGCAAACAAACATGTGAAACACAGGGACTGTGTTGAGATTTGTACAGAAATGACACGTCTTTGAATTCTGTGGAAATCTGTAGTATTTTAACGTAATTCTGTAAGTGCAGTATCCATAGGTTTAGCTTCAGCAGTTAGTTAGCAGGTAAGTGCCTTAAAGGGACAGTTCACCCCCAAAAAATTTATAAATACAAATAAATTGTCATCTTTTACTCACCTTCAAGTTCTTCCAAACCGGTCTTTCTTCTTTTGAACACAAAAGAAGATAATTTGAAAAATGTTGCATCTAATTGAATATGAAATAAAAAAACTAAATCAGTTAGTTGCCAAAGCAACTTTCTCGTTTGTTTTGTTTAAATTGGAGTACTAAAATAACTAAAATTAAAACTGAAATAAAAATGAATAAATAAAACTAATAAAAATGATAAAAACACAACAAAATTACTTTTAACTAAAATGGATATGAAAACAAAATGTAAAATGATAAACAAAAACTATACTGAAATAACACTGATTCACAAAAATCACACGAAATCACAAAATTCATATTATATTTTATGTATTACATGTTTTGCCAGAAAAGTTTTTTTCTGCAGTGCTTTTACTGTGAAATAGACTCTAAATACTGTAGAAAGATCCGTCACATGACAAGTATGGCTCGGGTAATTGACACAAAAATGTTTCCAGAACAAAGTACACTTGAAGGCAAGATGGCAGAAGAAGGTTTCATGTGCCGGTCGAGCAGCTGCCATTGAGATGAATGGGAATGCTAACAAATAGCTTTTATATCTCTGTGGGCCTAACCATAGGCTGTCTTGGTGTTTTTAAGTGTCTTCTAAATAAGTAACCACCAGTTAGCTAAATAGCAGTGTAGGTAAGCTTTCCTGTTCGTTTTGCATTGTTGCATAACTTTACCAAGACAGTCTGAAAAGATATTTCTAACTATTATAATCTTTGTTTCTGAGCACACAAAGCATGAGTTAAGAAATGTAGGAAATGAGTGTAGATTTCCAGTGAATGGAGAGTGAGACAAAGCTCTCTTGTCTCGGTTATGATTTCTGTTTTGGTCATCTCGTTGGTCACTCACACTTACTCTCTCTCTCACACACCACATCACACACACATATCCACACCCCACAAACACTCCACACACACACACAACACAAAACAAACACACATATATACACAAATATACACACACACAACACACACAGGGTTCATTTGCTGAAAAGTGGGAGACATACCATAGGTGTAATGGTTTTTATACTGTACAGATCGTATATTCTATTGCCCTACATCAACCCTACCCCTAAACCTACTCCTTACATGAGACTTTGTGCTATTTCAGATTTTCTGAACACTCCATTCTGTGTGATTTATAAGCGTATTTATGGGGACATGGGGTAATGTCCTGAAAAGTCACTTCTCCTTGTAATACCTGTCATACCTTCATTATACAAATTTATGTCCCATTTGTCACACACACACACTACACACTCACACTCACACACACACACACACACACACATTACACACACACACACACACAAAACATACTAATTGTACTCCAGGACTGTTTAAGAGATGGATGGGCACACGTGGACATTGTAGAAGAGCAGTTTCCCAAATATAGCTATAGAGGGTATTTAAGGCTGGAAACATGAAAATAGTAAACTTCGAGACAATGAAGTTAACACGCTAGGCCTCGTGATTCTTTAGGATAAGAAGGAAAATCAAACCAAAGTTTGTTTGTTTTTTTTTTCATCATTGTAAGCTTGTATTTCTAGTTATGGTAACACACAGTCAGTTTGAAACCAGGCACTATTCACACACCTGTTCAGGAAAGACTGGTGCTTATTCTCTTCCATTGCTTCCATGCTTCGTTTGGCATGAACTAATATATGACCCTGGAGCACAAAAGCAGTAAGTCAAGTCACTGTGCAATAGCCACCATCACTGTATGGCGTCAGAATTCTCGATTTTTTGTTAGCCAAAAATCATTAGGATATAAGTAACAGATCATGTTCCATGAAGATATTTTGAAAAATATTTAACCGTCTAAACTTAATTTTGATTAGAATATGCCATCTAAGAACTTCATTTGGACAACTTCAAAGCCGATTTTCTCATTATTTAGATTTTTTTGCACCCTCAGATTCCAAATAGTTGTATCTCGGCAACTAGTATGTATATACTATTTCTTAGCTTTTCAGATGATGTATAAATCGCAATTTCTGGAAATGGACCCTTATGACTGGTTTTGTGGTCCAGGGTCACATATGTCATGTGATTTAACAGTTATTCTGCCATTCACTTAGGATTAAGAAAATTATCTTAATTAATACTAATTGGTATTTGGCATTGGTTAAAGTCTAAAAATCCTAGTGTGAGGTAAGATATCAAGTTAGTACTTGCAATGCTATCGATCGATACTTTTGGTTCCAAATGCTTTTAAGAATTTGGTGTGTGTTTCGGTAAATATAATTGTATTTTTAAGTGGAACCGTGAAAACACACAAACTCAAAAATAACACACAAACTTGACCTTCTGCATCATGTCTTCTTTCATCCTTCTCTGAGCTGAAAAACTCTTCAGCCCAAATGCTTTTCCACAGTTGACTTTGATCCGTAATACATCTCGGCAGGCTTTCTCCTGATCTGCTGCATGTTTCAGTGCTGAGGAATAAAATGCCACTTGTGTTGACGTCAGGCAAGATGAAGGTTTTGGATTAATTACTTTTCCAAGATATGCTTGTTTTCATTTTCGGGACAATAAATGAGCAATAGAAGGGACTCGGGGCAGTACGAAACCACCCAGAACATGCTAGAAACTGCATATCAATGAGCTAAAAACACCTCGGCAATCGCTCTCAACACCCATCGTGGTGGTGTTTTCCAAGTACACGCAAAAAGAAATAGAGAAATATAATGTAGTAGTCTGTTATTTTTCCATTTTCTTTATCCAAGTTTAAAGTCAGATGGCGGATAGTCCCTAATACTGAGACTAGTGGGGCATTTGTGGGTATTCCCCAGTGTCCATCAGCTGCTGGTCTCCATATAACTGCTGTAACCGTGACTGTAAGATGAGAGTTACTGTAGGATTTATCTCAATCACCCAAGATGAGGATAGTGTCATTTTAAGACCTTCTCATTTGAGCATGTGTTTAGGTACATAGCAAAATATACAGGCCTATAAATATTTTTTTGAATTACAGATGACATAATGTGTATGACCAATCCATAGTCATTAATGTCAGTGTACACAGCACGCCTATTCGGTGTTTATCTTGTTTCTAAAATATCTCTGTTAGTTGAAACAAAACCCCACAATCTACACCAGCAGGAACTTCACCCGATGTGTTGAGACCAGATGTACCACTACGTGGTATTACAAAAATGCCAAGTGCATGATGGGAGATTTCCTCTCACAAAAAAGACGACTGGTGAAATGTTGTTTGTAAGACAAAACCATCACATACCCGACTTAGTAAGATGGCCTTTTTATAGAAACCAATGCTTTTTCTTCAGCAAGGATGCATTAAATGTATTAAAAATGACAATTAGAAAGTGCAAAGGTTTTGTTCTACCTCATCAAAGAACGAAAGATGACAGGTTTCCTGAGTGTCGGAATTATTTTTAAACGGTAAGGTGACATGAAGATGGAGTATGATGCTGAAAAAAAAAACAAATTTGCATACGTGAATAATACATTTTAAAAATATGCAGATAGAAAATTATTTACAATTTTGCTATTTTCTTGTATTTTTATCACATAAATGCAGCTTGGTGAGATAAGTGAATGTTAACAATCGTACCACCCCCAAACTTTGCATGGTAGTGTAGGGAAATATGGTAATGGAGGCCCCAAACAAATTATATACAACAGTCAAAATGTTGGTCTTGCCAAAGAGGAAAATCAGGTCAAAGTAGTTTTTAAAGAGGCGTTGTGTGGAATTTAAGCCCCTGAGGGGTTTCTCCCCAGCCTCCACCCTCCACTGGGAAACCAAGCTGATTGAATTAGCCGGAGGATAAAAAGGTGCAAACCATCCTGTAGTCATAATACACTACATTAAACCCTAGTTGGCCCACATTTTTGACTGAAACTTGGGTAAGGTTTCAATGGGTTTATTTAGAAACTCTTTGCAAAAAGAACGGAAAATCTACTGCAAGCTTACACATTGACACTCCTCTGAGTAATCAGATTAAAAAAAAAAGTGGTTTTGGCACGAGGGCCGCTGTGTAATCATTTACTCTAAAAGCCTATCTTATCACCTCTCGTTTTAGAAAAGTACAGAAAGCAGATTTGACATGGTACTGGAACTAAAAATACTATGGATTGTGGTTCTCGCCGTATGTACAAGCATTTTACATGCAAAGCGTATGGTATGTTCAAGTTAATGGTTCTGTTATCCAGTTTAGATAAGACATGCACACATTTTCCACTACAACATTAAATTATGGTCTTGATGGTGGTTACTTGGTCCAAAAATTTGCCCCACAATCCTACTGAAGGGCAGTGTTATTGAATGTGCAACAAAAAATAAAAGTTCACCCAAAAATAAGTCATTATGTTGTTCCAAACTGGTTTGGCTTTCTTCTGTGGGACAGAAAATATATTTTGGAAACACAATGAAAGTTAATGAGTTGCTTTATATATACACAAGATAAATTATATATATAGTCTTCCGTGTTGTGCAGAAGACAAAACTGGTTTGGAACAATGTTAAGGGAAGTAAATGACAACTTACATTTTTAAAAGGAAGCTAAAAATTTGTGCAACAAACCAGATAAGAGCTTTCGCACATGTTCAAATTCACACCAAAAGTCAGACTTCAACACGTGATGCAATGCAGATTTTTTTTTTTTAATGCATTATGATTAAGGAGAGCATTTGCAATAAAATTAAGCAGACGGATTACATTACAGAAAACTCTGGAAAAGAGAGATACACAAATAAATATATCTACTTTAAAAACAATTAGCCCACCCAACCCCTTCCCCAACAAAAATACTGAGTTGCACTTCAACTGTAGAGAGTCGCCGCAAGTCCTGCGCGTTATTACAACAGAAGCCTTAAAGCAATGCCTTTGGTCTAAACTGCAAGAGGAGTTACATGCTACTGTCGTACTATCACTATGAAGCGCATGGCAATCACTTACAATAAAAGAGCAAAGGCAGGCATATTTGCAACTGGATATTGTATGCAATCTTCAGACGCTGATCAGTTGGGGGAAGAGTTCAGTCGCAAACATGTCATCCCAAGAGCCCTCGGAGCAGAGGGGGGATGAAATGTTACTGAAGGGGGAAGGAGACCTCTCGTATCCAGAGTCACTGTACGCATCCGTCAGATTCGAAGCCTTCTCGTAGTCGCTGAAGGAAGAGGCGTCGGAGAGGAAATCATCGACCGCGTCTGGACTCCGATCCACGGCAGGGATGACCACTTCCTCCGGTTCGTCTTTAACAGACACCGATTGGATTTCCACCTCGATTTCTTCATCGGCCTCGGAGAAGGCGACGGAATCCTCGCTTTTGACTTCGCAAATGCTCTCCTCGCTCACCACCTCGGTGGGTTTGGTGTAGATGTGGTCGAAGTGGATCAGTTCATTAAGGGCCTCCAGCTTAACTGGTGCGGGCCCCAAAGCTGCAGGTGGGGAGGCAGGTACTTGCTCTCCTGCACCTCCATCCAGCACAAGCTCTGGCTGGGGTTCCTGTGCTTCTGGGAGCTCCGTCTTGAGGAAGAGCTCTGGGTCAAGGATGTCCAGAATACCAAGCAAGAGATCAGACTGCAGGATGAAAAGATGATCGAAAGTGAGATTTTGCGGTGCAGCAAAAAACACAAGACGAAACGGTCAATGCGAAATGTGACCCTGCAGCACAAAAGCAGTGTTGAGTCGCTGGGGGATATTCGTAGCAATAGCCAACAATACATTTTATGGGTCAAAATTATAAATTTTTCTTTTATGCCAAAAAAATCATTAGGATATTAAGTAAAGATCATGGTCCATGAAGATATTCTGTAAATTTCCTACTGTAAATATATCAACTTAATTTTTGATTAGTAATATGCATTGCTAAGAACGTAATTTGAACAACTTTAAAGATGATTTCCTCAATATTTAGATTTTTTTTGCACCCGCAGATTCCAGATTTTCTAATAGTTGTATCTCGGCAAAATATTGACATATCCTAACAAACCATACATCAGTGGAAAGTATAAATCTCTATTTAAAAAAATGTACCCTTATGACTTGTTTTTGTGCTCCAGGGTCACATACGTTTTCAGGCGAAACGATCAATAACTCTAAAATCTGAAAGCCAACAACGGCAGGATCTTCACCTCAGAGTCTGAAGGGCCAGGGCTGAGAGTATCCATGGAGAAGTCTTCAGATTTGGGGACTGCTGGGCCTGCACCTGCTGCGGAGGCACACGTAGCCTGAGTGCTGCTGACTCAGAAGACCCGGTCACCAAACCCAAATCGCTCACCGCGAACTCCAGTACCTGAACCTAAGAGAATGAGAGGCATTAGAAAAACCACACTCTGCAGCCGCCTGTTTAACTAACATGAGCACGGGTTACAACCCTTTTATTTTTACCTTTTCTTTCTCTTCCAAAGTATCCAACCCCAGTCTCTGTCTTAGTTCCTCATTCTCACTGAGCAGATCGCTCGTCTGCTCTCGCAACAGCCCGTTCTCGACGTGAAGTTTCTGATTCTGTGGAAAACATGCCAAAATTAAATCTTTCCTCTAAAGAGAGAGAGAGAGAGAGACAGAAGAGAGAGAAGAGAGCGAGAGAAGAGCGAGAGAGAGAGAGAGAGAGCAAGAGAGAGAGAGATAGAGAGCGAGAGCGCAAGAGAGAGAGAGAGCAAGAGAGAGAAGAGAGCGAGAGAGAGAAGAGAGCAAGAGAGAGAGAGAGCAAGGAGAGAGAGAGAGAGAGAGAGAGAAGAGTGAGATGAGAGAGAGGGCGAGAGAGACGCGAGTGTAGAGAGAGAGAGAGAGGTAGAGAGAGAGAGGAGAGGAGAGAGAGAGAGAGTGATGAGCAGTACGGGGGGGGGGATGGAGGAGAGAGAGAGGAGAAACAAATCTGATAAGGAGTCAAGTACCCCCCCCCCCCCGAGCTCGATCCAGACTTGCTGCTCAACTCTCCCATTTGGCCTTTTTTCTGTCTCGCTGTCTGTGCAGCAACTATGGTCTTACGTTCTCAAAAAAATCAAATCCTAGCTAGTAACCATGCACTTTTGGCTAAACAATCAATATAGGATTTAATTGGGGACGTGATGCGGTGGGAAACTTTTTTTTGTTATTTATACACGTATTCCTTATCGGTTTATATGTGTGTGTGTGTGTGTGTGTGTGTGGTGTGGGGCAA
>JADLZN010007517.1:0-23096 GCA_018155175.1 Sinocyclocheilus anophthalmus
TGGCGCTGGCGCCTCCATGTCCTGCAGAGAGCGCTTCAGCTTCCACTCTCCGCACGAACGATTGGATATGCGTCTAACAGCGCACATTTTTCTAGGTTAAACATTTAAACTAACATTCTGATATGCTTGAACTGTTTTATATATATAAATTTTATTTTAGGCAAGTTGTGATGATTAGAGAAGGCTAAATTGATCAAACATAGGCTATGATCAACTCACCGTCTGCCGCTGGCCACGTTACTTAAAAAAACTTACATATTAACGAAGAAAAAATACTCCAAATGTTTTTCTAATTTACTTTATAAAAAAACAAAACGAAATATTATCACTTTTACATTACATACAAAACTGAACTACTTTAATAGCTAGAACAGTAGTATAAGCTTTTTTGGGGAAAAAGGGAAAAAGACAGGCTAGGGCCTATATTTGAGACCCGTACAGGGCTTTAATCCACTTCATCCAACACCAGTTTTGTTCTCATCTGTGAGCATGCTCTTGATATATGTATTTTACCATTTTGTTGAGTTTAAAACGTATGACACATTCGTTCTGCTCTCACTGATCATCTGGTCCCCCACTACAACATGAAAGAAATCCATTATAACATGTACATGAAAATGTAGAAACATTGGACACAACTATGGGGCACCTTTGTGCAGCAGCAAGCATCACAACAAAACCTCAAGGTTGATTTTGGTAAATGTGTGCAAATGTATAGGGCCCCGTTCCTATATTTTGCCTGGGGCCCCCAATTCACTAAATCCGCCCCTGTCTGACGATACGATGCATCGATGCCACACGTATGCCACTGTTCACATTTTCACATAATTTCAGTCTATGCATTACCGCCAACGCATGCATTCTCGTTCAAACTCACGTATCAGGACTCGATATAAGGACTGCCCGAAGGCACAAGGTGAGCATAAAAGACACTCGGAATTGTTTGCGGAACAGTCGAGCGCTGAGTGAGATGTTTTCTGTGCGCACACATCTGAAGCGCACGCACAAAGACAGAAAGCTGTGTCTACACTGCGCAAATAGCCTACTAAATTGAGCTCTCTTCCGCTTTTTTGTGCATGGATGAATAAATACAGACAAAATTACATCAAAATGTGTTTTGGCGAATATCCTAGTAAACACAGTCGGTTAGGCATATGTCTTAATGTAAACAGTTGAGAAAGAAAAGGCATGTGTATCAGCAGGGCCGTGCAGAGACCTTTGGATGGGCAGGTGCTCAAAGTACAGGCACGGGCAAGCGGGGGGCGGCGGTGGGTGGCTTGGCACCTGCCCCTTTTCCCTTGATGCCCAAAGTGCCCTTTTGTCAAGGCCATTTTTACTTATTTTTTGTAATTAAACGCCCTTTTGTGAAGGTCTATGACAGGGCCGTGCAGAGACCTTTGGAGGGGCAGGTGCTCATAAGTATAAAAGGGGCACATGGGACATGGCTTTATAATAAGACTGTGCTCCTTGCTGAGACGTGTATCGAAACGGATGCGTCTGTATTGATACAGCAGCAAATGCTGTGACACAGTTTTGAAAAAGAAACACAAAACAGAAAGGGACCCCTTTAAAGTGTAAAACTTTTGTTCTTTGACCTTTAATATCTGAATGAGAAATCTGGATTATATGATATTATTCTTATTATATTATTATATTATTAGAATGAGTTGACAGGGTATGTGGTTTGCTGTTGCAAACACTAATGTTGTTGGTTGTAGAAAAAAATATTTTCGTATTCATGTGAAAAGTAGTAATATATTCTAATCGCTCTGAATGTGATTATTTTTTTGTAGGATACTGATAATAAACAAGATGATAAGTAAAATTGTAGGATGAGCAAATCGTTTCACTGCTAGATGATAATTATTTTAAATGCACCTCTGTTTTTTACATAAATAGCTGTCAATAATAGGCCAAAAGTTCAACGTATATCATAGTTTTTAGTCAGAAACTAAAAAAGACAAGATCCCTCGACGACCTTAAACTTCCCAATCAAACAGCAAGAACGAAAGAGAACAGTCACCTTTGTTTATATTGCTGTGTGTATAACGTTAGCTGCATTTTTTATATTTAATAAATACTTAATTTTAATAAAATGTAAATTCGTCCCCTGCACTTTATCTGGGCAGGTGGGTTAACTTAAGTTTTTAGATTTAAATCTAGATTTAAATTCAAAGAGACAGTATCTATAGTCTATGCATGACCTGACGTTTTTTTCCTATCCAAAATGAGATGTGAATATAAGGAGTGCATGTTTCATTCATACTCGAGGCCAGAGGGCGATCTCGCGCAGAAAGTTTAAAACAGACTCATAGAAGAAATAACTATGACATGCAGGAAACCCATAATATGGACAAAAGCATCAGGCTATGCAGTAGCTGAGCTTAATAAAAAGCTGAAACGTTTTTACTGATGACGTGAGGACAATAAACACACGACTGCGAATATATATGGTTTGTGTGTGTTTTTCAAGTTATCTCCAGGTAATAAATAAATAAACTATACGAATAATGCAGTAGCTACTGATTGACATAATTTAGTAAGGAAACTATAAAATATATTTTCTGCCTAATTATGTGATAAAAATGGGAAAAAAAAATGTGTTTGTAGTAGCCTTTCTAAACCCATCATAAAAGTGTCCTTAGGAATAATATTGAAAAAAATATTACACCCCTGCCCTGCAGCTAAGGTTATTTCCACAGGCTCCACAGCAATATAAACAGCAGCTGTGCATGCTCTCTTCACGTCCTTCTTGTAAAATAATAATATCACAAAAGGGAATGTAATAAAAACAAAATATATTAACATGGCCTGACAAAGAGGGCACTTTGGAATCAAGGGAAAAAGGGGCAGGGGCTCAAGCACCAACCACACTCCCATTGCACGCGCCTGTGTATCAGTATATTAAATCCATGCTTTCGTTTTTAAAGTGAAAGCAAACTAATAATAAATCTAATGCTGTCAACGAAAAATACCTGAGTAAATAGCCTTTGTAACATCAAAAATGATTAATCTATATTTAATTTATACAGTGAAGACTATGCAGTTATTTTACATTTGATTATTCAATTTCTGTAGGACCTGAATACTGTTTGCGAATGAGATGAAAAAACCTGAAAGCACAAGTTGAGTGAACTTGCGTCTGTGTATTGTTTTTATTTTTTGCTATTGCTTGTAATTTGGTTATCTGTAGAAAAGATTTTTAGCACTGAGCCCATAGTAGCAGCCAGAATTGTTTTTCCAATTGTTTATTTTCTTTAATATTTAAAAACAAATGTGTAGGCCTATTTTTTGTTGTTGTCAATGTCCCAATTGAGGTAAAGGTTGTGAAAATTTCAGATAAATGTTCATGTTATATATTGTGGTTGCATTTGTGAGTTAATAAAAATATAGATGGTTGTTTAAAATAGATATATAATATCATAATATCGATATATCGATCGATATACTCCTGGATCGAATCAAATCGTAATTGTATCGTATAATTTTTTTGAGGTATCGGCAAATATCGCATCGCTGGGTGTGAGAATCAATCGTATCGTGACGAACCATCCGATTTACACCCCTAATATATATATATATATTACGATATATTATATATAGTTCATAGAGTGAGCATCTATCTATCTACATCAACATCTAGGCCTCCATAATTCTCAAAAAGAGCTTCTGTAGACGTGTGACAGGAATCAAGTAAATCTGGTTAGTAATGAGTAATGAGTGAAGCTGTTCAGTTAGTTTTTGTTCAACAGGTTTGCTGAAGGGTGGAAGACAGAAACATCTGATATTCAACAGCTTTGTGTTTAATTTCCCTCTGTGACTGAAATTGCTGCTCAGGCATATAAACTTTTACTAAAGAGATTTAACTTAATGTAACCCATCCAGTTAATGATGAAATAAAGACATGAATCATGTAATAGAATAAAAGAGGCTGTCGTGTCAGGTAGTACAAGCTGGTGCATATGCACTTAACACATATGTCTTAATATTTATTTAAACATCAATCGGCATCAGAACATCATAGAAATCAGGCCACATTTTTGTTGACGCCTTCACCCTTGCTCCAATGATGTCAGCTTTGTTGCACAGCCCACAGCATCACAGTCCACTCACTTTCATTTCCTAGAAAGAGAAACTCGGAGAGAGACAGAATGTACAGAGGAAAAAGCATCGAAGACACATTAAGCGGAAAATGTGCAAGTAATCAGAAAAGGTCAGTCAGAAAGGTATCTACCCTAATCTAAAATATATGCCAAAACGAAGCATGTTGTTTATGAAAGTTTTTTTTTTTTGTTTTTTTTAATAAATTAAGGAGGGCCATGACGACACAACGCCTACAACTTCGGGTTTCGTATGTTTCCAAAATTACAAAGGCCTGGCGACATTATCAACTTATAGCCTCCGGTCACACACCTGAAGACATCTTTCAGGTGTTCATTTGAGGTATTTACCGTTTTGTCCCTTTAAATGATCTGTTTCCAGGTTAGACTTTACACAGAAGATTTCACGGCGCTACTTGTCCCCTTTCTAAACTGAGGTTCGGCTCGTCCACATCATTTGACACAACGCAGTGTTTTAGAACTGTGTCAAGTAAAAAAAGTGACAGATTTTCACAAAGCGGTTGGCTGTGTTAAAAGTGGAACAGCAAACTCTCATACTACTAAAAGCAGTAATTAACTTCTACTGGTCCCATGTCTGCAACAAATGTGTTTTTTTGTTGTTGTTCCCTTACGAAAATTATCCATGGTTTTACTACTACAAAAAAAAAATACTTGGTTAGGCCTATATTATTAAACCATGGTAACCACAATTAAGCATGGTTTTATTACACTACCCATAGATTAACCAGTGTTTGTAGTAAAACTGGTTATACAAATAGTAAACAATGCGCCAAAAAAAATGGTTACTACACTTTTACTACAATAAAAACATGGTTAATTTTCGTAAGGGTAAGGTGCAGCTGTCAATTTTAAATGTTTCTCGGTGTGCTTCGGCATCGGAAGGAATAGAGCAAGGGTTCAGTACGTCTGCACTGTTACTCAAACAGATGACAATTTCGCATTGCTGTGTGGTAAAGCAAAAACAGTCTTTCTACTTCGCTCAAACTCGTCCCGAGATCAACAATAAATGGGAGGAAGAATTAAAGGTGCTGAGGCAGGTAGACGTTAGTAGGCGCTTGAACTTATTGAATATTGATTTGTAGGAGTTTCCCTTTCAGACGCAAAATTTATGGGAAGAGAGTATTAAAATGAATCACGCAACGCGATTTACTAAGGTTGGCGCTCGTCAAATTACTGGTATTTGCGCCCCCCAAAAAAGCATGTCTTAAAGGGATAGGTCACCCAAAAAATGAAAAGTACCCCTGCATTACTCACCCTCAAGCCATCCTAGGTGTATGTGACTTTCTTCGTTCAGACGAATCCAATCGGAGTTATAAAACATCCTGGCACTTCCAAGCTTTACTGCAGGAGTGGGTGTTTTTGCCAATAGTCCAAAAGAAGAAAAAAGTGTGTGGGGTGTGTGTGTGGGGTGTTTGAAAAAAAACTATAAACCTTAATCTCTAGCTTCCGCTAACTGTTGTATGTGCGTTGATTTTATGAAATGTCTTTATGAAAGTGAAACATTTAGTGATCTAAAACTTTCTGGACTGACTGACCGGTCCAGATATTTAGCATGCAATAAGAATCTGACATTAGTGGCACCTAGCAGAATTACATAGATAAAGCATATATCAAACAGCCTTTCACACATCACATCTCCTTCAGCTCAAACATCACAAACACAGCTGTTATGGATGCTTGTGGAGGAACATATTACGAATTATTTTAATGTTGCTATGACATGAGTAACTAGCTACTAATGCTCTGTCTAGAAGGAACATGATATTTGCTCTTATAATAAACCCATTCAACATATCTGCAACAGGTATGTTTTTTTGACATGATGCAGCACAGCTGTTTACAGCTGGACCAATCAAAGAAAACATTATAAACTGGTACATTTTACTTCTAATGGACCGCTCTCACTGTTTTGACAGTGCCTAGGAGACTCAGTGTTTACACTTTTGGGGCATTATAAATCAACGAATGGCATGCTAATAGTAGTCAATGAGCAATAAACTGGGTTATGAGAATGTATTTTGTTTGTCTGTTCATCTTATTTACAGTGTCAGATGTGAACATTATGCTGTTGGGCTCGACTGGAGCAGGAAAGAGTGCGTCAGGAAACACCATCCTGAGCAGAGCCAGAAACCCGTTTGAAGATGATTTTTTCTCCTGAGGCTGTGACCAAAGTCTGCCAGTCAGCACAAACCGAAGTGGATGGTCAAACAATCACTGTGATCGACACTGTGGGACTCTCTGATACATCAGTGAATATCACAGATGCTCAAACTGAAATAGAGAAGATATTTAAATGTCATGGTATTGATGTGTTTCTGCTGGTAATCAGATTGGGTGAGACGTTCACAAAGAATGACAGTAAAGTTGTGAAATGGATCTTGGATAATTTTGGAACAAAGGCCCTAAAACACACAATAGCGCTCTTTACTAACGGAGATCAGTTACATGTGCCAGTCGAGAAATATCTGAATAAATGTAAAACATTGCGGTCAGTTGTTGATCAGTGTTCAGGAGGATTTCATGTCTTTAACAACAAAAAAGAAGACAGATTTCAAGTCACTGAGCTTCTGAAAGAAATAAATAAACTGAGGATGCAGAACGGATACAGGAGATACACTGAGCAGGACTATAAGGAGACTCAGGAAGCACTACTAAATGGTAAATATGTTATTGGAGCAGCTTTAGGAGGAGGAGCTGGAGCAGCATTAGGAGGTTTGGTAGCAGCAGCAGGAGCAGCAGGAGCAGAAATAGCATCTACGATGGGATCAGCTGCACCATCTGCAGGGCAAGTAGCATTAATAGGAGCAGCATACGGTGCAGCTCTGCTAGCAGTAGCAGCTTATGCTGCAGTGCATTTATTTGCAAGAAAATATACCCAGAGATAAAAAAGAGATAACAGTAATATTTTATACTCTCAGCAAAGGGCATTTGGACCGTCTTAATTTAAGGAAAAGTATGCATTCACATATAGTGTACAGCAACAACAAAAAAAAAGTTATATATATATATAATATATATATATATATAAAAAAAAAAAAAAAAATATATATTATAGATATATATATATAGACTATTTATATATATTATATGAGGATATTGTGAAAGCGGCAATCATTGAGGTCTAAGCACCAATAGCCCATGTGGATGATTAGTAACATTAGAAATGTATCTTATGATTTTTATAGCAAAGTCCATCTTGAATCTTCACTGACAGTTTGTGTTTGATCATAAGATGTGTGGGCTCGTATTCAACATTTAAATTTAGATCAATTGTGTGCCATAGGATGCCACAGGGTGTTCATTTGCAGCTCAAAACCTTACTTATGTGAAGCATTTATCGTAAGTAATTATCCTAAAATTTGTGTTGCCTTATAACATTTTAAATGGTGTATTTGCATGAAGTATTGTGCTTAAACTCTAATGTGAAATGTTTTGTAGAACTGAAATTGAAACCAAGTGAACAGTTTAATGAATAAACCATGTAATATGTTTGTAGAAATTATCATATAATACTGCAGTGCAGAAATACTACACAGAGCAAACTGTTGTATTACTTAAGACAGCATGTTAGAAAAGAAAATACATGGAATCATTCTGAGGGTTGTATGAGAATCTGCTCTTTGAAGTTTAGCACATAAGTGTTTGTTTTATTATTCATACCACAACAGTAAATACATGTGACTTGACTCTATAGAAATTTAAAATTATGTGTATTATCTTTAAAATTGTCTCTTCGTTTTAAATTGACAGCATTATTTAATTGTGTCTGTTGACTTGAAAAATGTGTTTTGTTGGGGTCTATGAAAGTTAACATTTAGTGATCTAAAAGCATTTAACAGATTTCAATGTACGCTAATTATATAAAACTGTGGCTGGAAGTCAGTTGTTTTCTGTAAAACCTAGAAAATAAAGCTGTCCGAACAGTCAAATTTACTGAGCGAAACAAGTTCATTTCACTCAGATATTAATGAACATTTATTGCACTTAAAAGGAAAAAAAAAGTTAAATTAATGCATAATTAATATAGGGGCACTGTTTAAATCAGTGGTTTTCAATCCTGCTCTGCACATTTTGTATTCATTGTAGCTCATTACGAGAGAGCACATGCAGTTTTACCATACTCATGATGGTGATGATGATTATAATTGCATTATTTATTTTTATTATCATTAAATCTGACTGTAATTACATTTTATTAAATGTAATTAAATTACTATCACAAGTAAAAGTCAAAAGTAGCCTACAATAAAATGAATCAAACAAATGTTTGTGTTTTGAACCGTTCAGTTGGTATCCTCTGGGTAACAGTGAGAAATGTAGTCAGGATAGTGCTCTAGAGGTCACTCTAAGATCCTTGGATAAAAAACATCGCCTCCTCTGACAAGAATGAATGAGATAATAGATAGGGATAAATATAGAATACACCTATAGATGTTTGTTTAAAATAGATATATAATATCATTATATCGAAATATCGATCGATATACTCCTGTATCGAATTGAATCGTAATCGTATCGTATAATTTTTGAGGTATTGGCAAATATCGTATCGCTGGGTATGATAATCAGTATCGTATCATATCGTATCGTATCGTGATGAACCATTCGATTTACACCCCTTATATATATATATATAGTTCATAGAGTGAGCATCTATCTATCTACATCAACATCTAGGCCTCCATAATTCTCAAAAAGAGCTTCTGTAGACGTCTGACAGGAATCAAGTAAATCTGGTTAGTAATTATTAATCTGTAGACCTCTGACAGGAATGACTGTAACAAAGGGTACGTTCAAATGACAGCGGCGTACTGAAAACTATTCTTGAATAGTTTCCCACAGACTACAGTTTTCAGCGTTGTCAAAACAATCCGTTTACATGGATACACGGGCAATGACAATGACTGTTGCTGTCAGATCTCGATTGCCGAAAATCACATTGTGTTTGATGCAAAACCAACTCGACTAAATCAAAAGAAAAGATACGTATAAAACACAATGCTTTGTTGTTTAAAGAAAGGTGAAACTGTGATAAGGCTGAACATAAAGAGCTACACTGATAAATTAAGGTGCTTTTTTATTAACTTTTCTTTTCCTCACTCTCTGATTAAATCATATTATCAACGTACTAACACTAGTTTTTTGTTCAGGTTCAGGTGAACTGTCAACATTTTTCAACTAAATGAGTAAGTATGGAATTCCTGGTCAGAGATCAGATCTAGTCCTTGATGTCAGGGAAATGTCTTTAAGAAGGAATGGCAGTAATAATTTACTCATAATTAGCCATATAGTTTTCAAACGCTGTTTTATTACATAATTTATTTCATTGCCATGTGTGAATTCAGTTCCTCTTCAGGAACTCGAGCTGCGTCGAGAAACGCTAGGGGAACGCCGTTCAGCGTGACGGGCTCTGAATTTCGTGTGTAATCAGACCAATAGATGGGCGAGACGTCACGGCGGGTGACGTAATGACCAGGAGGCTATAAAAGCACGTGCGGTGAGACGCGCCAGCTGTTGCATTCAGCAAGCGCTCTGTGTTGGGTGTCGGTCGGTATCTGTCTGGGGTCAATTGGTGTTGTCTGTCCGTAGGGCTAGAAATAAAAGATAAAAGTATGTATAAAGCAAGTGGCAGTCAAGTCATTTGATTATGGCGAAGGAAGCAGCGTTTCAAAACCGTGTGTTCCTACCTGTCCGAGTTATTTGGGGGCGGATACACACAGTGTGCGTTGTATGCCTGGGAGAGGGGAGCATGCTGAGTCAGGTCTTGAGAAGCTGACTGACCGCATTGCGAGGGTCTTACGATGCTGTTCTCGCTCTCGCAAGGCACTCTGTGGGGAGGGTGCCTTCAAAAGTTTCCACCGCGGTGCGGGTCCCGCTTCGCCGAGGCGGCAGCGGCGATTACGCTTTTCTGGGGTTCACAGTGGAAATGGGGAGGGAATGGAGAGGGCGATGTCCCTATCGTCTCTCACCGCCAGAACAGCGATCGATCACCTGGTTCGGAAGCCGTTTTGCGGTTACTTCCCCCGGGGAGCGAGCCTCGGCTTCGCCTCTCTTCCTCTGAGGAGGTTGATGTGGTGGGCGTCGACGAGGATTCGCCCCCTCAGTCGCCCAGTATGAGGAGCTTTTGGAGGTGGTAACTCATGCCGTGGCCAAACTGAATATCGAATGGCCCGCCGAGAAAATGGCTGAACCACAAACAAGTAAATTAGATGAGCGATTTTTGCGTACTAAGCCACCACCTCCACGCCGGAGCCTGCCTTTTTTCCCCGACCTCCACACCGAGGTATCGAAGTCGTGGGGAAGACCATTCTCGGCCCGCCTCTTTATTCCCGCCTCCGATTATTATGGCAATGTGGCGGGGATGAAAGAGTCCGGTTATAAGGCGATGCCCCGGGTAGAACAGACTCTTGCGAGCTATCTGTCTCCCGGCGCAGCATCGTCCTTAAAGGCCCCGGCATTGCCCTCCAAGCCACTGCATACAACTTCAGCGCTGGTGGGCAAGCGGTACTCGGCAGCGGGTCAGGCTGGTGCGTGTCTGCACACCATGGCGGTGTTACAGGCGTACCAAGCCGACCTGCTGAAAGAGCTAGATGAGGGTGAGCAGGTAAATTCTGATGATATTACAGAGCTCAGGAGGACCGCTGATTTGTCTCTCCGCGCCACTAAAAAGACCGCCCATGCCATCGACAGGTCTATGGCAGCTATGGTGGCAGCAGAAAGGCATCTATGGCTGACCCTGTCAGATATGAAAAAGAGAGACAGGGTCTGCCTAATGGACGCACCGCTTGCGCCTTCTGGCCTGTTTGGAGACGCCGTCAATTCGGTCGTCGACAGATACCAGGAGACCCGTAAACAGGCGGCGGCATTACAGCGGTTTCTCCCTCGCCGCTCTCTAACTCTGGGGGCTGCTGGACGAGAGCAGCCCCCTCCGGGTACCAGCTCCACATACAGGGGCGCACAAAAACAGAGCGTGGCCTCGCGTGCTCCCCGTGTCGAGACACGGGGAGGCGAGGCAGCGTTCTAGGAGGGGCCGCCAAGGCTAAGGCCGGATTTCGGCCGTAATTAAGTCTAGGAGGGCCTAGGCCAAAAAGTCCGACGCCACTGGCCCGGAAGGAGGAGGGCAGGCCCCTTTGGGGTGGAGTGGGTTTCACCGCATTACACGGTGTCCATTTCGCCTCAGTGCCCTCAGGAGACCGATCTGCTAACCCTGCCAGAGTTACAGGGCACAGCAGTCTCCCGCGAGCACCACTCTCAGATACCGCCCAGCAACGTAGCGGTGCTAAGAGCCTCGCAACCTCCGCGGAGGTCTCTAGAGCAGCAGGTTCAGTTGTTCCCTGCCGGTTCGCCGTTACAGGGCACCGAGCTGGCTGCGCAGATTATACCAGAGATCAGTCTCGAGAGACTGATTCCCGTAGTAGATTTTTGGGCAGTAGCAATGATGCAGATGCGCGCACACACAAACACACCACACACACACACACACACGTAAATGCAACACTCAGCACAAACACACACATACTGAAACCACCTTGTAACCTTTCAAAGTGGACAGGCCAAAATTAAAAGCAAAAGCAAAAGTGAAGGTACCTTAATTACTGGTTACTATTATAGTATAGTTTTACCACAAAACACAATTAACATCTAGCAATGGTGATCTGAACTGCACTATGATAGGCATGTTACCTTTTCTCCTCCTACTAAGAACAGATCCACAGCAGCCAGATTAATGCAGAGCTTCTCACATAAGCCTAAGAGCACCTCTCTGATGGAGATGCCAGGCCTGATGGGTACTGAGCAGCATGAACCATCCGGAAGGTTAATGTTACAGTGACGCACGGCACGCTCAGACAACGACATGGAGTTACGCGACACCTCACCCTGTCAGACAAAGGATTACAAAGGAATAAGCAATACAAACAAATTAAATGAACACAAAAATATTAAATTCAGCTATATTAAATTGGAGATAATGCTCATAAGTGAAGGATATATTCTTAAAAACAAATAATTATTATAAAATAATTCTACTACATTTAAATAATTATAATAATATGACCATCATCAGCATCATTATTAATTGACTGGGTTGAATTAATACAATATATTACATTTGATAATTATGACAAAATCCTAATAATCCTAGACAGATTACCAAGTCAGACACATTCGACTCACCTCGTTTTTTCCAGAACCAGAGGTTGCAAGTTCCAAACTCGCACCAGACGACAAAGAGCCCTGTGATTCTCTCCGTCCGTTACTACCAGTAAAGCCTATGGTGAAAGACAAATATCATTTGTAACCAACATACTGGAAAATGCAGGGAATTGGAGAAGCTGGAGGAAATATTTAAGGAGAGACAAGAAGCACAGAAACAAAAATGCTGACATGTAAAGTATCAAAAATCTATGAGCATTGTAAGTGCACAGTAAATATAAAGAAACTAAATGAATCTAAACGGCAGAACAATAATCTAACAGAATCAGCACTGATGTCCCCCACTCACTGTAGTCTCCAAGGTCCTTCTTCTTAGATCCTTTTCCGAAACTTCTATTTCTGGACCAGGAGAAGAAAATGCTTTTCTTTTTATCGCTATGTTCATCTCTGCTGTCGTCATTTAGGGACCTTCCCGATTTACTCTTCTTGTCGTCCTGCATCTTCAAAAAAATTTCAATTATTCTCAAACACAAAGGCGTTACACTAAGATCTGAGGCAACAGACAATAAAAAAAAATCCCTGGTGGCCAATGAACCACTGATATGCAGAATAAAAATGAGATGCATAGCCGGTGAGGAATTTACGGAGTTAAATTAGATCTGACTGGAAGGCATGGTGGGGATGTTAACTGAGATGACGGTCTCTCTTCCTTTGAAAGCTTCTGGAATAACTATATTATCACTTGACTATGTAAACAAGAATATAATGCTGACAATAGCTTCAGTATGACACCTTAAATGCAATTGCATTTAAATACTTTTAGGTGTGAAGCCATTCCCACATACATAGGTCACAAATTACTTTAAAAGGACAGTAAAAGTGAGACATTTTAGCCAAATGATGGTAAAACTTCCAAATAACATCTATACACATTATTACATTCTGCAATGCTGAACAGATCATATTTCAATAGTTACAAAGGTCATAAATTCATAATTGATAAATGTTCATACATAATCACATATCAATGTACACAAACTACTGAAGGTGTTACTAAACCTTCCACTGAGAGATAATTGGGGGTATCATCCTTTGATGTGCTTCACAAATTGTTTGATTTTGTGATTATGTTTCAAAGGAAGTCAATGTGTCAACTGTCAACTGACTGTCATCATTCTAATGAAGGGCGTAAGATATAAAGTAAACACAAATGTGTATGTGTTACCTTTTTAGGTGTAGAGAGGTTAGAGCGGTCAGAGCTTGTGCTATGTTTGGACGTGGGACTACTGGGGACCTGGTAGGGGTCTGGAAGAGGACGCCCCTCCACCTCGGCAAGCATACATTCTTGATACAGGTAGGACTTTAGGAAGCGTGTGTAACTGTCAAACTTCATCAGGTTAAAGATCTATTGAGGGAAAAAAAGAAGAGTTGCACTGTAAAACCAGCTGCTTACAAGACACAAGACAAGGCACAAATCTCGATACTGGTCTAGCATATCCATATTTTTTATGTTTGTCAACTAGCATAGCTTTTCTAGTCTTGCTGGTAAAGCTGCTTAAGCAAACCAGTGGGGGCACCAGCATTTCACGCTGGGACCAGCATCGTTATGAACAACATATGCTGATGACCACCAATGTGGGTCTTATCAGCTGCGATAATATACACTTCCGTTCAAGTTGAAAGGATCATCTTTTTTTTTAGAAATTAATTCTTTTATTCAGCAAGGATGTTAAATTAATAAAAAAAGTGATAAAGACATTGTTAGAAAAGATTTATTTTGAATATGCTGTTCTTTTAAACTTTTCATTCATTAAAAAAAGTTTTTTAACAAAAAAACTGCTTTCAACAAGTATTTCAGAAGGGTCATGTGACACTGAAGACTGAAGCAAATACCGCTGAAAATTCAGCTTTTTCGCAAAATAGATCCTTAATTTTAAACAATAAGAACGCAGTAATAAGTTTTCCCAATAATTACTGATTTAGCTCTATTATTGATCCAATACTGCGACCGCATTGTCATCATAAGAGACTTATTTAAAAACGTAAATTCTTTTCCTGAACAAATGCAGCTTGATTCGAACAGTCACCGGTTTATGGCACCAGATTCCCTTTTTAAATGACCAATCCAAAAAAAAAAAAATGGGTGGAAAAGTGAAGCCTGTTTGCAGGTTGTTGCATTTTACTACTGAACCAGCCCAGTATCTGACCTTGCCCAATGTTGGGCCAAAAATGTTGATGTGAGTCTTGTGATTTACAGAGATCTTTGATACGGAGAGTGCCAGCCAGACAGGAGCCTCTAAATGCTGCTACGTGATTCTCCGCCTTATAAGAACACATTCTCTGCTGCTACGAGCACAAAGGTTGCCCGCAGGTTTCCTCACGGTTATCATGGGGTTGGAGTCTACATGATGCTACATTCATGATCTTATGACATCACAGAGCTGAATTCAAAATACTTTATTATTTCACATCTTGCCTACAGTCCTCAAAGATGGTAACGCCTTACAGACATGCAGTGGAGGGTGCTAGGGAGTACACAGCTTTCTGGGATCAGGATCTGTTTTTTTTTTTTGGTCATGTTGTCATGAAAAATACAATAACTGAAATAATTTGATTGTTCTATATTAACTGGTCTGGGAAAGGTGTTAAGTAGAACCACATAAAAAGACAGGTTAAGGCATGTAAGGGCATGGATTTTCCAACATTTCAACATCTCTAGGATGGGCCTGACACCAACGCAGCCTGAGGTGCTTTGGGAAATTTTTAGGCACTGTTAATTCTGTGCTAAAGCTTTTTATTCAGAAATACAGTGCTGTACCCCCAATGTTACAGTAAAGAATCCAAATTTGAGCACTTACCTGTAGCTGCTGCTCTTTAAACATATCTGGTCTTGGAGCGTTGAGGATGTCGTCAGCCAACTGAGCCTGACTATCAATGTTGACGGGTGTGGTGGCCTTACTCGACAGGAAGCTGTTGTAGATCTCTCTGGCCCTCTGGGACAGCTGGGGGCCAAAAGTCACGACAAGGTTACAATCAAACGGCAAATGAAAAACATTGTTAGGTTCATCCTGTCCATGTCAATGGTGTTTTACTACCTAAATGGATGCTATAGATTAAAAAGATCTAATACATCCCCCAAATTCACGGCATATGTTTTTGTGACAGTACCCCAGTAAATAAATAATAAATACATTAATAAATAAATTAAACTGACTTTACTTCATTTAAATTCAACTGGTAAATATGTGGACTTTATACCTGTTTCTTGTCTGTTTCAGGAACATGACTGAAATATTCACATGCTTGCCAAAATAAAATATTCTCCTCACTGAACTCCTTCTTCAGAAACTCCTGCAGGATGAAGATAAAAACAAATAAATTAAAGATCATTGATTATACTGCAAAACATACAAAATAAAGTCCTTTACACACATGTTGTCTTTTACCTTTAAACTAGAAAATTAAACTTACTAACTACTCACTGGCTGAACTACACTGAACAAAATTATAAATGCAACACTTTTGTTTTTGCCCCCATTTTTCATGAGCTGAACTCAAAGGTCTAAGACTTTTTCTATGTACACAAAATGCCTATTTCTCTCAAATATTGTTCACAAATCTTGCTAATTCTGTGTTAGTGAGCACTTCTCCTTTGATGAGATAATCCATCCACCTCACAGGTGGCATATCAAGATGCTGATTAGACAGCATGATTATTGCACAGTTGTGCCTTAGGCTGGCCACAATAAAATGCCACTCTAAAATATGCAGTTTTACTGTATTGGGGGTCCGGGGGGGGTCCGAAAACCAGTCGGTATCTGGTGTGACCACCATTTGCCTCACGCAGTGCAACACATCTCCTTCGCATAGAGTTGATCAGGTTGTTGATTGTGGCCTGTGGAATGTTGGTCCACTCCTCTTCAATGGCTGTGTGAAGTTGCTGGATATTGGCAGGAACTGGAACACTCTGTCGTATACACCGATCCAGAGCATCACAAACATGCTCAATGGATGACATGTCCAGTGAGTATGCTGGCCATACAAGAACTTTTCATGTTTTCAGCTTCCAGGAATTGTGTAAAGATCCTTCCAACATGGGCCTGCCTTCATTAAGGCTGCACCAAAGTGAGTTATTAGTCTTGGTTGAATGGCACAACAATGGGCCTCAGGAGCTCGTCACGGTATCTCTGTGCATTCAAAATGCCTTCAATAAAATGCACCTGTGTTCGTTGTCCATAACATACACCTGGCCATACCATAATCCCACCGCCACCATGGGTCACTTGATCCACAATGTTGACATCAGCAAACCTCTCACCCACACAACGCCATATACTCTGTCTGCCATCTGCCCTGTACATTGAAAACCGGGATTCATCCTTGAAGAGAACACCTCTCAAAAATGCCAGACGCCATCGAATGTGAGAATTTGCCCACTCAAGTCGGTTATGACAAAGAACTGCGGTCAGGTCGAGACCCCGATGAGGACGACGAGTATGCATATGAGCTTCCCTGAGATGGTTTCTGACAGTTTGTGCAGAAATTCTTTGGTTATGCAAACCGACTGTTGCAGCAGCTGTCCGGGTGGCTGGTCTCAGACGATCTTGGAAGTGAAGATGCTGGATGTGGAGGTCCTGGGCTGGTGTGGTTACACGTGGTCTGCGGTTGTGAGGCCGGTTGGATGTACTGCCAAATTCTCTGAAACGCCTTTGGAGACGGCTTTTGGTAGAGAAATGAACATTCAATTCACGGTCAACAGCTCTGGTGGACATTCCTGCAGTCAGCATGCCAATTGCACGTTCCCTCAAAACTTGCGACATCTGTGGCATTGTGCTGTGTTATAAAACTGCACATTTTAGAGTGGCCCTTTTATTGTGGCCAGCCTAAGGCACAACTTTGCTAATCATGCTGTCTAATCAGCATCTTGATATGCCACACCTGTGAGGTGGATGGATTATCTCGGCAAAGGAGAAGTGCTCACTAACACAGATTTAGACAGATTTGTGAACAATATTTGAGAGAAATAGGCCTTTTGTGTACATAGAAAAAGTCTTAGATCCTTGAATTTAGCTCATTAAAAATGCAAAAGTGTTGCGTTTTCATCATTAATTTTGTTCAGTGTAACTTCTTGTAATATTCAGAGAAATTTGCTTTTCAAAAAACTCCTTTTCAAACACTTCCTGGTGGTTTTGTTTGAGACCTTGAATTTATCAAGTTCCTCATTCAAACTCACTGAGAAAGCCTTTACAACTTCAGAGGTATCTGAGGTCTTCACATTTTCAATTAAAATGCATAAAGCTTGACATGTACTCTCAGCCAACATCGATCAAGTATTCTGTAACAGTGTGGCTGTTTGCTGTGCAAAAGGATGACTTGGACCAATCCAACGTACCGAGAAATATCGGACACCGACGGGATCCTGTAGTAGCCGCTCGAAGCAGACGGCCCATGATGCAACGCGCCGTTCAGTGTGGCGTCTATGGCATTGCACGCTAGGTAGGCTGGCATTGCTGTTCAGACTGTTATCACTGCCGCAGCCTTTCAGGTCCACACTGTTCAGCTCTATGCACAAACAATGAGATAACAATGTTACTATTATTTGCACCAAACACAGTGGCACAATTATTTTTGTTAAAGAAGAAATGAATAGTATCATGAAGCTTTTTCTTCATTCAATTTGACATATTACATATGACAGACACAATAACCCTCCAAAAAATATGAACTCTTTCAAATCAGCAAATGCCTAACGGGACCTGAATTATGTAACCCAGATTCCTGAATACGGTCAGAGTGCTCTAAAACCCAGGTTTCCCAATCTTACCTGGATGTCCAATGCATGCGAGTTTAGCTCCAACCTTGATCAAACTCAGCTACCTGTGATTTTCGAATGATCCTGAAGACATTGATCAGCATACTCAGGTGTGTTTGATTAGGGTTAGAGCTAAACTCTGCAGGAAAGTGGATCTCGTGGGCCAGATTTGAGGATCCCTGCTCTAAACTAAAACCATATTCTTAAAATAGACCTGCATTTGCAAATGAACAACAAAAACTTCAGAGCTAGAACAGCACACTTTGACATACGACAAATTCAAGATGTTTCTCCACTTACCTAAATGCCTTCATCAGCCCTTAACCTGCTTTCTTAAACCACCTGATACTTTTCTACTTTACTGCTGCTTCTGCTGATAAATACTCTCTTTTTAGTTTCTGGATGATTTTGATTGGTTGATGAGTTCTTGTAATCAAATACTATTGATTAAAGTTACAAAGCATATTCTTCTTTAAAGGCACAGTTTACCCCCAACATAAAATAGTCCTTATTTACTCACCCTCGTGTTGTTCCAAACTCATATGCTGTTACTTTATCGGAGGAACATCAAACAGAAAAATCAAACAGTTCATAGCGAACAGGAGCTGTCAAGCTGCATAAAGGATAAACATACCATAAAAGTGGTTCATATAACTATATTCCATGTTACTATGAACAGATTTATTTTTGTGTTCTGTGTGTTCTGGTACAACATAAGGGTGAGAAATAATGACTAAAGGTGAACTATTCCTTAAAGTAATCCTCAAAAACACTCAAATGAACAGAAGACAGTTTAACGGCAAAGGCTTTAGCGTAGCTGAATATAAAACGTACGCTAAAAAAAAGCACTCAGAAGAAATCCAATGGTTAAGGTTCAGTTAGACCACCTCTGAAAGAATCTCATCAGACTGTGGGTCACTATCAGCACAAGCTCTTACCTGGGTAAAGCTGGTACGAGCCTGTTTGATGCCACTTTACCAGGTATTTCATGCCAATTGGACGCCAGGCTTTGGGCTATTTAAAATGACACTCATTCTACTGCCACAAGGAGCGCTTTTAGGTGTCAACTGTACTGTTATCGAAACATCTACGAACTGTGTTTTAGAAAAAAATCATATCATCATTATTTTAAAAAAATTATATCGCGATACATATTTATATCGAATTATTGTCCAGCCCTAGGTTGAAGCAAAACTCAACATCAGAAGCCTACAGAGGACTTTTCGGACTGCTGAAAGGATTATTGGGGCCCCCCTGCCTACCCTCCAAGAACTGTATACATCCAGAGTGAGGGAAAAGGGCTCAGAAAATCACTCTGTATCCATCACATCCAAGCCATCTCCTTGTTGAACTTTTGCCATCTGGTCGGCGTTACAGAGCACCGAATACCATGGACAGCCAGGCACAAGAACAGTTTATTTCCCCAGGCAATCTACCTCATGAATAGTTAATGTTCTCCCATTGTGCAATTAAGGTATGTGCAATAACCTTATACTTATTAATCACCCTAAACCCTAGTACATCCCTACAAACTTATTTTATTTTATTCTATTCCTACTCCATCTATAGCACACCTGTACATACAATTTATTCTTTTTTTTGTGGTTTATATTTATGCATGTGTATTTTATTCACATCTCATTTTTATTTATCTGTGTGTTGTTGTTGTCTCAGCTTGTGAAGCTTGTGACACTATAACAAATTCTTTGTATGTGCAAACATACTTGGCAATACAGCTCTTTCTGATTCTGACATGCCATTATCCCCCTATTCAGGAGCGCTTGACGGAAGCTCTGCCGTGTCCGAAATAATCTGTTAAAGGTTCCAGATGCCAATGCATTTCAGTGCAATACCATCCGTCCTAAGGTATGCTAATACTCTCAATTTGCTTAAATATCTATTTTTTACAGCATTTTTCTTTCTCATGCCAAACAAAAGATATGAAACAGTTTTTTTATTTAATACATCTGTAGTACTGCATCCTTTGTATTGTTAACATGAATAAAGTGAATCAAATGAGAATCGTTGATGAATAAAGGTAACTTTCACTGTCTCTGCTTTTAATTTTCCATGTTCAAGAGGTCAATATTTTAATAACTGAGAAGGATGACTGATACTAGTCCCAGAAAAGCTGAACATTCAGATTTTGTCCTCTTTTTTCATTTTAAGAAAGCTAAACTTATCTGTATAAAACACTCATCCATTAAACCTGCCTTCTCCCATTGTCCTCTTGTCTAGAGTTCAAAGCTCCCACCGATGTGAGCATCTAAACATTTCATAACTGCTGATTGTCCATGTAGAGGCCAGAAGCATATGAAAAACAGAACATTACAAAATTCCCAGTCCATTCAGTCAATCATCGGCAGAAGTCGTATTCATCCCAATACTCACACGTACATGGTACATACTGCATTGGCAATCTATGAATCAGACCTCAGTTAGTGTTGTTACAGACAAGCAGCCCAAAAATAAAACAAACGATTAGTAAAAGTGACGTGCTTCCAGAAATTTTTGTTCTGAAAACGAATATGGCATTGTAAAGTCTAAAATGTTTGGCAAAATGCAAAAATTGCCATCGGCTTGAACTGCTTACAGTTGCATGAAAATGATTGGCTTGAGCGGTTACTGCAGTGCTGCATGGATGAGCAACCAAAAGATAATTCTCCCATAATTCTCTAACGCTCGTGTGACTCATTCAACCTCTATTGTGGAGAAAAACTAATGCTGTTTGCTTTCCTTCTCACACGGACTGTTAAGTTTACACAGCGTAAAGAACAATTACATCTAAAAATGACAAACATGTAGAAGGTCATTCACATGCAGTGTGACCTCACACACACCAACAAAAAAACAAAACACCACACACTCTGTTTAAGGTAGTTTCGTTCTCCCATTATCCATCTGACCAATCAGAAGCTTCTTCCAAATAGTCCAGCGATCAGTGTAAATTCGAATGCGTTTGTATGTGTTAAAAGTGTGGCTGATACAGAGCTACGCGTCCGCTAAGGCAGCCCGATGCGAACTGACAGTGAGTGGGTGAGAACTTGGAGGTGAGCACCACGTCGCTGTGAGAGTAGATGGAGCGAATCTCCCGCAGCAGAGCCGTCCGCACAGGCATGCAGTCCGACAGCTCGGCACAGTGCTCGTCGAACGCCAGCAAGCGCACGCCGTAACCGTACGGCGAGCAGATGAGCCGGCCATCGGGACTGAAGCACAGCTCCTTAATGTAGCCTCGTCCGACGTTAGCCTCCTCGATGTAGTGCGTGAGACGCAGAGAGCAGCGAGGAGACACCGGAGGTCGAGGCGGAGCTCCCTCTTGAAACTCGTACACACACGTCCACTGAGAAAGACAGAAACGAGACTGTTCATTCATGTTGCACGTTCCACACTTCTTAGGTTTAGGTTACAGCACTGACCTCCTGGTCGTCCATGTTGCTGGAGCAGCGTAACAACGTGGCCCAGCCTTTGGGATGCAGTTGCAAGGAGGTGATGCAGTTCCCACGGTCCCTCTCGCCTGGGATCTCCGGGGTTAAAACCTCAAGACTGTTTCTGGGTGACAGACCTGGATAAAGACAAAAGGTAAACACTGGAGTTAAAACTATGTAGTAAAAGCAGTATTCGGTTCAAAAGGTGTACAATCAAAAACAAAACTGCTAAACAACCGATGTTCACAATAAAAAGACTAAACTACTAATGTACATAAATAACTTATTAAACTCAGTCTTACCCTCTCTGTGTGGATGGGTTTTGCTGTCAATGGTGTGACAGGAACCTCCTGACCTAGAACCTGCTGATGAACCTTCAGAAAGAAAAGAGACTCGATCTTAAAATGATGACGATGGGCACAGGATTCACAACACAATTAACCAGTAGTTCACTGTGTCATGGGATGTTCGATAGGGTTGTGCAGCATTCAAAACTGAATTCAGATTTCCAGTGATATTCCAGTTCCTGAGGTAACAAACAATAGTAATTCAAATGTACATTTAAGGAAGTAGAATTACAGTGAAATTAATTGAAATGTAATTAAATTAATTGATAGTAATTTAAGTAACTGCAGTTTTCAATAGCGCTTTTTTAAAAATTAACATTACTTCATTAGTTTATGACTACCTCATAACAAGTCTACCACAAAATTAAGTGCTGATTAAATTCATAAAATAATAAATTTTTATTGATAAGTTGCATTTAATTGAGCAAAAATGACGTACAAGACAAGCATGAATGTTTCAGAGCTATTTCAAAGAAAGCTGTCCTTTTGAACTGTATTCTCACAAAATCCTGGGTGAAAATGTATCGACTGTTTTCCACAAAAATATTAAGCAGCACAGATGTTTCCAGCACTGACCTATACATGTTCGAGGAGCAAATCCGATACTAGAAATGACTTCTGAAGGATCATGTGACACTGAAAATTTAAGTAATGGTTGCTGAACATGCAGCTTTGCATCAGAATTACATTTCATTTCAAAATACATTCATTTTAAATTGTAATATTTCACAATACTACTGTTTTTATCAAATAAATGCCGCCTTGGTGAGCATATGAGACTTTCCAAAACATTTTTAAAACATTTATAAACCCCAGATTTGATTGCTAGTGTATGCTTTGTTAATATTACTTGTGTTTGAAGTAAATTTATACACGTTTCATTATATTTAATAATTTTACTTTTATTTTATGGACCAGTGGAAAAACATTTAATTACCCAGAATGATTCAATTTACCCCAGACAAAACAATTTGTATTAATGGTGTTGGATTAATGAAATAATCCCTTGTTTATTTGAGTTTGTGTTGAATTTATTGAAATGCAGTACAGTAAATATAAATTAAAATTCAGTTCAAATTCCAACTCATGATTGAAAGAAACTACGGTTTTTAAATTTTGAATGTTGCCCTATCCCACCTATAGCAAAATTCACCCTTTGAATGCTAATCACTTTCCATGCCGCCTCCATAATTTCAGAGCTTCATGTATCTTTGTTTATGCTTTATGTAAGTACCTG